>CM061142.1:682995104-683127021 GCA_030789695.1 Scilla litardierei
GCGAGCTGATGACGACATAGATCGACCGTAGGTCTTAGGCCTTGGCACGGTCGTGCTGCTGAGCGGCATGGTCGTGCACATCGTTTTCTATTTAAGGAATGCTTGTAACGAACTTATTATGCTATCTTTTGGATTCAGAACTTTTTCTAGTGCGTCTTTGGGTGATTTTCTTGGGTTTTCTTGCTGTAATCTTTGGCAGTCTCATTGTAAGAACTCTTGTCTTTAATCTAGATTAGTTAATCCTATTTGCTTCCCCAATGCAGTGTGTTTGATTGCACTAGTTGTAATTTCTATTTTGCTCATTTCGCACTTGTTTGCTGTGAACCCTATTGCATTGATTTTGTTAATCTTAGCTATGACTAGTGAGTAATTCATTAGGCTAGGGCCATGTAGAGCCCTATTGTGAGGATTGATTGCAATGGATCGTCCCAGATATCGACCCAATGTCGATTGGTCCCGTTATAGGTTTGGATGTTGAGCTTAATTCAATCCATTCCGTTAGGATGTTATATAATCCAAACCGATAACTAACCCTTGGGTTTGGATTTGACACCTCAAACGGAGGATTGATTATCTAGTGCCCGGCGCTGACGACCAATCGGGCGCAATCACTAGAATTACCAATATCGTAGCCCGCGACTAACCATCGGAGCTACGATAGGGATCCAACCTATCTTCCGAGTATCCTCCTTCACGGTTAGACGTTGAGGAGACGAGGATTGAGGCTTAACCCTCATCGTTGACTACAATCCTTATGTTGAGAAATTAGATCCATTGCCTGAATCTTTGCAGTAGCGGTGATACGCTAGCCCTAGCTCCTTCCTCCATCGATTTTTCCCTTAGTTAATTGCTCCTCAATTTCGACATACACACTCACACGGCTACATAAAACTCGACGCCAACCTTAGATTTCAAACCCTTGCCTCCTCGTGTTCGACACCCGCTGCATATGACACCGTGCACTTGCAGACATGTTTAAAGCATACAACAAGCTTTTGGCACCGCTGTCGGGGAGGCAAATGGCTTGACTTTGCATTGGTTGAGTGTTCAGTAGACCGTGCTTTCTTCTCTTATTTTTATTCTTTTTGATACTAACAGTACTACTAACATTTGTTTTAGTCCTTGTTTTTCTCTTATGCCCAGGAGGTGCTTCTGCTCAGGAGACTTAGTACCCCTTGACCCCAAAATAGAAGCCACATTGAGGAGATTAAATGGGGAGAGGTGCAGAAGACAATTGTAAGAAAGAATGGCTAACGAACCAAAACCTCCGAAATCTCTTATGGACATTGTCATGCCTTTAAGCAACACTATCTCCAGCATTAGGCGTCCCCCAGTCATGTCGACATATTTTGAGCTTAAGCCATGCCTTATTCAGTTTATCCAGCAAGACCAGTTCAGCGGTCACCACTCAGAAAGCCCCAACGAGCATCTGACGAATTTCCTTGAAAAATGTGACTCCATCAAGCTGAACAACGTCTCTAAGGACGCCATTAGACTACGGTTGTTCCCTTTCTCTCTAAGGGACAAAGTTAAGGAATGGCTGAAAAGCAATGCGGCGGATATTTTTGCCACATGGGATTTTGTAGCTAGAGCCTTCCTGAACAAGTTCTTTCCGTCGGGAAAAACCATGAAGTTTAGGAATGAGATCACCTCATTTGGTCAACATGACGGGGAGAGCTTGTATGAGGCGTGGGAGCGGTACAAAGAGCTCCAAAGACGATGCCCACACCACTGGATCCTAGAATGGCTGCTTATACAGACTTTCTATAATGGGCTGAAGCATTAGACAAAGATATCCATTGATGCAGCAGCGGAAGGCTCCATTATGACAAAGACCCCAGTGGCGGCAACGACATTGTTGGAAGAAATGGCTTCCAACAACTACCATTGGGGCAATGAGAGGGAGTCCACCAAGAAGGGCGGCAATTTAATTATACTTTTTGAAAGCAATTTTGATAGCCTGGCGCAACAAATCTTCCATATCACGGCTGAAGCAAAAGGAGCCTCCTCCTCATCTGCTATGGTGGCTAATTTGTGAGGTGTGCGGAATTCATGGATATCAATCCCTTGAATGTTAGTTTGGGACAACTCAGACCCAGTGGATGTCATTGGAGCAGATGAACACCTTATAAACCAAAGGCCTCAAGGAAACCCATATTCACAAACCTACAATCAAAGGTGGCAAAACCACCAAAATTTCTCATATCGAGGAGTGAACTTTCAAGCTCCACCACCTCAGCAGATTGGGTTTCAACAACAAAGGCCGATGGGGAACGCTTTGCCACAACCGCCGAAGTCTCGACTGGAGACTACTATTGAAGGCTTCATGGCCCAGAAGGCGGAGAGAAACGATAGCTTCCAAACAGCCCTCATGCAAAACAACTCAAGAATGGATGCACTCACCACCTCCAACAAGATGTTGGGGACCCAAGTGGCTTAGTTGGCACAGTAAGTAGAAGCCATGATGACTAACTAAGGATCACTCCCTGCTCAGCCCGAGCAAAACCCAAGGACACCGAATGCAATAATGCTCAGGAGTGGTAGGAAGCTAGTGTGACCCCAAGGTGAGCACCGCATCCCTGAAAAGGAAGTTGATTCTGGAGAGCTTAAGGATAAGGAGGACGTCGCGGAGCCGACCCACGTTTATGTTCCACCGGTACCATTCACGTCGAGATTGGTTAGAGCAAAATTGGAAGAGAAGTATGTGAAGTTTTCTGAGGCCCTGAAGCAGTTGAGCCTAAATATCCCATTTTTGGATGCCTTGACATTTCCATCTTTCGGCCAGTTCCTTAAATATCTGTTAAAGAAGAGAAAAGCCTCCATGGTGGCCCTCTCCGAGGAGGGTAGCACAATCTTACAAAATAAGCTGCCAACAAAATTGGATGATCCAGGGAGTTTCTCGATCCCTTGGCTGATTAACGATATTTCTACCCGTCGCAATTTATGTGACTTGGGAGCTAGTGTGAGTCTGATGCCCTTGTCTATTTGTAGGAAGCTGGAAATGTGAGAGCATGAGCCAACCATGATAATGTTGTAGCTCACTGATCGATCCATCAAGTATCCCAGAGGGACGCTGCACGATGTCCCAGTTAAAGTAGAGGGGATCATGATACCTTGTGACTTCGTTGTCCTCGACATGGATGAAGATTATAGGAAGCCCATTATACTGGGAAGACCGTTCCTGGCGACCGCTAGTGCAGTCATTGACGTCAAGAATGTGAAGCTATCATTTAGCGTGGGAAACCAGAAACTCGACTATGAGTTCCAAGATAGCTTGAAGGCACCCTTGCCTAAGGTGTGCCTCCACATCGACACATTTGCAGCACCCAAGAAGGAACACAATGAGAAAACCTCGAAGGGAGAACCCTCTACCTCTTGCTCTTCAATATCGTCGATCTCAAATTTGTGTTTGCCTACTTCCTTTTTCATTAACCCTTTTCCTCAAATTTAGGGAATGTTTAAGGCGAGTAAGGGAAAACGGCCGGGGTACCGCTGAAAACCCCGCCTCGATCAAAAAGCTGAGCACTAAATACGTCAGAGAGAAGGCCACAAGGAAGAAGCCTGTCCGCACTGATGAGCCCCCTCAAAGGGCTAAGGAGATCTACGTGCCACCATTTCGACGGTTGGGGCATATCGGAGGAACACCCAACCAATCCGCCGCATCAAACACCTAAAATTCGCGGAATGTCGAGCTAACGACGTTAGGTAAAGAGCTTAGTGGGAGGCAACCCACTTTTCTAACCCGCTTTCGTATAGTTTTTATTTTGTTTTAGTTAAATAAAGACAGTAGAACGTTTTGGAGAGTTGTGCGCTTGACAGTTTACACCAAATTTCTGTGCTGGAGCTGGGCACGGCCGTGCTAGAATCACACACGACCGTGTCACCCAGAAAAAGGAGGGCCCAGGAAAAATCGACATCTGCATAGCTGTGTGCACGACCGTGACGCCAGAGCAAAAATTGGACAAAGGCCCAGAAGTTGTACGGACGGGCCGCACGGCTGTGCGGATCGATGAAAAAAATCTGGGAAGTTATGCAACAAGTGACACGGCCGTGCAGCATAACGGCATGACTGTGCACCCTACAGGAAAAGGTCTGATGCCCTTTTTGACAAAGCGGCACGGCCATGCGAAAATCGCGCACGGCCGTGCACCCCCAGAAATCACCAAATTTAACATTGGCCCACCTTCTTCCCCACTTCGCGCCTTCCTCTTTTCAAACCCTCATTCTCAGTATCCCCTCTAACCCATCTCCCAAAACTTCTTCACCCATATCCCTCAACCTCCCACATGTTGGGGGATGTATGCTCTTAGTTCATTTGTATATAATGCAAATGCATTTTATAAGTCGCAAAGAGTTTGCGATAGATTAGATGCGGAGATTTTGCATATGATGCAAAGGGTATTAAATGTGTCGTAAATTGTTTACATACATATTTAATATAAGAAACGTGTAGTAAAGGTTATCTGCATGACAGGAACGTCCCGGTCTAAAACCAGGTTCGAACGGCGTCCAAAACGGACGCCGAACGCAGGATTTAGAGCAAAAACAGCCCTAGCCCAGTCCCAAGGGGACTGGGCGCACACACCCAACTGGGCTGGGTGCCCAGGCCCGTTTTGGGCCTGGGCGCCCGGCCTAGGGGCAAGCCAGCCCGCCCAAGGCTGGACGGGTTAGGGCCTGCCCGCATGGGCTGGCGCCCGGCCCTAGATCCACCCACAAGATGCGGGTGTGCCCCACCCAGCCTAGGGTTGCGGGCAGATTTTTTGGCGGCTGCAGTTTTTGCGAAAATTTGTGTTTTGGGCAACTTTGAGACAACGTTTGAGGGGTCAAACGAATTCGAAATTGAGTGCCATTCGAACCTACGGGTTCACCATTTAACCCTCTTCGATTTGATAGGTTGTATCACTTGCGAAGCCCAACGTTGAGGGAGGAAAATTCACCAAAGTTTGGCCCAACGTTGTATCTCTCAAATCTCTTTGTCCCACATCAGATATGGAGTAAAGGGGAGGGGTCAGCCGCCTATATAAATAGGGGCCTACTCCCCTCCTTGAAACTCGTCCCAAGCTCCAGATCTGGGTAGCTCCATTAAACGTGAGCAAGCCTGAATCTGACCTTAAAATAAATATTCTCTTTTCCCTAAATTTCTGCCTTGCTCCTGTTCGGGATCTAGCAAAGCTACGAAGGAGCTCAGATCGGATCCAAAGTCTTGACAGAGGATCCACTCAAGGTGAAATCTTCTTTGGCGCGTGGTTGGCTCAACGACAAAGATGTTGCTTGCCTTGGGACGCGGTGCGGTTCGGGAAGCGGTTTGGCTCGGGACAAGGAGTGGCTCGGGACGTGGTTCGGCTTGGGAAGCGGCGCGGGGGCCAAAGAAGTGTTGCTGAAAACGACGCTTCGTATTTTGCAGAAACGAAGTGAAAGGTATGTAGTTCAAATTAAGCATGCGTTTATAAATTGCAATTGTTAGATAGATCTATCTTAGGGGTTGGTCGGACCCAAACCCGGGATAGTAGAGATCTTGGCTAGGATTTGTTTCCTTTAGGGCTAGACTTAAAATTGCTTTAAGTTGTTTTCCCGCTGCTGTTTTGAAAACTTCGTCCGACCGACTTAGGCCGGACGTCATATTTATGGCCCTAAGGACCCAGATAAACCTACAGTGGTATCGGAGCCATTGGTCTACTTTGATCTATAGTTTACAATTTATAAAATTGTATATGATACATCATGCTTCTCCATAAGATGGAGGTTTTAATTTAAAGTTTAAAAAATGTCGTTTTAAAAGCAACGTTTTATTTTCGAAATTTTTTTTTGAAAATTAGATTTAATTTTATTTTAAAATTAAATCTTTTAAAATTATGTGATAGTTTTGGATGTAACTTAAACTTATGTGATAAATTTTAGGTTGCATGTCTAGTTTGATATTTTATAAGATAAAATTTAAATTGCTTTGTTATGCCATGCTAAATTGTTTAGTTAATGTTTTTGATGGTTATATTAGTTAATTTTGATTATGTGATAATTCAAGAAAGACTATTTGGATAGCCATTAAAAACTTCTAGAAAAATTATGAGATAATTTTTGGACATGCTATGATTTAAAGATTGTTGCAACAAATTAAATTCCTGTTTAGGATATCCCTCTCTAAATTATTATTTTAATTGTTTTAATAATAATTTCGAACAAAAGGCTATGACTTAAAATTGTTGCACCTTGAATTTTAAAATGCCTAATACATGATTAGGATAGCACCTAAAAATCCTTATAGTTGATAATGACATTAATAAAAGTTATTAACAAATCCTAATAATTTCGAAGTTTAGGATTCAACTAGTTGATAGGATTAACTAGTTTTAATGAAGCCAATAATAATCGTACGGGACACATATGAATAATGAGTTTTCTTCAATGGACCATGATCTGGTCAAGTGTGTTTTGACTAGTGTTGAAGATCACCCTTGCTTGACTTGGGATAGTGATCCTAGCCTAGTGAAATCCCTGGCCGTGTTCTGTTGGACCGCAAGGATGCGATTTATGATTTGTGACATCATCGATTATATCTAGTCAAGTACGTTAAAACTCTTCTTCAAGGTTAGCCGTAACACTCCTTGTTTTAGAGGTTGGCAACTGTATGTTCTTTGTCATAGTTGTTGAGCACACTCAAGCTATGTCATAGATACTTTATGGAAACCAACTTCTCAATACATGAGATGTAGTCTAGACCTAACTCAAACATGTAATGCCCTGATAGCTACTGCACAAGTACTAGAGGGGGGGGTGAATAGTACTTTAAAATAATCAAAATAATTATTCCTAATTATTGTGCAAACTCAACCAACAATGCGGAATGAAAATATGACAACAAAGAAAGACAATTGCAAACAAGCGATGTAACGGGTTCGGATCCACCCAAGTCTCCCCGACTTGTTACCGACGATCCTACGTCCAAGACATCCGGATCCCCTCCGGTACTTGAGTTAGAATCCTCTAACCCAAGTTTGCACTATGAAATTCTTGTAGAAAATCTCTACAAGATCAAATCATACACAAATAAAAATGTGACTCCCACAACCCGGGATCACGATCTTCTCTCACAACCGAGAGAAAAACTTAATAGCAAAGTAAATGAAACAATAAAACTCTTACCAACAAAATCCTATGCCTTGAGTAAACTTACTGATTTTAGGGCAAGGAAGATTTTAAAGGAGAGAATGTCACCAAACCCTAGCTCCACCAAGATGAACAGCGATCGAAGGCCAGGATGGAGTTGGTGACTTTGAATCAAGCTCTTGGCTTGAGTGGCTCACAATGAAGAGAATCTCTCTTGAGGAAATTAGGGCTCAAGGAGTTTGGAGAGATTCTTGTGAGAAAGAGATAGCTTTAGAAATGGAGTTGAATACTTCTCTTGATTTCTCTAAGTCTCAATAATGGCAGCCTTGAATGCTAGGTTAGAAGCACTTCAAGTATATATAGGAGTGTGAAAAGAGAAGAGCAAAATCGTGGCATTAAATGCCCAATGTATCTATTTCTAAAGCAGTCTAATCGGTCTAAGAAGGATCACTGACCGATTAGTTTTACAACTAGTCGGTCGGTGATTCTTCTTGGACCGACTAGATGGTTGACAGCCAAGATAGAGAATTCAGGAGATAGAACTAGTCGGTCTAAGAAGACTTGCCAACCGACTAGTTTGACAACTAGTCGGTCGGTGAGTGTTCTTTGACCGACTAAGTAGTTGAAATTCAATAGGCTGATCACTAGGAGAACTAGTCGGTCTAAGAACAAATTCCAACTGACTAGTTTCACAACTAGTCGGTCGATGGATGTTCTTGGACCGACTAACTAGTCAACAGAAGCTATACTGAAAAAAATGAAAGTATAACTAGTCGATCTAAGAAGGATTCCCAACCGACTAATTTGACAACTAGTTGGTCGGTGAACCTTCTTGGACCGACTAATTGGTCAACAGTGCCTAGGCTGAATTGAGCAAGGAAATCTAGTCGGTTCAAGAAGGATTCTTAACCGACTAGATGACAATCTAGTCGGTTGGTTCTTCTTCTTGAACCAACTAAGATGCACAAGAAGCCGCGAAATGAAGCGTAAAGCTTCGGGAAAGTTTCTATGGGCTTCTAAGATAATCCTAGCTCTAAGATATGAGCGTTATGAAGATTATAATGTAAGTCCTACTCAAGGCTTAACATTCTACGAAAAGAAGCTAGAAGACTATAAAATAAGCTAGACGAACCGTCTTCAACGCTTCAATCCGAATCTCTTGACTTCAATAATGCTCCTTGAGCTTCAACGAAGCTTCAGGCACACGATCACGCGCTTTGAGAAGTCTTGAGACGTCGCTTTTGATGTACGTAGAATTTTGGTGACGATCTCCATAACTGCGCTCACAAAGAGTTAGTTCACGATATTTATGTTTGTTCATCATCAAAACCAAATCCGGGGAATCAATACTCAACATTCTCCCCCCTTTTGGCGATGACAAACCAACATAAATAATAATCAATAATAATGAATCAAATGAAATTTACTTACTCCCCCTGCATTGATGACACGTTAATTCCGTATTAAATAATAATCATACGCATCAAGCAGACGAGGAAAGTATAAAATATGAACCCAATTATTGAAATTTAGGATCTAAAACCATTTTTATATCTTAACTCCCCCTGAATCTAACATAACAAATTAGATTCACGATAAATTGCTTTAAATTATCATTTATCACATCGTCATTATTAATTCTCTCCCCCTTTGGCATTAGCAAAAAGAGCGGGAGGAGATCAACGACAACAACAATGGCTAAAATAAAAGCACGAGAGTCGAAGAATACGACCACGGTCCAAATGACACCAATGTAAAATAACGAAGAAAATCAAAGCGTGCCAACGAGACCATAGTCTAAAATCAAAAAATGAAATCATCCAAACTCAAATCAATTTCACGTATTGAGTTATGGAACATATTATCCAATATCAACATTCTTAGTGAATTTAGTGCATGGAAAACAATTCTATGTTTTCATAGAAACAATTCTATTTAATCAATATAATCGTTGAGTGACGAAGTCAACATCAGAGACAAAAATACAATGTGCACACAGAAATAAATGGCAACACAATGTATATATATATATGGACACAACAAAAAGTATACATCAGCCAACAAAAAAATATAAACCATCAGCAGGTCGGTGCACATCATACAACACAAATGTCACAACGGACATCAAAGATTATCATAAAACATACACACATCCACAATGTATCACAAAAACATACACAACAACACATAACCACCCAACTATCCTACTCCACTCTCTCACGACAAAATAGATCATCCAAGTGCACATGGGAGAGTCCTCCAACGCAAGCTCAGGAGGCGGAGGCAGGATCAGCAGCAGCATCAGGCTGTGCAGAAGGGGTAGTTGAAGTCTCAGGAACGACTGGAGTGTCCACTGAAGGAATGGTGGCAGAAGGAGTGCTCTCGGGAGCACGAGCAGACGAAGCAGCAGCAGATGTACCCTCTGGGGCACGAACAGGAGAAGCAACAAGCTCCTCAAGAGGAGTCGAAGGGTTTGAGGGGTTTGAGAGGGAAGTCACACCGATTAGAGTGAGATCTAATCGGTGCACAATCAGTATAAGTCGATTGAAAGAGTGAAAAGACCAAAGTGCCCTAACGCATTTAGTCGGTCTCAGTACAAGCGTTGACCGACTAGAATACAATCTAGTCGGTCGGCCAATGAGCTTGGACCGATTAACTGCAAACAGTAACTGATAGTCAAAACTAGGGCAAGATTTAGTCGGTCTGAATTCAATCACTAACCGACTAGAATTGAATCTAGTCGGTCGGCTGATGAACTGTGACCGACTAATTGAGTCCAAAAATTTGAAAATAAGAAATGTTGAGTTCACTCCAAAGTGCACTTGGACGATTCATCGAAATCACTCTCAAACATCATTATTCTACCCCCATAAAACATAGAAAATCATAAATACGACGTGCATGAACATATCTAGCATAAATTCCGAAAATCCAATCATAAATCCAGAAAATCCCAACAAATCTAGCATGAGCATATAAAAAATTAATATCATGCAGGATTATTGAAAATATGAATCCTAGATCTCGGATTCAACCATAATCCCCAATTCTCGACGTAACCGCACAAAGGAGTCTTCCTTGAGTGGTTTCGTGAAAATATCGGTGATTTGCTTCTGGGTTTCAACGTACACTAAAATGATGTCCTTTCTAGCAACATGATCATCTAGAAAATGGTGACGAACATCTATGTGTTTGGTACGGGAGTGGTGTACCGGATTCTTAGAGAGACATATTGCACTTAGGTTGTCCACCATGATAGGGCAAGTATCACAGTTTATACCGAAGTCTTTAAGAGTGTGTCTCATCCAAAGAACCTGTGCACATGCAGCACCGGCGACAATATATTCCGCCTCGGTGGTTGAAAGTGATACGGAATTCTGCTTCTTGGAAAACCAAGAGAAAAGAGAATTTCCTATAAAATGGCAAGTGCCACTAGTACTTTTCCTGTCGGATTTGCATCCAGCATAATCTGCGTCACTATATGAGATTAACTCATATGTGCTAGACTTTGGATAAAATAATCCGTAGTCGAGTGTGTAACTTAAATAACGGAAAATACGTTTTACTGCTACTAATTGTGATTCCTTAGGTTGTGACTGATACCGAGCACAAACATATACGGCGAACATTATATCAGGCCGACTGGCAGTAAGGTATAATAAACTACCTATCATACCTTGATATAGACAAATGTCTACATCTTTGTCGCACGTATCTTTATCAAGATGTGTGGTAGTGCTCATTGGAGTCTTTTTGCCAGAAGCATTCTCCATTCCAAATCGCTTTAGCAACTCCACCGTGTACTTGGTTTGGTGGATGAAGATTCCATCGTGCATTTGGCGAATTTGGAGTCCTAAGAAATATTTGAGCTCACCCATGTGGCTCATCTCAAATTGGTCCTTCATGACATTAGAAAACTCTTCGCAAAGAGTGAAGTTAGTAGCACCGAAAATGATATCATCAACATAAATTTGAACTAAAATAATATCATGATTCGCATACTTAACAAATAGTGTAGAATCAACTTCACCCATTTTAAAACCCAAATCCAAAAGAAAGTTCTTTAGGCGGTCATACCAAGCTCTAGGAGCTTGTCTCAAACCATAAAGTGCTTTCTTAAGTTTGAAAACGTGATTTGGAAACTTTTCATTTATAAAACCCGGAGGTTGAGAAACATAAACTTCCTCAACGACATCTCCGTTTAAAAACGCACTTTTTACATCCATTTGAAAGAGTTTAAAATCTTTATGGCATGCAAAAGATAACAACAACCTAATAGATTCTAATCTAGCTACAGGAGCAAAGGATTCTTCGAAATCTATACCTTCCTCTTGCCTGTAGCCTTGAGCTACTAACCGAGCTTTGTTTCGGACGACGTTTTGGTTCTCGTCGGTCTTATTCTTGAAGATCCACTTCGTTCCTATAATGGTGTGGTTCTTCGAAGGCAATGGAACTAGCTCCCAAACCTCATTCCTCTCAAACTGAATGAGTTCCTCCTCCATGGCTAGGATCCAAGCACTGTCTTCGCACGCTTCGTTAATATTCTTTGGCTCTACTGAAGAGGCAAAGGCACAATGAGAGAAGTAGTTGACTTGAGATCTCGTCTTGACACTATCAAGTATGTTGCTAATGACTTGCTCATGGGGATGGTCACGAACGGTATGAATCCGTTTGGGAACTCCCTGATCACTAGGAATATTCTCAAAAGAATCATCAGTAGGGTTAGTATCAATAGAATCAATAGAATTAGAATTATAAATAGAATCACATATAACTTCCATGGAGTCATCATCATTGATAATTCTAGACGGGACAAAATTTTCATTGAATGAAACATGAAGTGATTCCTCGATCGTTGAGGTTCTTTTGTTGTATATCCGGTAGGCTTTGCTACGTGAGGAATATCCAACAAATATCCCCTCATCAGATCTTGGATCAAATTTGTCCAAGCTCCCATACGCGTTTTTAATAAAACATTTTGCACCAAAAACTCGAAAATGTTTAACTTGAGGCAATCTATCAAACAACAATTCATAACAAGTTTGTTTGGTGCCGGGCCTCAAGAGTATTCTATTAAACACATAGCAAGCGGTATGTACCGCTTCCGCCCAAAATTGGTGGCCAAGTTGGCTATCATCAAGCATTGTGCGAGCACATTCCACTAGCGTCCTATTCTTTCTCTCAACAACACCATTTTGAGGGGGTGCGCGAGGGAAAGAAAAGGTGTGTGTAATACCAACTTCATCACAAAAATTTGAGAAAGACTCATTCTCAAATTTCCCTCCATGATCACTACGAATAGTGACAATGGTGGTTCCAATGAGATTTTGTACTTTCTTCACAAATATTGTGAAGTTTTCAAAAGCATCATTTTTATTACTTAAAGAAAATACCCAAGTAAATCTAGAAAAGTCATCAACGATGACAAGTCCATATCGAGCATTCCCTAATGAAGCAACTCTAGTTGGCCCAAAAAGATCTAGATGTAAAAGCTCTAGAGGCCGTTTAGATGAAATGCTTTTCTTAGGTTTGAATGACGACTTCGGAAGTTTGCCTCGTTGACACGAGTCACAAAAGCTTTTCTTTTGGAAAGTAAGCTTAGGAAATCCTTTAATAGAATTTAACTTGGATAGCTTAAAAAGTGTTCCAAAGTTCACATGACCAAAACGTCGATGCCATAAGTGTTGTTCACTTGTGTTGGCAATGAGACATTGTTCATGTGACTTGGGGATGTCTAGGATATATATATCCTTATGGCGTGTGCCAGAAAATAACAAATTATTATTATCTTTACTAAAAATATGACACATTCCTTTCGCAAAGCTAACTTTGTAACCCTTGTCACAAAGTTGGCTTATTGAAATGAGATTGTGATTTAAGCCTTTAACAAGGTAAACATCACTTATTAGAGGTTTAGATGGGTTACCAACTTTACCAACACCAATGATGGTTCCGCTCTCGTTGCCTCCAAAGACTACTCGGTTCCCATTCTCAATGGACACCACTCCGGAGAGCAATTGAGCTTCACCCGTCATGTGTTTTGAACACCCGCTATCGAGTATCCACCCATCCTTGGAGCTAAATTTGGATTTGTTGCTCTGTTTCTTTTTCTTGAGTACCTGACGATAAAACATATCGTATCATGGTACCCAAGGTCATTGGGTCCTAAGAGATTAGACCTTTGGAAGCCAAGTCCAATTGGACTTAGACTTCCCAATATAATCATCATTATGCACGACATTCATAAAATAGGAATTCATGTATGCTTGTTTTTCATGCATGCTTGTGTCCTTCGGGCCCCAAATAGTGAATGTCTTGGGAGCCCTATTCCTATTATGAGCATGCACATGTGGTTGATTTCTATGTGATGCATGTGGCATGCGAGGAAGTGGCCTAGGGAATGCATGACGTGGATAAGCATACAGCACATGATGGAATGGTGGTGGCGACATATGATATGGTGCATGATGGTAATTGTTCATATAATAATGATGTGGATGAACATATGTATGTGGAGGAACACGTGCGTGAGTGTGTCTCACTTGGTGTGCACGTGCTCGTGGACGTGGAGCATAGAAATCATCATACGGGTGAACATGTGGGGTAGGAGGTGTGTTCCTACGTGGCATAGTATTGGTGTACATAAATGCATGACCCTTCTTTGGAGGTCCACCCAAAGTGGGTTTCTTTCCAAACGGGAGTGTGTACCTAGTGGAAGCACCATTGGTAGATGAACTACCCATGGGGTGTTTACTCCCACTAGTTAAGGCATCGGAAGTTGGCCTTACAAAGGTGGTGGAAGATTTGGATGAATTTCCCATTTTATACCCCACGCCAATACGATGATTGGTCGGAAGTAAGTCATTTAGGATATTATCCAAATGGTCCTTACCTTTATTGAATTTATTAATTCGGCCTAATATGGACTTATACTTCTCGGTGAGAGAAAGTATTGAAGTATCCAAAGTGGACACTTAAGTTGTGAGTACACAAACACGAGACTTGAGATTCTCATTCTCAATACTTAAAGTTGAGTTTCGAGAAATCAAATCCGCTATCTCGCGTTCATCCGAATTCTCAATGTGAACATGCTCAAGTTGAGATTTGAGATTTACAATCTCATTTCTCAAGCCTTCAACAACGGTGTCGTTGATGATGATGATAGGCTTAGGCGAGATTTGGAGACTAGTTAGCTCATCTTTAATCTTAGTACATCTATTTACCAATTTAGAATACTTAGACCAAATTTGTTCGTTGGCTAATCTTAACTCGTCCATGGTTACCTCTTCGTCTTCATCCTCGCTTTCATCGGAGGAGGACTCTTGATCATGTTTCTCTCTAGCCATGAAGTACATGTGTGCTTGCTCCACTTGGTCATCGTCCGACTCTCCACTTGAGGAGTCCTCGTCGGAGTCGGTGAATATGCCGACAAGTTCTTTCTTGTACCCTTTCTTGTACTTTCGAGACTTGTCGAACTTTGGCGCCTTCCATTTCTCCTTTTGTTTGTTTTAAGGACAATCCGCTTTGATGTGTCCTGGCTTGTTGCATTTAAAACACAAAGGAGCAGAGGCGTTAGTAGAACTAAATTTAGATTTGTTCTTGAAGTTACATTTCCAGAAGAATCGGTTGAACTTCTTTGCCATAAGGGCAATGGATTCTAAGTCCAACTCGTCTTCCGATTCTTCATCATCGGTAGATGTAGATGGAGCGGCCTTGAACGCAATCGCCTTTTTCTTCGGCTCGTCTTGCTTCAAGTACGACTTCATCTTGTCCTGCATCCTTGCATACCTCATAGGACATCAAGATACCCATTAGTTGTACGACAGTATAATTATTCATATCGTTACCTTCCTCGATGGCGAATGTACGCTTTTCCCAACAAGAAGGAAGTCCGTCAATAATCTTTGAGGCTTTCTCATTTTGGGTGTAAGTATTTCCAAGAGCCTCCAACTCATTGGTAATGTCAACGAAGCGAGCATAGTACTCCTTCATCTTCTCACCCTGTTGCATGTGCAATAATTTGAATTCTTTATGTACAACAGTGAGTTTGGAGTCTCTTACCCTACTCGTTCCTTCATGCAAGATGAGGAGTGAGTTCCAGATTTGATATGCATTCTTACATGTGCATATCTTGTTGAAGTCTTCGGGCTCCAACGCACATTGCAAGGCATTCATTGCCTTGGCATTGTTTACCTCCGCGGCGACCTCCGCGGTAGTCCACTTAGCGAAGTCTTGTTCGGCGGGCTCGACATACTCCATCAACGTAGCTCTCCATAGTGAAGTGCTCCGGAGGAACGTTTCCATCCGGTATTTCCAGTACCCATAATTGGCTCCGTTGAAGTAAGGAGGAATAGTTGAGGAGTGTCCTTCCATCACCGAAGAAGCTCCTTCACGGTTCTTGAAGGTGATATAGTCTGAAGGTGGACGAACGGTCTTGTTGTCGTTGGTAGACATAGCTATTAACTTGGCTCTGATACCAAATGTAATGCCCTGATAGCTACTGCACAAGTACTAGAGGGGGGGTGAATAGTACTTTAAAATAATCAAGATAATTATTCCTAATTATTGTGCAAACTCAACCAACAATGCGGAATGAAAATATGACAACAAAGAAAGACAATTGCAAACACGCGATGTAACGGGTTCGGATCCACCCAAGTCTCCCCGACTTGTTACCGGCGATCCTACATCCCAGACACCCGGATCCCCTCGGGCTACTTGAGTTAGAATCCTCTAACCCAAGTTTGCACTATGAAATTCTTGTAGAAAACCTCTACAAGATCAAATCATACACAAATGAAAATGTGACTCACACAACCCGGGATCACGATCTTCTCTCACAACCGAGAGAAAAACTTAATAGCAAAGTAAATGAAACAATAAAACACTTACCAACAAAATCCTATGCCTTGAGTAAACTTACTGATTTTAGGGCAAGGAAGATTTTGAAGGAGAGAATGTCACCCAACCCTAGCTCCACCAAGATGAACATCGATTGAAGGCGAGGATGGAGTTGGTGACTTTGAATCAAGCTCTTGGCTTGAGTGGCTCACAATGAAGCGAATCTCTCTTGAGGAAATTAGGGATCAAGGAGTTTGAAGAGATTCTTGTGAGAAAGAGATAGCTTTAGAAATGGAGTTGAATACTTCTCTTTGATTTCTCTAAGTCTCAATAATGGCAGCCTTGAATGCTAGGTTAGAAGCACTTCAAGTATATATAGGAGTGTGAGAAGAGGAGCAAAATCATGGCATTAAATGCCCAACGGATCTATTTCTGAAGCAGTTTAATCGGTCTAAGAAGGATCACTGACCGATTAGTTTTGCAACTGGTCGGTCGGTGATTCTTCTTGGACCGACTAGATGGTTGACAGCCAAGATAGAGAATTCAGGAGATAGAACTAGTCGGTCTAAGAAGACTTGCCAACCGACTAGTTTGACAATTAGTCGATCGGTGAGTGTTCTTTGACCGACTAAGTAATTGAAATTCAATAGGCTGATCACTAAGAGAACTAGTCGGTCTAAGAACAAATTTCAACCGACTAGTTTCACAAGTAGTCGGTCGATGGATGTTCTTGGACCGACTAACTAGTCAACAGAAGCTAGGCTGAAAAAATGAAAGTATAACTAGTCGGTCTAAGAAGGATTCCCAACCGACTAGTTTGACAACTAGTCGGTCAGTGAATCTTCTTGGACCGACTAATTGGTCAACAGTGCATAGGCTAAATTGAGCAAGGAAAACTAGTCGGTTCAAGAAGGATTCTTAACCGACTAGATGACAATCTAGTCGGTTGGTTCTTCTTCTTGAACCAACTAAGATGCATAAGAAGTCACGAAATGAAGCGTAAAGCTTCGGGAAAGTTTCTATGGGCTTCTAAGATAATCCTAGCTCTAAGATATGAGCGTTATGAAGATTATAATGTAAGTCCTACTCAAGGCTTAAAATTCTACGAAAAGAAGCTAGAAGACTATAAAATAAGCTAGACGAACTGTCTTCAAAGCTTCAATCCGAATCTCTTGACTTCAATAATGCTCCTTGAGCTTCAACGAAGCTTCAGGCACACGATCACGTGCTTTGAGAAGTCTTGAGACGTCGCTTTTGATGTACGTAGAATTTTGACGACGATCTCCATAACCGCGCTCATAAAGAGTTAGTTCACGATATTTATGTTTGTTCATCATCAAAACCAAATCCGGGGAATCAATACTCAACAAAACCGTCGCGTCGTGCCCATACACCGAGCACCGTCGTAAGTTAGGCTAGACACGAAAACAAGGGCACGACTAGACTAGTCATTGTCATTTGGATGAGCACACTCATGATCGCAAGTGGTTTGGGGTAAAAATCAATAAGGGAATCATATATGATATGATTGATGAAAATTCATCTACCAATCACAGAGTCAAGCAATTTGTTAAGCACACTTAAGATTGTGAGGCTCAAGGTGGTTGGATCTCTTTTCCATTAAATTTAAATAAATCGTTCATTATTATGGGTAAAATGATCGCAAAAATAGTGGCAGGATATAGTTAGATAAAAGCCATTCTATCTATATTTAAAATTGAACATATGCTAAACTAGGATAGTTCTATGTTTACCGATGGAATCAAAGTATGATATCCTAAGAGTATAAGTTAACTGGTCAAATGATTTGTTAATGGAATATCAACTCAAATTCTAATTGATAGACTAAACTATATTCTCATTGACATTAAAATGACCTTCTTAAGAACATGCTTAAGGACCATGATTTCCTTAAGCTCTAGGTCCAGCAAAATAAATGCACGCTACCTGTCACTCGCCTCTATGAGGGACAGCTTGAACATACTGATGTTCAAAGCATGTTTCTCCATACAATTTATTGAGTCAACTCAAGGTTGTATGGAAAGCGGTTTCGATTCATAAGGTTCAAAAATTCGATCAAATTGTTTGAATCGAAGATGAGTGCATGAGCGGTGCAAGACTATGTATCCCAACCGGATCTTGAGACGAGCAACTTATTGAGCACACTCAAGGTTGCAAAGCTCAAGCGTTTGGATACATGAGATGCTTGCACAACTATTATTTGTGTTGAGACACATAATATCTAAATGAGATTTAGAAAAGGAAGAAGGCGTTAAGGAAAGTCATCTGAGAAAGAAAATTTTATCTATCATTAGTAAAGGCAAAAATAGGAGGAACTGAAAATGTGACATATTTGATGTCACGGCTTCAGGATAACCATTATGAAAAAGGAGCAATTGTTGTTTCTTGGACCATAGAAGATGTCTAACATTTTTGGCGAATGTCGTCACCTTACTTGTGAAGCAATGAGAGATTTGTATAACGATAATGTATTAAATGTTAATACATGAATACATAAGATAATATCAAAACTTATATGGCTAAATAGACTATGCCGTACTAAAGAGACTAAGCTTCATAAATCACATAAAGAGGGGTCTGACCTCTCGTATTATGAAGTCAATAGACACTTGTGAATCTTGTCTCAAAGGTCTGATGGCCAAAATTACATCTGTAAGACAGTGGGAGAATGAGTTGGTAAACTCGTAGTCTAGTACATACTAATGTACCCGGACCCAAGTCTAAGTTAGCCAGGATAAGATGTTCCTATTTTATTACAACACGTGTTCTTGCTGAAACACAAGTCTGATAAAATAGATAACACAATGAAAGAAGTATGTAAACTGATTCGATCAGATAGAAGAGTCGAATACTTAGCTATATAATTCTTGCATAATTAAAAGAAAATGTGATTTTCTCTCAAGTCAAGTCTATTAACACATTGGTGTGTTAGAGAGCATGAATCACACTTTGTTAGACTTGGTGCGATGCATGGCAAGTGGCTCTGAGTTACAATCCTCCCTCTGGGTTAAGTCCTAGATAGTACTGCCTAGGTTCTTGATAAGGATCTTATCAATAAGATATTTATTAAATCAATCGTTAGGAAGTTAAAGGATTACTCGAGTCTCGTAAGACGATAAGTCGAGTAAAGCATCATAGTTGGTGACTTAGTCAACTTTCAAGATTCCATTCGGAGTAGTGACTCTAAGAAATGGCTTGATGCAATCCGAAAAGGGTCCGTGCACGTAAATAAAGTATGGAATTTAGTTTATGTGCCCAAAGAAAGTGGTTCTTATTGGCTGCAAGTGAATCTTTGAGTCAAGAAGATTGGTGCAGAAAGAAAATAGTGAAGTGCAACTTATGTTAGTTGAGAACGGTTATCATCCTAACTCCTATAAACGGATTATGATGAAACTGTCTCACCAGCAGATATGTATAGATCTATTCGGACCAAACTTGATGTAAATGCTCATGATGACCATGAAAACTGGACCATTCATGTATAGTCTATTTTCTAAATATGATTTAAAAGAACGAACTCATATGAATCGGCTAGAGAGTTTTCAAGGTTAGTGGGATCAAATAAAAGCATGCGAGGCATCAAGGAGCCGAAACATATGGTTTGACAAAGTGTTCAAAGAGTTTGACACTTTATCAGAAATGATTATGAACCGACTTAATGACTAGTAACTTATTTGGATTATTCGTAAGGTACGATGAGCTGGATGAGATCAAGTCAAGAAATTAATTATGGATTCCAAGAGACCAAGCAAATTATTTGGATAAGATTCAATTATGTGGTCTAACATAAACATAGAAACCTCTTAAGTCTATACAGTATATGTTTTTAGCAGATCCACTCACGAAGGCTCTACCACATGAAGTTTAAAAGACTTATGTATAAATGCGGTATGAGATAACGGGATAAATGGGCCTTAGTGCAAGTGGAAGATGTTAAGAGATGGGTACACCCTCGAAGCAAATTCATCCCTGTGTATCGATACAGACATCTTGTTCAAAATAACAGTAAGCTGTTTGGTAAGCATTTACTTAAGTTTAATAATAATATAGTCTTCATTAGAACTTAGGTAAAATCCTAAGACTTAATGCAAGGTTAAACAAGTATCGAAATGAGGATCTCGATCGTAGAGAATTATTTAACCTATAGTAGCATAAGTCTGAAATCGTTTGTGGTCGTAGATGTTTCGAGAATAGGATATCGAAACATCGGATAGACCATTGTACCTTAGTCTTCACCATGCAGTGGTGACGATGATCGCATGGTTGTTTGACTTGGCGAAGTCGAAGACGAGACACATGTGCTCATTGGAGAATGAGTTCACTGAACGACCCAAGAAGAGTTATCATATGTTTATAATTGACAAATCTGTCAATGGTAACTCTTAGTGATGATAGGTTAGTTGGTCTTTTGACTTGAGGTTATTGTACGAACCAGTGCGCGAACGGTGTCACTTAGATCACTGATCTAGCCTCAGGAAAGCCCCGTTGAAAGATCTTTGGTTGGGTGACATTTGAAGGGTGCGAGAAGAGTAATGACCAAGAAAGGATTCGTCTCTCCCAGTCAATGGGAGTTAGTGTCGCGGTGTTAGTTCGATCTTTTAATGAAACCTCTGGCCAGAGTATGTTGGAAGAAGTCCAACATTATTTGACTAAAGATCGATGGAGACTAACCAAGTTCAAGCTGGTATGATTGACAGTTGACCATACACTAGGCTTGACTATGTGGCATAGTATTGACGAAAAGACTATAACTGCGGTATTCATTACGGACACAGTCAGGGTGGTCCCGACTATACTCATGTCAATGAGTTAACCACATAAGTATGATACCGAAACAGGGACGACACTTGCTGCTCGTGTTCTCTGCCGTCTGGGGTTTCAAACCCCACCTGTAATATGGTCAGGCTGTAGGGTATCATATAGAGTGAGTCATTCATCAAGTAATATGTAGAAATTAGGGAGAATATGCATTTGATGCAAGGGATAGAAAACTGCAAAGAGTTTGCAGTTAGCTCCTGCATTCGGGATAAATGATCCTGAGTGCAAGTGAAAGATGTTGGGGGGATGTATGCCCTCAGTTCATTTGTATAGGATGCAAATGGATTTTATAAGTCGTAAAGAGTTTGTGATATATTAGATGTGGAGATTTTGCATATGATGCAAAGGGTAATACATGTGTCGTAAATTGTTTACATACATATTTAATATAATAAACGCATAGTAAAGGTTATCTACATGACGGAAACGTCCCAGTCTAAACCCAGGTTCAAATGGCGTCCAAAACGGACGCCAAACGTAGGATTTAGATCAAAAACAGCCCCCAGCCCAGTCCCAAGGAGATTGGGCACACCAGCCCAACTGGGCTGGGCACCCAGGCCCGTTTTGGGCCTGGGCGCCCGGCCCATAGGCGGGCCAGCCGGCCCAAGGCTGGGCGGGTCAGGGCCCGCCTGTAAGGGCGGGCACCCAACTAGCCTGCCCCTGGGCAGGTCTAGCCCGCCCAGTGGGCGGGCTGGGGCAGGCGCCCATCCTCAGATCCGCCCGCAGTATGCGGGTGGGCCCCACCCAGCCTAAGGTTACTGGCAGAATGTTTGGCGGCTGCAGTTTTTGCGAAAATTTGTGTTTTGGGCAACTTTGAGACAACGTTTGAGGGGTCAAACAAAGTCAGAATTGAGTGCCGTTCGGACCTATGCGTTCACCATTTCACACTCTTCGATTTGATAGGTTGTATCACTTGCAAAGACCAACGGTGATGGAGGAAGAATTCACCAAAGTTTGGCCTTTGTGAATGGCAAACTTTAATTAATTTTTCTCCTAAATTTTTTTGTCCCACATCGGATATGGAGTAAAGGGGAGGGGTCAGCCGCCTATGTAAATAGGGGCATACTCCCCTCCTTGAAACTCGTCCCAAGCTCCAGATCTGGGTAGCTCCATTAAACGTGAGCAAGCCCGGATCTGAGCTTAAAATAAATATTCTCTTTCTCCCTAAAGTTCTGTCTTGCTCCTGTTCGGGCTCTAGCAAAGCTACGAAGGAGCTCGGATCGGATCCGAAGTCTTGACAGAGGATTCACTCAAGGTGAAATCTTCTTTGGCGCATGGTTGGCTCATCGACAAGGGTGTTGATTGACTCGGGATGCAGTGCGGTTCGGAAAGCGGTTCGGCTCGGGACAAGGAGCGGCTTGGGAAGCGGTTCGGCTTGGGAAGCGACGCGGGGGCTAAAGAAGTGTTGCTGAAAATGATGCTTTGTATTCTGTGGAAACGAAGTGAAAGTTATGTAGTTTAAATTAAGCATACGTTTATAAATTGCAATTTTTAGATAGATCTATCCTTAACGGTTGGTCGGACCTAAGCTCGGGATAGTAGAGATCTTGGCTAGGGTTTGTTCCCTTTAGGGCTAGACTTAAAATTGTTTTAAGTTGGGTTTTCACTGTTGTTTTGATAACTTCGTCTGACCGACTTAGGCCGGACATCGTATTTATGGCCCTAAGTACCCAGATAAACCTACACCACCAACCTCAAAACTCAATCAAACCACCAAATCCTCCACCATCTCTCCATTCTACACCAAGCCCTAACCCAAACTTCTCATCATCCCCACCCGGCAATTATGTTTGCTCATCATCAAAACCAAATTGGGGGATCCAATACTCAACAATGAGAGCCTGCCATATAACTAAGTGGTTATGGCTTTGCGCAACAATGTAATTAGAAACCATTTGCTACTAGAATCTGGTTCAGACTGCTTCAGAGTCTTGGTTTATTTTGATTTTATTAATGCGTTATCGTTTTAAAGATTTCTTTTAATTTTTTAATATATTAATGAGATGCACATGTTGTGCAAGTAAGATTTTATATATATATATATATATATATATATATATATATATATATATATATATATATATATATATATATATATATGGGTAAAGTGTTCCTAGGGTGACTCCTTAGGTGAAAGCAAATGAGTCGCCCCCATTTTTCCATATATCCCACAATATTTTTGGATTTTATTTTTCAACGGTATGAAAACGTGCTTAAAACCCATGAAGTTGCAAGGGGTAGATGGGAGCTCTAAAAGTATTGGAATGCCTTGATTTTTGATACGTTGATCATCCATGAGATGAACAACAATCCCAAGAAAATAAATTCGAAAAAATGTGGGATATATGGGAAAATGGGGGGCGACTCCTTAGATTTCATCTAAGGTGTCACCCTAGGAACACTTTACCATATATATAAATTCGAAAAAATGTGGGATATCTGGGGAAATGGGGGCGACTCCTTAGATTTCGTCTAAGGTGTCACCCTAGGAACACTTTACCATATATATATATATATATATATATATATATATATATATATATATACTAGTCATTACCCGTGCCCATAGGGCACGGTTTATTTAATGGCTGAGTTTTTTCCCCCACAAATATCAAGTTCCCCCAAATTTCAAGTTTTCCCACAAAATTTAAAGTTTTCCTCCAAATTTAAGTTTTCCCCCAAAATTTAAGTCCCCCCAAAATTGTCATTGCCACCTAGGATAAACTTGCCACGAAGGACAAAGCTTTGTCCTAGTAGGATTAGATTCAAAATCTTCAAAGGACTGGAAAAAAAATGATCGGAAAGGGGGGAGAATAAAAAGTGTGGGTGGGTGTCTCTTATATCCAATTTCTCTTGATAACATCCCTCTTTTATATAATAGATATCCAAATTCTCTTATCCAATTTCTCATGTCCAAATTCTCTTATCCAATTTCTCTTGATAACATCTCTCTTTTATATAATAGATAGATATATATATATATATACTAGTCATTACCCGTGCCCATAGGGCACGGTTTATTTAATGGCTGAGTTTTCCCCCACAAATATCAAGTTCCCCCAAATTTCAAGTTTTCCCACAAAATTTAAAGTTTTCCTCCAAATTTGAGTTTTCCCCCAAAATTTAAGTCCCCCCAAAATTGTCATTGCCACCTAGGATAAACTTGCCACGAAGGACAAAGCTTTGTCCTAGTAGGATTAGATTCAAAATCTTCAAAGGACTGGAAAAAAATGATCGGAAAGGGGGGAGAATAAAAAGTGTGGGTGGGTGTCTCTTATATCCAATTTCTCTTGATAACATCCCTCTTTTATATTATATATATATATATTTTGACAGGTAAAGGTGTACTATATTAAAATCAGAAAATGATACAAATTTACAAACTAGATTCCACTCATTGGAGATTAAGAAGAGAGGGGATAGGGCACAAGCGCCGTCACCCTCTACAGCCTAAACTCCAACAAGGAAATTCTAGCCAAAGAAAGTGCCGAAAATTACATTCAACCATTATCAAGGAAACCCCAGTTGGCAAACGGGTTATCAGCGGAATGGATATCCCTTTTAACATTACGAAGAATAATACGAACATCAGAAGCCATCTCCTCGAATAGGGTTACTCTCCCTACTTCTTTTCCTTCAAAGATCCTCATATTACGTTGCTTCCAAAGATGCCAAACCATAGTTGCTAGAGCCGTTTTGGCAAGTACCCCCACACAATCCTGAGATTGGCATAAGGATAATATCAAATCTCCGACCTCCTCAAGGGAGTTTGGCACAACCCCACGATATCCCAATTTGAGCAGACTCCTAGCAAGTATGTATTTACTATAGTCACATTCAAAGAATAGATGTTTGGTACTTTCGGATGCTCCAGAAGTACATAAGACACAAGTTCCATCCACCGTAAGATCCCATCTCGATAGAATATCTTTGGTTGGCAGTTTGTTGCGAAATGCTCGAAGTAATGTTAAAGCCATCTTAGGAACATGTTGCCCATGCCAAATCAATTTATAGAAAGGAAAAGTAGCACCTAGACTTCGGATCCCTTCCCAGGATTTGCGAAAAGTGAAACTGGAACCATCCGCCCAATGCCAAAAATCGGGACCAGGAGATAATCTAATAGTCTGGAGAATTGGAAGAAGAGGTTGAATATCCGGACATTGCTTCCACCCATTACCCTCCCAGTAATCACATACAAGGGCCATTTCGGATCCATTTGGTGGGTTGTGATGCTTAAACAGGGGACCAATAGGATGCCAGTTATCGAACCAAAAAGACGTTGTAGCACCATCATTAATTACTCATTTGATGAGTTTTTGAGATATAGGCCTATTCCTCAGTAGAAATTTCCACATACCTGAATCTGTTGGTCGTGGTTTAGCAGTGTAAAAACCGGCCATAGTGCCTTGATTCTTCCTCATCAAAGATGCCCAAAGACCATTAGTCGAAAGATATCGCCAAATAAGACGAACACCAGAAGCAGAATTTAGATCTTTAAGCTGTCTTAGACCCACTCCTCCTTCCTTCTTTGGAACGCACATATCCTTCCAAGCCCAGCTATGTACTTTTCCCCAAATAAATCTCCTACAGGCAGCATTAATAGCCCGAATAACAGTGTTAGGTAGAGAGTAAGCTTGCATCCAAAAACTTACCATACCATAGATCACGGAACGAACAAGTTCAATCCTGCCCGAAATGGACAATAAAGAGGAAGACCAACCTGTAGTCTCTTTTTACACTTGTCAATCAAGCGTCCAAACATGGAAGTTTTGGGATATTTAGATGTTAGGGGAAGACCCAAATATGTTGTAAGGGAAGAAACAATTTTGATTCCAAGCATATCAGCCAATATCCGTGGATTTTTAGTGCCCTTACTAAAAATAACTGAACTCTTATCCAGATTGACCTGTAATCCTGTGAATTGATTGAAAGTGTGTAGGAGTTCTATAATACCTCTGAATGACTTGGTATTATCACGGCAAAACAACAAAAGATCATCTGCAAATAGCAGATGAGATATAGATCCAGATCGCCGCATAGGTTGAATAGACTTAACAGATTCAGCTTTTGCCATCAATAAAGAAAAAGCTTCCATAATCAACACAAAAAGATAAGGTGATAGTGGATCCCCTTGCCTTAAGCCCCTTATGGAAGTAAAATACCCTTCAGGCGCCCCCTCAATTAAAACAGAAAAAGAAGGGGTATCAATGCAATTTGAAATCCAGTTAATAAATCTTTCCCTGAACCCCATTTGATAGAGCATGTAACTGACAAATTTTCTATTAACACTATCAAATGCCTTTCGGATATCCAATTTGATGCAAGCCCTAGCCCCCATTGGATTACTGAAATCACGGATTTGTTCATGGGCTATAAGTGTGCAGTCAGCTAGTAACCTGTCCTTTAAGAAAGCAGCCTGGTTTGGAGAGATTAATTCACAGATGGCCATCTTCAACCTGTTACAAAGGACCTTGCTAATGATTTTATAGATTACATTACAGCAAGATATTGGTCTGTAATCTCCCAAACCTGAAGCTTTAGCATTTTTAGGGATCAGAGTCAGAAAGGTATGGTTAATTTGTCTAAGAATAAAACCTGATTGGAAGAAGGATGAAATCACCGCCGTAACATCCTCTCCAATAATTCCCCAACAATTCTGATAAAAGAAAGCATTGAACCCGTCAGGCACCGGTGCCTTATCCTTACCCAGCTGAAAGGTAGCACATTTAATCTCCTCAGCAGTGATATTTCTGTCCATCCAAACGGCAGCCTCAGGAGATAGTTTCCGTTTAGGAACAATAGAAGGAAATGTAGTCCTGTAATTTTGCTGATTGTACAATTCCTGATAGTATTTAGGAGCCTCGGACCGTAAGTTAGCAAGAGCTTCATTCCTATCACCATTAGCAGAAACCAGATGACAAAGACTATTGTAACAGAGACGAGTCTTCATTGCAGAATAAAAGAACTTCGAGTTCCTATCACCCAAAGTGATCCAATTCTGTCTACTTTTTTGCCTCAAGTCAGCTTCCTCCACATCTAAAGCATTTGCAAGATTATTGGATGCCATTTTCTCTAACTGTTGAATGTGAATATCAGTATTCAATCTTGGGTCATTATGAATATCCTCCAGCTTCCTTCTACACAAATTAACATTGACACCCTCTCTCTGAACAACAGTCCATTTTTTAAGTTCAAGCTTCAGCAATTTCAATTTTTCCACAAGCCTCTTCATAGGCGATCCCACTGTATTAATTTGCCAAAATGCAAAGATCAAATCATAAAAACCTGGAAGAGAGACCCAAGAATTGAAGAACCTGAATGGCCATGGGGCTTGAATAAGTTGAGGATGAAGATTTACAGTCATTGGATTATGATCACTTGTGCCCGGATCCGAATATTCACTGAAGGAATTTGAAAGGGCCTGGAAATAAGAATCATTTGCAAGTGCACGGTCGAGGCGGGCCGCTATCCGATCAGGCCCAATGCGTCTGTTATTCCAGGTGAACAAGCCCCCCTTGCTTTTCAAATCAGATAGCCCATAACTGCAAACGGCTGCATTAAAAGAATCCATTGCAACCGAGTCAACCAATCTACCTCCTACCTTCTCATTTGAGCTGCGCACGCAATTGAAATCGCCGCCAACTAACCAAGGCATTGACTGAATAGTAACTGAGTCCGCAACCAAATGATTCCAGAGAGCTAATTGAGAATTAGCAGTATTCAACCCATAAACTACAGTGAGGACTAGGGTGAAGCCCCCAGAATTGGAGAGGGTGCACGAAATGTGTTGCTCTGATGCTGAGAATAGAGCACAATTCCAAGAGAAGCTATGATAAAAAATAATAATTCGACCACCCTTACATATGCTCCTGTTATCAACACTTAGCCAATCCTTACCAAAGCATTTAATGATCCTTTCAGAATTATTAATCTCCACTTTAGTTTCAAGCAAGCACACAACCGAAGGCTTGATCCTTCGCAATTTAAGCTTCAAATCAGCTCGACGAATGGGGTTGTTTAGACCCCTAGTGTTCCAAAATAAAATAGTCATTAATCAAGATTGGGGGTGCAAGAACTACCTGCAATGCGTGAGCTACGCTGGGCAGATTTAGGAGAAGATGGAACAGATTTTGTCTTTTGTTTCACTAGAGTTGCTTTGAGTGCCACATGCTCATTTGTCCATTCTGGAACCGCGACAGTCCAGACTTTGGGAACGTCGGGTGCTAGAGGTGGAATAGTGTTACTGGAATCAGTCACAGGAATTTCAGGATCTTCTACAGGAATTTGAATTGGCGAAGGCAGCTTCATAGTCCCTTCTTGCGCCTCAGGCAATAGGATTTCTTCTGAATTTAAAGTGGCATCAAGGGTCCCCTCATGCACCTTTGAAGTTGGAATTTCTGTAGGCTCATGAACATTAACAATTGGTCTCGGCTCCTGAACAAAATTAGAAACCGGTTCTGGAGAGATAACACCCTTCTTTATTTGAGTGCTTTGCGTACTAACAACCTCAGAATGTGCAGCAACAAGATGAACAGCATTTCCAACATTAAAGAGACAGGCGTAGCAACAGTGAGTTTGGAACTACCCGAGCATTCCCCTGGCAAAATATCAATGTGAGGGACTTGTGGTAGAGATTCTGCCATGGGTTTTTGGATCGAAGAGGGCTCTTTCTCCTTCGCCTTGATTGAGCAATGAGTATTCAAGTGACCAAAACTTGAGCACGAAATACAACGGGGAGGCTCTCCTTTATATTTTACCGTGACCAATACAGTTGTACCATCATCCAGTTCCACAATCACATTTCTTGCCAATGGTTTGCTTGCTTCTACTTCAACCAAACACCTTGCGTACATTATTTTGCTCAAAGTTGCAGTACCACGATCAAGGCAAATCGGGGTACCTACACCACTCGACACCATATTTAAGATGTCCTTAGACCACATGTGAAGAGGAAGATTGTGGAGTTGTATCCACACTGGAACTGCAGTAAGAAAGTCCCGGTCATGTTTTACTAACGGGCTCCAACGCTGAAGTACTACTAGACGCCCGTCAAAAAGCCATGGACCCCCATGTAGGATATTGTCACGGTCTTCTTCCTTTTCAAAACAGAAGTAGAAAAACCCATTCTCCTTACTGTGAATCTGAAGTCCCCCCTTTAGCTTCCATAGTCTGTCAGTCCAAGCCTTGATTTGTCCATAGTACGGAATATCTCCCAAGACGTACCCCACCAGAGAATTCTTCCATCTAGCAATCCCCCCTTCCAATTGGGCATTTGAGATTTTCACCTTAGCAACACCATTCTCTACTTCGGCTGGTGGACTTAGAGACATTATAAGTGGGTCATCATACGTCCGACGTTGGGCACGGACATCTAGCCACGATTTTCCCCCCCTCTGGGATAATACGGGTTGATGTCATTGGCCTTATAGGAATTTTACCGAACACTTGGTGGGCATGGTTAGGATGGCCATCAGCTTGTTGATTCCTCCTCACAGGAACATGACTTCTATCCCTAAATCGGTTAAAGTTCGAATTTTTATTACTGACAGCAGATCTTGAAGGAATTCGACCTCTTACCCAACCCGCAGAATAACCCCGATGATCCTGAGCATTGGCCGCCCTCTTCTTCGCGTAGTTCACTGTTTGCCAACCCTCAGCAGGCTTCTTCGTGTTTTCCCCATCAGATGCGTTGGCATCAATCATCGTTGGTGTAGCCTCATCACGTGCTCCCACAGAATCAATCACTTTAACTTTAGAATTTTGGCCGCCGTCTTCTCGAGCGATAGCAGAATCGCCCCTAGGTTGAGCTCCATAAAAATCAGACATCCCGTTATATTTATATATATATATATATATATATATATATATATATATATATATATATATATAAAATAAAAGAGGGATGTTATCAAGAGAAATTGGATTAGAGATATTGGACAAGATAAATTGGATAAGAGATATCTATATTATAAAAGAGGGATGTTATCAAGAGAAATTGAATAAAAGATATTGGACAATAGAAATTGGATAAGAGTGATGTTATCAAGAGAAATTGGATAAGAGATATCTATATTACAAACGAGAGATGTTATCAAGAGAATTGGATAAGAGATATTGGACAAGAGAAATTGGATAAGAGATATCTATTATATAAAAGACGGATGTTATCAAGAGAAATTGATAAGAGAATTTGGACATGAGAAATTGGATAAGAGAATTTGGATATCTATTATATAAAACAGGGAAATTGAATAAGAGAAAATATAAGAGATGAGATTTTGAGGGATAAAAGAGGAGGTGGGGAATTTTGCACATACAACCCCGATTTTTGTATTTTTGCCTATGGACCCTCCCCACACACACACCCACACTTTTTATTCTCACCCCTTCCGGCCATTTTTTTTCCAGTTCTATGAAGATTTTGAATCTTATCCTACTAGGACAAAGCTTTGTCCTACGTGGCAAGTTTGTCATAGGTGGTAATGACAATTTTGGGGGGGACTTAAATTTTGGGGGAAAACTTAAATTTGGGGGGAAACTTGAAATTTTGTGGGAAAACTTGAAATTTGGGGGAACTTGAAATTTGTGGGGGAGAAAAACTCAGCCATTAAATAAACCGTGCCCTATGGGCATGGGTAATGACTAGTATATATATATGAGGGATCAAATAACCCCCAAAATAACCCCCTAAATAACCCCATAGCAAAAAGTCTATGCCCCCTATTTTTTTCGGAAGATCCAAACCATTCATCTTGATCTCCACCCTCTAAAATGCTGACCCACCAATTTTCAGCCCGATCCTATGTGTTTTGCCCATTCATCAACCATTCACAAAAGTTATGTTCATGTGAAACCGTTAAATTTGGGTCGGATGGATGAACGGGGAAAACACATGGGATCGGGCTGAAAATTGGTGGGTCAGCATTTTAGAGGGTGTAGATCAAGATGAATGGTTCATATCTTCCGAAAAAAATAGGGGGGCATAGATTTTTTGCTATGGGGTTATTTAGGGGGGTTTTTTGGAAGGTAAGCGTTAGGTTTTATTGATGATAGTACAAAAGATACAACCTAAAGAGTATGGGTGATGAGTCCACTAAAGGGGGGATAGGACACATGCGTCGTCACCCCCTAATAGTATAATCATCCCCATAGAGACATACATACACATGGAATAATCTTACATTACATGGCATCAAGAGATCACCCATTATCTCTAAATTCCCAATTTGAGTAGGCTTCTATCTCCTCTGCAGATGTCGGGTCTTCGTCATGCAGGGCAACTCTAATATCTGCTGCTATCTCTTCAAACAGAATGGTCTTACATCTTCTTTCATCTTCGAAGATCCTCATATTCCTTTTACGCCAGATATGCCGCACCATAGATGCCAGGCTAGTTCTTGAAAGTAGGCTCAAACAACCCTTACTGCCAAAAGTAGCAAGAAAGTATTTCCCAACCTCAGGTAAGGAGGGGGGCACGTGAAATTGCACCTTTAACTTTAACATAGCCCTGCGGAATTTGTAACCTGAATAATTGCAGTCAAAGAATAAGTGACCTATATTTTCCTCTGCATTATCATCACATAATACGCAATTGGAAGGAAAATTATGTGCCCATCTGCTAATCTTGTCTCTGGTAAGTAATTTATCCCTCAACGCTCTAAGAAGGGTGAGTGACAATTTCAGAATGTAGTTAGGGTACCAGATTAATTTATGTAGAGGAAAATCATGACTCCTTCTAACTCCCTCCCAAGCTTGTTTGAAAGTAAAATACTCACCTTCCATCCACTTCCAGCCATCTACACCCGGCCTTAGCCTAATATTCCGTAATCTGTGCCGAAATGGGTCCAAAGCCGGATCATTGCTCTGACCCGACTCTCCCCAATAGTCCGCCACTTTCATTAGATCAGCAGCTGGTGGCATTTGGTATTGAAGCTTTAGAGGCCCTCCTTCTAGCCAGGAATCGTGCAAGAAAAATGTCGACATCCTGTCTCTCACAATTCTTCGTATGAGCCTTTGAGATACCTGCCTGGCCTTAAGTAATCGCTTCCAGGTTCCCGAATGTGTGACTGCTCCCTTAGCAGCAAAAAGGCTAACAGTAGCCGCATATCTGGATCTCAAGTGATTCGCCCAAATACCGTTCGAAGTAAGAAACCTCCATGCAAGTCTGACTCCAGCGGCCTCATTTAGATCCTCTAATAGTCGTATTCCGACTCCACCTTCAGATTTAGGTTTGCACAGATCATCCCAAGCCCATGATCACGTGTTTCCAAGAATGAACCTCCTATAAGCGGGAGTGATAGTTCTCAAAACACTAACAGGTAAGCGGAACACCTGCATCCAGCAAGCTACCATACCGTAGATTACCGATCTTACAAGCTCAATACGCCCATCAATTGAAAGAAAAGAGAAAGCCCATCCTGCCATCCTTTTCTTGCACTTGTCCACCAATTTCTTGTAATTTGCGGCAGTTGGGTACTTCACGGAAAGAGGGAGCCCAAGATATGTAGAGATGGTAGTGGCTATTTTGATTCCAAGATAGTCCGCAAGAATTTCTTTGTTCCTTGTCCCCTTACAAAACATTCCTGCACTTTTCTCCCAGTTTACCTCGAGGCCCGTATAATTTGAAAACTCATCAAGTAAATTTTTAATGCCCAAAATTGAAGATTTGTTGGCTCTGCAGAATACCAGCAAGTCATCTGCAAACAATAGGTGTGAAATGGAACCATTCCGCCTCATAGGGTAGATCTTGCACGAGTTGATAGCTTTATCTACAAGGATAGAGAATGTCTCCATAATAATAACAAATAGGTAAGGGGAAAGAGGATCACCTTGCCGTAGCCCTCTATTACTTCCAAAATAACCATAAGGAGATCCGTTCACCATAACAGAGAATGACGGCGTAGTGATGCATTCTCTAATCCAGCATATAAAAATGTCAGGAAATCGAAGCTGTTTCATGAAGTAGAAGAGAAATTCCCGACTCACGCTATCAAACGCCTTTCGTAAATCCAGCTTCAGACAAGCTCTCCCACCCATAGGGTTACTGAAGTCTCTGATCTGCTCGTGGGCAATAAGCGTACAATCCGAGAGTAGCCTCCCTTTTAGAAATGCTGCTTGATTAGGAGATATCAAATCATGGACCACAACCTTTAGCCTGTTGCAGATGATTTTGCTGATGAATTTGTAAAGAACATTACAACAGGCAATAGGCATGTAATCTCCCAAAGAAGATGCGTTGGAATTTTTCGGGACCAGCGTTGGAATTTGTTGACTTTCTTGAGAAGAGATCCAGAGTAGAAGAATGATTTAATAGCAGTATTAACCTCCTCCCCAATAAGATCCCAATTATGTTGAAAGAAGAAACCATTATAACCATCAGGCCTAGGCGCCTTGTCTGCCCCGATTTGGAAGACAACATCTTTAATCTCCTCGCTAGATACCGTCCTGCTAAGCCATAAAGAGGCCTTCTCCGTTAAGATACGTTTAGGCACAATTTTATTGAAGGGGCATAACTTAATGTTCTGATTGTATAGCCTTTCGAAAAACAAGGGCGCTTCTTCCTTCAGATCACGTACATTCTGTTTTGCATTCCCTTCTGATCCACGAGATGTCTCAAGTTGTTTCGGCTGGTCCTTGCTTTCATATAGGAGTAAAAAAACTTTGTATTCCTGTCTCCAAGTGTAAGCCAATCCTGACGAATTTTTTGCTTAAACATATCATCCTCCATCTTCAAAGCATGAGCCAAATCTCTAATGAGCTGAGCTTCCTTCATTTGCAGGTCAGTGTCATCGTGAACACTTGGGTTATGTCTGATCTCATTCAATTTCCCCCTGCACTTCTCAACTACCATGTCAGCTTTGAATTTACCTGCCCAGTCCCTTAAAATTGGCTTTAGTCTACCGAGCTTTTGTACCAACCAAAACATAAGAGTACCAACAACATCAGAGCTCCAGTGGGAATATATAATATCCTTATACCCAGGGCAAGAGGACCAATAGTTAAAAGATTTGAAAGGTTTAGGTTTAGAAGGGACCTGATCATGCAAATATACCGCCATAGGGGAGTGGTCGCTAGTGCCCACATCAAGATATTCAACATAAGTAGAAGGGAGAGTATTAATCCATTCAGCATTAGCAAAAGCCCGGTCAAGTTGCGCCGCAATCCGATCAACCCCAATCCTATTGTTACACCAGCTCAGCCTATTCCCCATACTCTTAAGCTCCTGGAGACAGCATCCGGAAATACAGTTTTCATAATCCCTCACCATACTAGCCTCAAGCCCGCGACCCCCAACCTTGTCTCGAGAGTATAGAACACTGTTGAAGTCACCCCTACAAGCCATGGCACATTATTTATATTGCTGCAATCAGATACCAGCTTATTCCAAAGATTCTTCCTCCCCTCCATAAAGTTATGACCATATACTCCAGTAATAACACAAGCAAATCCCCCCATATTAGTGCAAGAAATTGAAATGTGCTGGTCCGAATAGGACATCAGCCCCACTCTCCAAACATTGGGATCAAACACCATAATGGTCCTACCTCCAGAACATTGGTCAAAATTATTGAATGTGTGCCAGTCTTTCGGCATCACCATCTTGTCCCTCTTAGTTGGAGACTTGAGCTTAGTCTCAACCAGGACCAATGCCGATGGTTTCAGAATCCTCAGTTTGTCTCGTAAATCCCTCCTCCTCACTAAATTGTTCAATCCTCTGGTATTCCAAAAGAAGACAGTCATAACTAAACGAATGGTTTTCACCCTTGGCCATTCTCCTGCAGACGAGAGCTTTTTCTGGAGGAGGTAAGAGGCACACATTCTTGCCTCTTCTTGGCAGGTTTGGGAGCCATGGCAAGTTGAATTTGGTCTTTAACTTCAAATTCACAGTCAGGATTATCTATAACAAAACCCTTTGGAAATTGATCCATTTCAGGACCTGTAGCATCCGCAATGAGTGAGGGCAAAGTTCAGCTCAAATTCAGCTTAGTACTTACTGGGTCAGAGTTCACTTGAGGTTTGCCAACTCCTGTAGACACCAAAGGAGCCCTTACAGTATCTGCATTCAGAACCCCGCTGCCGAAAGTGTCTCCAGATAGAGACATTTCCGTAACTCTCCCAGGTAGAGTCATGCCCACCACACTCCCAGGAGAATGCGAGGGCTCCTCAGTAAGCTTCAATCTACCCTCTGCACCCCCCTCAACCGAGCCAAAGGCCTTGCATACCCCGGAATCAGGCATTACATCCCGAGCCGCAGCATCCTGAGCATGAACCTGAAGAAGGACGTTGCATTTTGAGCCGCTGGACGAGGCTCCTCCCATATCCGAATTCACAGAGGCCTAAAGATGATGCACATAATTACTAGGCAGAACATCATTCATAATTCGCTTGCCTTTATCACCAACAGTAGTAACATTTGCATGTGCTTTAATTGCCCTATCACCAAGTCATGTGTTTAATGCATTTGTAGCTATCTCTATACCCTCATCTTCCTTCACCATGTCAGCCGATTCTGATACTTGGATTGAAGGGGGCTCACCCGCATCAGGACATTGCTTCGCAGAGTGTCCAAAACACACACATTTCGAACATCTCGGAGGCTCTCCCTCAATTTTCACAGAGATTGTTAAAGTAGGCCCATCCTCAATTCCAACCAACACAGATTGCGGAATAGCCTGCTTCGCATGAATTTCAACCCGATATCTAGCAAAAGATAGTCGCTCCTTCTTCGCCGTGAGCTTGTCCAAACAGATAGGGTTCCCTACTAAAGAAGCAATGCAATTAAGAATTTCTAGTGTCCACATCTCCAAGGGGACCCCATGTAGTTGGACCCAGACTAGAACAGAAGAGAGTATATCCCGCTCCAGTTTGAGGCCAGAACTCCAGCGTTGTAGCACCACCAGTCTTCCGTCAAACATCCATGGGCCTCCGTGTAGAATTTTCTCACACTCCCCTTCATCCTCAAATTTGAAGCAGAAAAAGCCGTTATCACGGCTATAAATTTTCAAACCCTTTTTGAGATTCCAAGGCCTCTCAACCCAAGCACAAATCTGCCCATAGAACGGGACTTCCCCCAAAACATACCCCACAAGGGTAGACTTCCACTGATCTGCTCCCCTAGCCAAAGCTGATTTCGGTACCATGGCCATTAAGGTGCCATCCTCTTGGGCGATAGGAGGCACAAATGTCATACCCACATCTTGGTCGTACTTTCTGATATTGGAACAAACGTCAGCCCGTGACTGCTTCAGGACAGTGGTATCAATCTTGATATCAACAGGGGGTCTACTAGGCTTTCTATCAAACACCTTAGGGGCGCCCCAAGGGATGGAGAAATTACCGCGAGGGGGCTTAGTCAAGTGTGCTCTGCCATGGTAGGATCCAGCACGCACGCCCGTACCATTCCCGACGCCACCCAATCTGCTTACCAATTTCCCGCGTCCTCTCCGGCAATCAACAACTTGCCAATCTCCTGCAAGATGAGTGCCTCCATCAAGCTTGGCCCCAGAGGATCGGAAGAGATCCCTAGGGGGCGGAATCTTATCACCCGCATCCTTCTTGGTAGACTTCAACGAATCGCCCTCAGCAGCAAAGGTCTTCTTAGATCTATCGCTCCCATCATCAGAGGAAGAATCACCCACGACAGCAGTGCCCCCTTTGTTAGCAAAACCCTCGCCAGATTGGCCGCCAGATGCGCCGCCAGGATCAGCCCTAATCGCCTCTCCACCAGAGTCGGAGGGCAACATTTTTTTATTTAGGGGGTTATTTGATCCCTATATATATATATATATATATATATATATATATATATATATATATATATATATAATTATTTTTTGAAACCCAGAAAAATCCCCAACCCCCTCCCTGAGGGCAACATTTTTTTTATTTAGGGGGTTATTTGATCCCTATATATATATATATATATATTGCAAGATAAGTTAGTAGGTATATTAATGAAAATCAAAAATACATGGTGGTTGATCACAGTTTTACAAGGCGCAATGACTAGGGGAGAGGACACAAGCGTCGTCACCCTAGATCATATTGCCTAGTAACAATGATCAGAACCACAGAATCAATATATTACATTACATACACATCAATCTAACACCTCTCAACTGAACCCAAAGAGAGAATAAGAAGCCGAAATGGCCTAGACACAAAGTTTGTTACAGACAAACAAAGAAACAAGAAGGCGCAAGGGGCAGCAGACAAACCCCCAAACACAGCACAAAGCCTTGCCGCCCAGCTTAAAGCATTGCAATTTCCTCCCAGCACAAAGCCTTGCCGCCGAGCTCAAAGCCTTGCAATTTCTGCCCCGCACAATAGTACCCGCCCAGCTCAAAGCAATGCCGCAAGCAATGTGCAGCAGGTTGCCGCCCAGCACAGGTATAAAGCCACAGTCCCTCCACCTGTAGCCTTACTCACATGCCAGTGGCCAGCCGCACATACAAAATAATCAGCCCGTGTCAAAAGGACGAATGTCCCAGTTCATTGCAGCTGTAGAAGCATCATCCTCCACCTCTTCAATATGACGAAAGGCCAAGCGGACGTCCGTCGAGATGTCATCAAAGAGTATGATCTTCGGCTTACTAACTTTTTCAAAAACTCTCCTGTTGCGCTCCCGCCACAGGTGATATACCACAGCAGCAAGCACTACCCGAGCAAGCAGACCAAGGAGCCCCTTCTTCACATATTTTCCCAAGTAATAGGACCCAACAGTTGGCAGAAGGAGGGACGAAGGTCCTTTAGCTCCCAACTTGAGAAGGGCTCGACGCATTATATAGTTGGAATAAGGACAATCAAAGAATAGATGAGAAATAGTTTCCGGGGTACCATCAGAGCACAACTCACAAGCAGTAGAGTTTAGTTCACACCATTTTTCCATGCGCACTTTTGTAAGAAGTTTATCTTTAAACGCACGGAGCAGGGTAATGGACATTTTTGGGATGGACTTACTAAACCAAATCAGTTTAGAGAATGGGTACGGGGTACCTTTATCACGCACTTCGTCCCAAGCGTCTTTGAATTTGAAAGTTGAATCTCGCTTCCATTCCCAAGTATCAGCACCAGGGGACAAAGTGATTTGCTGGAGTAGAGGCTTCAAGTTAGAAATTTCAGCATTATCCATCCAAGAAGTTTCATCCCAATAGTCGCTAACAAGTTTCCTATTAGCTCCTTCTGGAATAATGAAAAGATTTTTCAAGGGACCATTTGGGAGCCAATTGTCATGCCAGAAAAGCGTGTCCTTCCCATCCCGTACCTTCCTGAAAATAATACGCTGAGAGAGATTTCTGCAGTGAAGGAGGAACTTCCACGTACCAGATTGAGAGGCATTTCCTTTTGCAACATAAAACCTGGAAGAATCCTTATATTTTTTACGCATGTACTCAGCCCATAAGCCTTTGACATGAAGGAATCTCCATGTTAATTTAATCCCAGAAGCTAGATTCAAATCAGGAAGTAATCTTAGCCCAACACCCCATTCCTTCTTAGGTCTGCAAGAGTCTCTCCATGCCCAAGATTTAGTAGTACCCCCAAATAAATTTTCTACACATGGAAGTCAGAGTTCGCAGGACTGATGCAGGTACTTTATATACCTGAATCCAGAAAGCAATCATTCCATAAATCACACTTCTTACCAGCTCGATACGCCCAGAAATTGATAAGAGGGAAGAGGACCACCCACTAAGCCGCTTCCTACACTTATCAATCAAGCGGCTGTACATATGTGCTTTTGGATAATTGGATGAGAGAGGAAGCCCTAGGTAAGTAGTAATAGTATTTGCCCGCTTAGCACCCAAATAATCAGCAAGTTCACCAGGATTCTTCACACCTTTGCTGAACATGGATAGACTCTTCTCCCAGTTGATCTCCAGACCTGTGAAGTTCTTGAAATCCTCCAGCAAGTTTTTAAGGCCCCTTAGTGAGTTTCCAGTTGCACGACAGAAGACCAAAAGATCATCAGCAAATAACAAATGAGATATAGTTCCAGTTCGTTTCATAGGGTGTACGGTTCCTTTAGCAATAGCTTTGGCAAGCAGGAGGGAGAAAGCTTCCATGATAATGACAAATAGAAATGGGGATAGAGGATCTCCTTGTCTTATCCCTCTATTTCCACCAAAGAAGCCCACAGGGGACCCATTAACCATAACTGAGAAAGATGCAGTCGAAATGCATTCCTTAATCCAGCCGATGAATTTATTCCCGAATCCCATCTGATGCAAAATATAATACACAAACTCTCTGTTAACACTGTCAAAGGCCTTTCTGAGGTCCAATTTTAGACATGCCCTGGATCCCATGGGGTTGCTAAAATCCCAGATCTGCTCATGAGCAAGTAAAGTACAATCAGAGAGAAGTCTCCCATATATATATATATATATATATATATATATATATATATATATATATATATATATATATATATAATTGGAAAAACCTTATATATTTATCATATATCTCATATATATCATATATGATATATATGTATCATATGTATATATCGTATATGATACATATATAACACATATGATACATATACATGTGTTGGTGTACGGGTATGGCCCACGAAGCGGTGTCTAGATACACGGTCCAGTTAGAACCTACAACCTGAAACCCATCATTAAGACAGAATAATACTCAGTCAAATGAATGACTCATTCGACTGTTGGACTCCCGCTGATACTCAGGGAGGAGTTAATGAACCGAGTAAATGGGTGGCCGTTATCATCAATCCCGGAGAAGATCCCACCCGAATCAATGATGGACTGTTGTTTGTAATCGGCAGATCGTCATATATAAATACCTGAAAGGACAATGTAAAGGGGGCCTAAACTCCCTAGGTACATGATAACCTACACTCTAACCCTCTACTGTCTACTTTATATATTTCTTCCTCCTTATATCTTGTGGGGACTGACCCAAGGCGAACCTCCCTGGCTCGATCTTAACAGCCCCAAGATTCTCCTTAAGTTCCCATATAACTTAAGCATTGGAGGGGATATGGGTCGGATCCCAGATCCGACCCCCTGACGCTTTCTTATGGGATAGATTATCGAGGCTCGATTCAGTGGGAGGCTCGCACGACAACCATTTACTAGTGGGAAATTCGTGCGGGTGCTCCTCAATATCAATTGATCAAGGCTTGATCCATTCGAGGGTCGAACGAGCATCACAAGTCATCTACAAACTGTCAATGACCCTAGTTCTACTAACCTATGGTCCTACTCAACCAGCTGACGATGGTACAACTTAGCAGAAAGGGTCCATGTCAGCATCATTATTGTTTTGGTCATTTTTGGCTTTAACAGTTGGCGCCGTCTGTGGGAAATTGGAGTCGACATCCCAATTAACCGAATTCCATGACCAAGTTGACTCACCCATCAACACTCTCCAAAGATACCATGGCGTCTCCCGGCATCGATACCTTCAACATGATAATGGGAGGCCCACCACAACTGCAGCTATCTACCTCGCTCCAAAGCTCTTATGCTGGGAGGTTGATGACCATCTCAGTTGGAAAGAAGCGTCTAAGAGATTCTATGCCTCCAATATCTTTTTTGGATAAAGATATGGAAGGCGTGGAGCTGCCACACGACGACGCCGTCGTCGTCACCACCACCATTAACGAGGTAGCTGTAAAGAGGCTACTCGTGGACACGGGAAGTTCATGCGACGTGCTTTACTTCACCACATTAAAAAGGATGAGGATGTCTTCATCAGAGTTGAGAGCGTGGCTGGGACCTCTCGTAGGATTCACCGGGCATTTTGCGCTAGTGGCAGGCATCATTACCCTGCCAGTGACCCATGGTTCGTATCTACGACAGGTCACTCCCCTGACCAACTATATAGTGGTGATGATCAACTTACCATACAACTGAATCATCGACAGACCGCTGCTCAACAGAGTAGAGGCAGTTGTCTCAACCTTCCATCAAATGATTAAATTCCAAACTCCTGAGGGAGCTGGGAAGGCGAGAGGGACTCAGAAGTAGGCTCGGTCATGTTACCTTATATCCACCGCTTTAAGAAGGGTGGGGCAGACAGACCCAGTCGATCCCAAAGGCGAAAGTAGAGACGATGAGCAACGACCCGTAGCAGTTGAAGAGACGGAGAGCATCCGAATCTCTGAAGAAGGAAAAACCATCTCCATTGGGTGGATGCTCCCCTTCGACCTAAGGGAGCAGTTGATTGCTGTCCTGAGAGAGCATGCTAACGTTTTCGCCTGGTACCCGAGGGATATGCCCGGCATCGACCCCCAGATAATTTTCCATAAGCTGGAGGTGTAACGATTGGTTTTCGTGCGATTGGATTATCTATATTAAAATATATGTTTTGGTGGATTTTCTCCTCATGCGTGGTTTTCGTCTCCGTAGCTTTCATTTTCGATCGATTCGTCGTATTTTCTCGTTTCTTCCTTAGGATCGTCGATTTCGAAGTATGTCATTCGTGACGGGCTTCATAACGGTCGTATCTTACTATTAGATCAAGCCTAGGAGTCTTAGGAATCGATCCCGGGGCCCCGCGCTCCGTATCGGAACTTTTGGTGCTCATTAGCCGGTATAAGAAGGGGCACCGACCGACTAGATGACGATCCAGTCGGTCGGCAATCCTTCTTGGACCGACTAGTTAGCTTTCTAAATTTCTCAGGAGTTACTGTTTACTCTTAGTCGGTCTAAGAACGTTCATCGACCGACTAGATGCTAAACTAGTCGGTCAGTATTTGTTCATGGACCGACTAACTCTAAATCCTATTTTCGTTCAGGAGTTACTGTTTGCACTTAGTCGGTCTACGTTGGTCGACCGACCGACTAGTTGCCAAACTAGTCGGTCAGTGGTTGCTCTTTGACCGACTAACCAGTGTTGAAACCCTAATTTCTGGGCAGCCGCCAGCTTAACCTATTTATACCCAACCCAAACGATTTCTTCTTCCCCAACACGACCCAAAACCCTAAAATCTTCCCCCTTGAGCCCCCATCTTCCTCCAAGCTTCATTTCTTCATTCCAAGCCCTAGAATCATCATCCAAACCATCCATCCACTCCATCTACCTCTCATCTTCCCCAAAATCTCACCAAATCCATCAAAATCCCCAAATCCCCCAAAATCCTAGTTTCCCCAAACTTCTCCAATCTTTTCCAGATCTGATCCTAGGGTTCCCCGGAGTATTTCTTCCGTCTCCTCTTGGTAAGAAATCGATCTACCGTTGTTTTCTTAACCTATTTATATTTTTATGAACCCTAATATAATTTCATGTTATTTGATGATTGTTCCCCCAAAACAGCGATTTCCCCGTAGATTGGCATCCGTGTGATGAAGTGGTCGTCATCCCCGGTGCTAGGCAAGTGAAACTTGCCACTTAGGGTTTAGGCCATGTTTTAGGCCATTTGCTTGTTGTAGGCGTAAAAGAGACTAGGCGACGAAATGATACTCGCCTAGGCGCAAATTGGGGAACTAGCTTGACAACGAAGCTAGTCCCGACATTTAGCATGTTGCACAATTACCATGTCATGTTTACTTTCCATTAACGGTACGCAAATTAAATGTCATGTCATTGCATTCTTTAAGTGATCCCGTGATTGCGTAGCATCGCTACAATACTTGTGTTTCCTGGCTCGTGACCAGAAGCGAGCATAATGAGTTGCTAACCCCAACGCTCGATATATTGAATTGTGAACTAAGAATGCGAGCTCATGTGCGGGGCAACCCCAGGCTCACTAGCTGAGCTCATTGTGCAGGGACCCTGGCTCCATTACGTGTGGGTATTGGGGGTAAGAGTTAAGCGGCCATTCAACTGGGAGTCTGCCTGATCCGCAACTGCAGTTGTAAGGCGTAAACTCTGGGTTTGGGGTAGTTGTTAAGCGGCCACTCAGCGAATGGGAAACCATTCAGCTGTAAGGCGTAAACATCTACAAAACAACGTGAATAGTGAATTGATTGAGATTGATAGTAGCTTGGCTACTCTTGTCTTGTCCCGATAATTGTTCCCTTGTACAAAATTGTCTTGCCATGTCATAAATTGTGCACTCATGTTATAACTGCCATGTCATGCATACTATAACTGCTAGGTTGCTAGTTGCCTTACTTTCAGTTTCCTTGCCCAAGTCTTTTAGACTTGCTGACATGTGCCCCTTTACTCTTTTGGGTGACACATGTTAGATCCTGAGCCCGAGTACCTTGTTGAGAACGAGGTGTTTGCTGTCGCCGAGCCCGAGCCCGTGTTTGGCGGGGTGTACGTGGACACTGGGGACCAGTCCTAGTGTCTTCGTAGCGTTTTACTTTTGTTTAGACAGTTGTTTCGTTGTCGGTGCGTAGCACCTATACTTTTTTATGTCGTTACTTTTGTTGGCCTTATTCTGGGCCTTGAGACTCTTTTCTTTTAGCCTGGTGGCTTTTCTGGATGTTGGACTTATTTTCATGTTGGACAATTATGAGAGGTGAGGCTTTTATTTCAGTCTCTCCTTGGGTTATTATTGTTATTCCGTTGTGGTTACAGGGACCTGCTTATGTTTTATTGACGCTTATCTGGGTTTGGGGCTTCACAGCTCCACTCTCGTGCGGACCTTTTCACGTCTCGCCTCCACTTTAGGGAAGCGGGTCGTGACAGGAGGTCGACCCGACTTCTAAACCCATGAAGAAAAAGAAGAGGAACATGTGGGGCGAAAAGATGAAGGCCGCGGTCGAGAAAGTGGATCGACTTCTGGAGGCAGGCTTTATTCGGAAGGTCAAATATCCCGAATGGCTCTCAAATGTCGTGATGGTGAAAAGGCGAACTGCAAATGGCAGATGTGCGTCGACTTTACCGATTTCAACAAAATCTGTCCGAAAGATAGCTACCCCTTGCCCCGAATCGACCATCTGGTCGATAATGCCTCGGGCTATGAACTCTTAAGCTTTATTGACGCTTTTTCAGGCTATAACCAGATCCAAATGGCACCAGAAGACGAAGAAAAGACTTCCTTCATCACAGATCAAGGTATTTTCTGTTATACAAAGATGCTATTTGGTTTAAAGAATGCAGGGGCCACGTACCAGCGTATGATGAACGAGGTCTTCGAGACTCAAATCGGACGAAACTTGGAAGTCTATGTTGATGATATGCTGGCCAAGTCGAAGAAGCCGTCAGATCACATTGCAGATCTTCAAGAGACATTTACACAGGTCTGGCACTACAAACTTCAGCTCAACCCAGCCAAGTGTACTTTTGGGGTTCAATCCAGGAAGTTCCTCGGGGTCATGCTAATGAATCGAGGGATTGAGGCTAACCCCGATAAAATCACTACGATCGTGGCAATGAAGGAGCCCTCATTCATCAGAGAACTTCAGAGACTGAACGGAAGAATATCGGCTTTGGGCTGATTCATGTCCAAGTCGGTTGAGAGATCTCTACATTTCTTCAAAGTACTGAGAAAGGTGACACCGCGAACGATAAGAAGGTCGTCGAGTGAGACGCAGATTGCAAGAAAGCTTTCTCTGAGTTGAAAGAGTACCTCCATAGCCCACTGCTCCTAACTAAGCCGAATAAGGATAACCAACTCATCATTTATTTGGCTGCTACCATAGAAGCTGTGAGCTCGGCACTCGTCAAGGAGGACTCGGGAGTGCAACGACCTATCTACTTCGGCAGGCAAGTCCTCTGGGGTGTAGAAATAAATTACTCAAGGATAGAAAAGATGGCATTTGCATTGATCCAATCCTCTAGGAGGCTACGACCCTACTTTCAAGCATACACCATCTTGGTCCTCACCGACACCCCTTGAAGCAAACTCCGAAGAGGTTGGATTAGCAGGGGAGAATGACGAAGTGGGGAGTCGAGCTAAGTGTCCAGTACAAGCCAAGAACTGCCATCAAAGGGAAAGCCCTAGCTGACTTCATCATCGAACTCACTTATGACGACAACCTGCAGTAAGAGGTACATGTTTCTAACATACGAACCAATACTTCCTCTTCTCCCTCGATAGATCTCAATTCTCCAACCAACACGACTGAGGAATAGGGGACGTGGATTTTGCAAGTGGATGGCTCTGCCACTCAAATTGGAAGCAGAGCAGGAATAATTGTCTAAACATCGGCGGGCAATATATTCGAGTATGCCCTTCACTTCGACTTCCAAACCACAAACAATGGAGCGGAGTATGAAGCAGCGATTAATGGGCTCCGGTTGGCACGAGCCCTGGGAGCAAAGGTGATCCAGCTGCTCATCAATTCCAATCTAGGAGTCCACCAATTGAACGGAAGTTTCGAGGCCCGAAGGACACGATGCAAAGCTACATGTAGATTGCTAAAGCTGAGCTCGCCAAGTTCAAACTGGTGGAAATCCATCATGTGCCGCGGTCAAGGAACCACCGAGCATATGCCCTTTTAAAGCTAACTTCATCCTCACCTGTAGGACTTGGTCGTAAAGTGTACGTGCAACATTTGCCATATCCCAGTGTACCAGAGCAGGAGCTGCTGAATGTCGACCAGGGAGTCACTTGGATTGATCCCATAATCTGTTATCTTAATACGAGAGAGAAACCAACTGATCCGGTAGAAGCACGAAACCTGGAACGAAAGGCGTACAAGTTCGTTTTGCTCGATGGTTCATTGTACAAAAGACGATGGACCAGGTACGATGTTTTCCCTTATTTCAAATGTCTAACCCCTCAGGAAGCCATTTATGTGATCCAGGAGATCCACGAAGGAGACTGCGGAAACCATTATGGAGGAAAGACGTTGGCCTTGAAAGCCCTGAGGCAGGGTTACTTTTGGCCCACCATATTCAAAGAGGCAATCGAGTACATACGAAAATGCCCGACTTGCCAGAAATTTGCAAAGATCAGCTTGGCCCCTCCAACCGATTGATTCCTCTTGTCAGCCACGTGCCATTCGCTAAGTGGGGATTAGACATCCTTGGCATATTCAAGCCAGCAAGCAGACAACGAAAGTTCTTGCTCGTGGATATCGACTACTTCACTAAGTGGATCGAAGCAGAGCCACTTGCCCAAATTACGTGGAAGGAAGTCAAAAGCTTCGTGTGGAAATCCATTATCTGCCAGTTTAGTATCCCTCAATCCATCATGACAGATAATGGGACGCAATTTGACAGCACTAGTTTCAGGGATTTCTGTTCTGATTTGAAAATCAAGTTACATTTCGCCTCTGTCGCCCACCCCCAATCCAATGGTCTGGCAAAAGCTGCAAACAAGTGCATCCTTGGACCACTGTGGAAGAGGATAGACAGACACGAGGGGACATGGCTAAACGAGATCCCGTGCATCCTATGGTCATACAGAACGACCTATAAAGCCTCTACAGGTGAAACACCCTTCATGCTAGCCTATGGATATGAAGCTGTTGTCCCGGTGGAAGTCAACGAACGACCACTCCATCTTTGTTCCTTCGATGAAGAGAGAAACTCCGAAGGACTCCAGCTCAACCTGTAGTTGATCGACGAGGTTTGAAAACGCACCCTCATAACCCTCATTGAATAGAAGGGACGTATGGCTCATTACTTCAACTCCAAATTTCGGGGATGCAGTTTTCGTATAGGCGACCTGGTGTGACGGAAAGCCATCTTCACCCCCGAGATCCTTAAACAAGGAAACCTTGCTACGAAATGGGAGGGCCCCTACCAAGTGGTTGATATCCTCGGCCCGGCCACCATCGACTTGCCATAATGGAGGGTAGGGAGCTTCCTCATCCTTGGAATGCCGAGCATTTGCAAAAGTACTATCAATGATTGTACCAGTAAGAGAAGATGCACTATGATGATCGTAATTTGCCTATCTTTATTAACACAAATTCTTAATAAATACGAGGCTGATCATTTCTCCTGTCTATTTAGTCCTAAGGCATCATCGGCCATAAGTCGAAGGGGACATGCCACTTGCCACCGAACGACCCTCGTCATCAGCCGTCAGCCGAGGGGCCGACCCTTGCCGATGTCTGACCCTCGATCGTAGTCAGTCGTAAGACGAAGGGGCCACGCCCCTTGCTATCGAACGACCCTCGATCATCATCGGCTGTAAGACGAAGGGGTCACACCCCTCGCTATCAAACGACCCTCGATTGTCGTCGGCCGTAAGTCGAAGGGGCCACACCCCTTGCTACCGAACGACACTCGTCGTCGACCGTAAGTCAAAGAGGCCACGCCCCTCACTACCGAATGACACTCATCATTGGCCGTAAGTCAAAGTGGCCACGCCCCTCGCTACAGAATGACACTCGTCGTCGGGTGTAAGTCGAAGGGGCCACGCCCATCTCTACCGAACGGCCCTCGTTATCAGCCGTAAGCCAAAGGTGCCGAACCTTGCCACTGAATGATCCTCGATCATCGTCAGCCGTAAGATGAAGGGGCCACACCCCTTGCTACCGAACGACCCTTGATCGTCGTCGGCTGTAAGTCGAAGCGACCACTCCCCTTGCTACCGAACGACACTCATCGTCGGACATAAGACGAAGGGGCCACATCCCTTGCTACCAAACGACCCTCGTCGTCAGCCGTAAGCCAAGGGGCCAAACCCTTGCCACTGAACGACCCTCGATCGTCATCGGCCGTAAGTCGAAAGGGCCACGCCCCTTGCTATGAACGACGATCGTCGTCGGCCATAAGTCGAAAGGACCACTCCTTTCGCTACTGAACGACGATGGCCCCCAATGGCTAACGATCTTGGGATCATCTCTATCAGGTGAAAGTGCTTAACACATCCACAACCCAAATTTCAATTGGTTCTTAAATTAAACTTTGGGTCGTTGAGGGGCCATACATGCATATTCACACACTCAAATGAAGATAGAAGAAACTCGAGAGTTCTTTTTATTCATTCAAAATGGTTACATAAAATCTGCATCAAAAATCTACCAGCCTAAGAGGGAGGAGCATTCTTCGGCATAAAGAAGTTCTGGAACGCTTCCATCGTCGCGGTGAACCTCGCTGTAAGCTCTCCTTATGAACCTCGATTACCTTCTCCGATTCGGTATCTTTGGCTCGAAGCTCTACTATCTCTGCTTTGTAAGCCTCAGTTGACTTCTCTGATTCAGTCACCTTGGCTCGAAGCTATACTATCTCCCTCTTCGAGGCTTCAAGGTCGGCCTGGAGCTGGGACCTCTCCCTTCCCCATTGGACTACGGCCGATTTTCTGACGGTAGATATAAATGAGAGGCTAGTCTTGGCCACCCACTCGGCCTCAGCCTTGGCCACAAGCGCTCTCCCCAAGTCCTCTTCCATCTTCTTCATCTGGGCCTCGAGCTCAGAGGCTTTGCATTCAGCGGCCTCTGTCCGTCGTCGTCCCTCAATTATGTCGATGGCCTGGCGGCGTAATACTGTGCTAAAGGTGGACATTTGTGGAAAGCATTGATCAAGAACTGCCAAATTACAAGTTGAGAGACAAATGGCAAATAACTAACCTGATAACTGCATCCCACGAAGAAGTTTGCCACCTTCTCAATGTCCAATCCTTGAAGGAGCTCCAGATCATGAGGGAGAATGGAGTTTTCTACCAGTTGAGCAGTCGTCCCAAAGTCCGATAAGGCCGACTCTTCCTTCCCAACGATAAATGGAGGATGATGAGGTTCGCCTCGAAGAGGTCCCGAGGAACAAGTTGAGAGCTGATTCACCATCAGAACTCGATCGAACTCCGAGGGGATAGGGCTGACAAGGGGAACAGGTGGGTCGATACCGCCCCATGGCCATTTATCCAGAACAGGAGTCATGGGAGTCTCAACCGTTCCCTGAGGATTGAGGGGTGCCACCTCTCGACCCACCAAAGCCTAGGTCGAAGAGCTATAACCTTTTGCCATGAGCGAAAGGGAAGGGTTCATTTCCATGACCCTCCTCTTTTTGGAGTCCACCCCTTCATGAGAGGGAGGACCCTGTTTCGTGCTAACAACCTCGGTAGGCTTGAGAGACGCAACAACGTCTACACCCTACACCATCGGAGGCTCTGAAACAATGATGGAGGCAATGGGTGGGACAGAGCAAGCGATAGCTCGACTCGGAACCTCCCTCGATGAGGCATGAGATAATGACCATGAGGTTCCCCTGGCCTCACCTCCCTCAGAGGAGGAGCTCTGACTGATGGGAAGGGGAGACTGAGCATTCGATCCCTCAGCACTTTTCTTCTTCCTACGCTGTTCCTTCCAGATTTGACCCAGTCCAGGGTCCACGCTTCTATGAGCTCCACCAGCCATATCTCCAAACAATGAATATACTTATCGTAAGTGGCTGCAATGGGGGCATAGAAGCAGTATGCATTACCCAAACTCCATAAAATGGTCTTCAGTCGATGGTTATCCAACAAATACGAAGTCGACCTCTCCTGCCTCGGTCGGCTCAAAAGAAGTTTAGCCGCTTCGACCTCTCCTGGTGTTAACCGGGACTCTTCAGCGGTATCAGAGTTAGGAGAACTCCAACCGTTAAGCATCGGTCCTATGTCAGGAAGAACAACAAATATGAAAGTGTCTTCCCAACTAGGGTCAGAAAGCGGGATGTCGTAGATGGTCCCTTCGTGGGGCGAGCGATGATGTGGTACTACATCTTGCGAGGGTCGACTATTATCCGAAAGAAGTGCTTAAACAGCCAAATGGATGGTTGAACCCCACAAAGCTTACAAAGCACAACGAAGCAAATCATATGAGGAATGGCTTGAGGTGCAAGTTGACAGAGAGAAAGTCCCAAAGAGCATAGAATCTCTATAATAAAGGGGTGAAGAGGAAAGCGAAGCTCGAGACAGAAAGCTCTGGGGTACACTCCAACCTCGCTCCTCTAAAGAAAGCGAACTCTCTCGTCAAACTCTGCAACCTAACCCTATAACGGGGACAGAGGAAATCCTACCAAACCCTAGCAACCAGATCATGGGAGAACTTCGGTACCTTTTCCAGAATCGCTTTGAGAACCTCTAAGTTCGGATCCCTCCGACGATTTGAGGGCGCTGGTTATATTGGAACCCCTTTTCCTTTGCTAGGAACCTCTTCGTATTGAGGAGGTCGAAGGTGCAACACGAGCTCTTCATAGGACAGCTCATGTATCCTTACCGGTGGAAACTTGCCCATACAGATTTAAAGAGGAATATAGATCAGTTAATGAAGATACCTTATCGAGATCAGGAAAACACCAAAGGAAGCAATGGAGGAGTTAAGCTTTCGAAAAAACTGAAAGCGGAACAAGAAAGCTTCTTGCTTCTCATCCCCTTCTTTTATACAGAGACGCCCAACAAACAGTTGTCCGATAAGTGACACTTGTCTGAGCCCGACCTCAAGAAACGATGAGGGTTGATTTAGAGATGAAGGGTTTTGGCAGCATAAATCAAATCAACCATTTCGAATGATGTGCCCATTTAATAATAATACACATCATGCGGTCTCAATTAGCGTTGTTTCCTGAAACACAAATGATGTGGGCCATTGTTGATGTATAAGTATGGCCCATGAGTGGTATCAAGATACACGGTCCAGTTAGAACCTTCAATCCGAAACCCGTCATTAAGACTGAATAATACTCAATCAAAGGAATGATTCATTCGACCATTGACACCAGTTAATACTTATGGAGGAGTTAATGGGACCGAGTAAATGGGTAGCCATTATTGTCACTCATGAAGAAGATACTGCCCTGATCAATGAGGGACGGTTGTTCGCAATCGACAGATCAGCATCTATAAATACCCGAAAGGACAATGCAAAGGGGGCCCAACTCCCAAGGTACAAGATAACCTACACTCTAACCCTCTATTGTCTACATATTTCTTCCTCCTTATATCTTGCGGGGACTGACCCAAGGCGAACCTCCCTGGCTCGATCTTGACAGCCCAAGATTCTCATTAAGTTCCCATCTAACTTAAGCATCGGAGTGGATTTAGGTCGGAACCCAGATCGACCTCCCTGACACTTCCTTGTGGTGTAGATTATTGAGGCTCGATTCAATGGGAGGCTCGCACGACGGCCTTTTACCAGTGGGAAGGTCATGCGGGTGCTCCTCAATATCAATTGAACGAGGCTTGATCCATTCGAGGGTCGAACGAGCATCACAAGTCGACTACAAACTGTCAACAACCACGGTTCTACTAACCTAGGGTCCCACTCAACCCGCTGATAAGGCTCCAACTCAGTAGTAAGGGTCTACGTCAGCATCATTATTGTTTCAGTCATTTTTTGCTTTAACAACATGGTATATGATATATGATATATTTAAGGGACTATTTGGGTTGAACGCGAGTCCATTTTATGAAAGAATTTTGTCTAAACAGATGAATATAGAAATATGGAAGATTTAACGAACTTATATTTGAAAAACTCTAATATATATCATATATCATATATATTATATATGTATATATATGTATCATATGCATATATAGTATATGATACATATATGATACATATGATACATTATATCATATATGATATATGATATATTTGAGCAACTATTTGGGTTGAACTCGAAGATTTGAGTCAATTTTAGGAAATTATTTAGTCTAAAAAACTCCAAACTCTGCCGCAGGGCCGGCCATACATTGACGCCCCCAGCCTACGGCACCTTCAACTCAGTCGCCACCCTCTTGGCCGCTTCCTTTATGGACATGGGAATCCGCCTGATCGCCCCCTGGTCGTCGCTAGTCGGAGTCTCTGCCCCCCTCGACGTTGGCAGCACGGGAAGCCTCCCATTCGTCATCAGAGGCCGTCGACAAGCGGACGAAGTCAATCTCTAGGTTGGGGTAAAGCGTCCCCAACCTCACCTTGACCCTCTCGAGACTGGCCTTCAGACCCTCGTTAAAGCCCTCAGCCCGCATAGCCATTAGGGCATGGACGATCTCATCGACCTGGTACTGGCGGACGGTCGTACCAAGTGGATGGCCTCATTCCTGACCTTGTTCAGGTCGACCTTGGCGATCCGCAGCTCGAGCTTGGCGATCTTCGTCGCGGCCGTCTCCCCTCTGAGGCCAGGAGGTTCTCGATAGAGACCCTCCGGGCCTCCTCATCACTGGCCTTCCCCTCCAGCTCCAAAGTGACCTTCTCCAGCTTGGTGAATTGATCCTTCTGAGTCGAATAGTATCCCCGGACCTTCTCCAACTTGTTGCTGAGGGTCTTTACCTACGCCTCGGTCACCTTCCTCACTAAGGCGGCCTCGGCCTTGCTCGCCACCGACGCGTGTGGTTGGAGGGACACCAGTGCGACGATCGCCTACAGAAAGAACCAAATTCGTAAGCACAACTGACAAGAAGAAAGACCGGCAATGGGAATAGAGGGGGTGATGAACCTGCATGTTGTGCCAGATGGCCGTATCGCAGAGGCGTTTGGCATCCATATTGACCAGGGATTCTCGGTCCCTCGACAGAGTGTTGTTCTCCGCCAGGTGGGCCGCTACCCTGTCATCATCGAAGACGAACTCATGGGTGCCCACCGGGTAGCGTGGCACGATGAACTTCTCTGGAGCGAGGGAGAGGATCTCCTTCCGCGACTTGAAGGTCGCAAGCGTCGCCTCGCAGCTCAGGTGGGCTAGCTTCCCCAGTCCGAACGGCGGGCACCCGAAGGGCCAGCGCACAACTGGACCTCGGCTTGTTTTGGTCGACGCAGCCAAAGGTTGCGAATGGGCGGTCAAACTGATGGAGACGGTGGCAATGGCACCGATCAATGGGCCCTGCGACCCGGCGGTCGTGAGGTCGGTCACAGGCTTGGTCGGGTTGAGGTAGATGAGTCTGCCCGTCGCCGCCTCACTCGTGCGAGAAGTGTGAGTGGTTGCCATGGGCTCCTTCCTCGGTTTCTTGCTCCGCTCCTCCTTCTCGACCCGAGCGGTGGCCGCCACTGCTTGGCTTCGCTTCTGCACGGCCTGCATCGAGCTCTTGGATGCGTTCTGCTTGCCCTTGGCCTTGGTCAGCGGTTGCTTGGATGTCGCATCCCTCGCCATCTTCATGATCTCCTCCATCAAAAGACTCATGGTCGCACCTGCAAAGAGAAGACAGATCAGGGTGAGCATATCAGAAGCAGTTCGCAAAGCTCGAAGTACCTTCGAGCCAGACATGCTGGGCGAGCTACTCATCCTTGATTAGGTCCTTCAAGACCCTGCTCTCCCTGAGGATCTCCTCCAGGATCTTGGCATTCTCAAGGTCGCTCCCCTTGAGGACCACTTCGACATTCACTAAGGGATTCAGAGTCTCCCAGTTCGACCTCAGAGCCAAGTCCGCCGGCATCGAGACGAACACGAACCTCTCCTTCCAGTCTCTCACTTTGCCCGACAGATCAAGGACGAGAGGCCGACCCCTCCTCGCACAGACGTAGTAGTACGCCCCCTTCCTCTTCGCCTCATAAAAGTATTGGAATAGCGGCAGCGTCGGACTTACGCCGCTGGTGGAGCAGAGAACGAGAAAGCCGACCATCGAGCTGATGGAGTTCGGCATCAATTGGAAGAGTGGGAGTTCGAGAAAGTGAAGGACGGAAGGATGAATGGATGGAGCAGGAAGCGGAGCCCCAAGTCGAAGGTCGGGTAGTATACGCCGACCTCGTTATTCCTTAGGGAGCAAACCTGCTCGTTGAGTTTGGGGGGGGCAAACTGTGTAGGGGGGGCGGATGAACTTGGAGTGGATTTCAGGGATGGCAGAGGGCAACAGTTGAGACATCTGGGTCATGATTTCAGCAAGGACTGCGGTCGTGACTCCGCCGCTGCTTCGGACCTTGGTGGCCGACCTGGGTGCCTTCCCCTTCTTGGGGTACCTTCTGATTGCCAACGATGAGGCGGCAGTATGCCCAACCGCTAGGTCTTCCTCACGCTGTTCCAGCCAAGACATCGACGGTGCCTCTGATACCACCGGATCTAATTTGGTGGCGCTACCCTCATCAAGTTTCCCGAACCACTGCTCGACGAAATAATTGGAAGCAGAAGAAGCAGACGAAGGCATCGACGGATCAAAAGAGTACCAAGGAAGATGACCGGTGCTCTGACGGTTGCGAACGGACGATGACGGTCGACGAAGACTGCTCTCTACAACGAAGGAGGAAGTTAAAATTTCGAAAATTTGCGAGAAAACTCCATCCCGCGCCCCTCCGTCTCTATTTATAGAGAGAGTCGGGCGATCTCAGCCGTCGAACGTGGGCCACATGGCGAGATCTAAACGAGACTGGTGCCTCGACTTCTTCCCACAATCGCGTCATCCACACGTCACCCTCTGAGCGGTTGGATGCCTCGAATTCTGCCCATCGCCAAATCGCCATCATGACCTATGAGATCTGGCACTCAGTTCGAATTAAATGCTGTCGACTAGCCTTCATCCAATGAGAATGTGACACGTCATCCAAGCCGAGTCGGGCTTGCAGTTTTGAACTCGAATGACGGGGGAAATTATTACGGTCTTAAGGCCGACCCATATAATTGAGGCCCACATACACTGAAATCCCAAGCGAACAGGTCTCCGACCATCTGGAAGGGATACTAGCTTGAACGAGAGATCACCTCTATCCAGGGAAGCTCGCCTCGCCGAGTGACAAGCTCGCCCTCAGGGCAAGCTAACTAAGGTCGCCCACTCTCCCCGCAGGAAGCACGGTCAGATGGTCCGAAGGCGTCGAGCTCGGTCGCTGAGCTTGACTCTCTCCAAGGCGGCCTAGCATAAATATCTCTGACAGGATGACGTGGGCCACTTACCCCCATTAATGCCAGAGGTTAAGGGCGAGAACTGATGGCTGCCAATCACATCACCCATTAATGCATTAATGAGTCTGACACAGTCTGACGCCTATTAATGCGTAAATATCTCTGACATACCCCGCGTCGACCTATCACTTTTCCACTTGTGCTCCAGCTAAGCAGACTTGACAGCTGATTGGACGGTGAGCAACCGCCTCTCAACCCTATAAATACACCCCTCCAGCCACCAAGGATGTGGTTAGTTAGTTGAAATCATTAACTCCTTTCCAATATTCAAGGTCGGATATCTCCCATATATTCGTGCATTCCTCATAAGCTTGCCACGCCTCGCCAATCTGCCTTAAGATCATCAAGCGAGTCTGACACACTTATTACAAGTTATCCACTGACTTAAGCATCGGAGAGGCTATGTGCTGACAGCTAACCCCGCCTTTCTGATGAGTTGTTATTCTCGCAGGAAGCTCGTCTCAGCTATCGGAGTTGGCGACCTTTGGGCAACCTTGGATTATTCGCCTCTGAAGCGTGCTCCAAGTCGTGCTAACCTCACCATAACCACCTAACTTCTAATCATTATACCCGTGATTTCCATTTAATATAAAAATTTATTATTAGGCGGATTTGACCCGCAGCAGAATGCATCACATCTCTCTTTAACTTCAAAATATTTCTTGCAATTTGTCAACACATTTCTAGATATGTGCCATCTACATAACTGGTTTTTCATGGAGGGAAATATGTTGCTAATGACATTCATAAAAGAAGCTCTCTATTTGTCAAAAATATGAGGAACCATGTTTTCCACAAGCAATGATCTCAACTACTCCAATGCCCATATGTAGCAATCCTCCATTTCGGCCTCTATTATGACTGATAATGTCATTTCAGTTGAGGTAACACCTACAAACAATGGAAAACGGCATCTGCTTTTCTTATGCATGTAGCCCATGATCAAAATATATGGAAATACCCCTGATATATCCACTGACATAGGATGGGCCCAAAACAAACTCCTAACACACGATGTATCATCATCAAAAGAATGAAATTCAATGAAATTCTTCTTACTCAAGCTCTTCACTAGTTGTTGCATTTGAGATCTCTCAGCCATCTTCACAACGTTTAGCCTCTGTCGTACATTGTATATGGTTTTAATTGTGGTCACATTATACACAACCCAGTGCTTCAATAATTTTAAATTTCTCTTGGCCTTACCAAACTATGCGACATGTCTATCATAGTTTTTATCGCCGATCCTTGTAACATCCCTGCATAGGAATGTCCCTCGAGATATGTCAAAGTTGGATGGTTGTGCGTGCCACATAAGATTATTAACATATATTCATGTTTAGCCCACCATCCTAGCCTTCAAAGAGAACAGACATTCACACTTCTTGCTTCTAGTCATATTCTTGATCTTTTTCTCATTACTCTTGTACTTGTGGCCACGATATTTCCCACTTCTTTCATAAGCAAAGTACATAGTTAGGATTATATTACCCACTGTACTCATATTCGTAGCCCTTTTCACAATCACACACCCATTTTCACTTCCAATAACCAATATCCAACTAACAAGTGCATCTCTACTTTTAAATTTGTTCATGGTTATAAACTTCTTTGTAAAATCTATAAGGCTATCTGACCCAGTGCTGCTAGATACATTATCTTAAATTTTACATTAAACATACACTATTTGAACATGACGTAAAGTTATGAAGGTCTATTATTGATAAACAAATTACAACCATTTCGTACATTCAATTATTGTTCTTCTTCTATATTACCATCTATATTATAAATTTACATCTCCATCTGAGTAAGTTACATGTATTGAAGTACCGACAATTAATATTGGGTAATAATTTCCCAAAACATTTCCCCAAAAAAATTCTCCATAATTTTTTCTTTACTAAAATTTCATTCACCAACCATGGTTTCCCTATTCATTTTAATTCTTAAAAACTTCATAAATTTACTTACGACTGTAGGATGATCCAAGTCCCTTCCAGTTTCCTTTGAACAATTTTAGGGCACGAAAATCTCTTAATCTTTTGATCTTGCAGTATAACTTAGTTGAATTTCTCAAGAACTCTTGGAATCTCTCTTGGATCTCAAGAAATTTTTGAAATTATTTGGATATCTAGGAAAAACATGAAGCCTAGCAATTGCCTTTTCACGCGTTGCAACTAGATATATGCGCATTGAGAAAATTTCTAACCGAACTCACGTATGTTCACGTTGTGCAAAATGATATGTGATTTGAGAAATTTTAGGGTAGTCTGGAATGTGCGTTGTGAGAAATTAGGTATGTGAACCGAGTAATTTGGAGGGTTAGTATGTGTGCGGTGAGTAATTTGGTATGTTTGTCTAGTAACTTTTGAGGGGGTTCGAGATGTACGCGGTGAGTAATTTGGTATATACACCAAGTAAATTTAGGGATATTTTTGGTGGTTAGTTTTGCTGATAAACAAACAATTATGGTTGCTAATGATGTTTTTGTAAGATGATTTGTTAGTGTAGGAAATCAAGTCAACAAAGTCATGAAATTTATTCAAACTTACTAGGATTAATAATTCAAAGCAAGAGCTTGATAATGAATAGTCAAAGTACTTGGAACTCATATTGAAAATCAAAAGCTCAAGTCAAGAACTCATGGATGTACAAGACTTCAAGACAAGTTGGACAAACAAATAGAAGACACCAAGACTCCAAAAGAAAGTGTGAGTAGTATGTCATTTTTGTAAACTTATCATAGAATATTAAAGCTATTAATTGAAGCTTGCACACACACACACACACACTCTCTCTCTCTCTCTCTCTCTCTCTCTCTCTCTCTCTCTCTCTCTCTCTCTTAAATAATGTTTTAAACTTCTTAAAATATTTTGAAAGTGTTGACGGCTGTGTTTTGGTCAACAGTAGAATGGGCTGACGTGGACTTCTCAGTCAAGATAGAGTCTCATCAGCTGATGAAGTGGGACCCTCGGTTGGAAGAACCAGGGTCGATGAAGGCTGAGCTGATGGCATTGGGCTGGAGCTCGATCGATCTAACGGTCCAGTGTTACGACCGATCGACCTATTAGTTGGGTCAAGCCTCGAACAACCTGCACCACAGACAATCGTTAAGGGGTCGGATCTGGATTCTGACCCAAATCCCCTCTGATGCTTATTGACTTAAGAGAGGCTTTGGGCTGTCAAGATCGACCCAATGGGATTCATCCCGAGTCAGTCACCTCAAGCGTTTGGAGAAAGAATTTTAAGAGTGGAAGGAGATAAGTTGTCAGGTTACTTAGTATTTCATATCTGGAATCTGAACCCTTCTTCTGTTGTCCTCTCACCTATTTGTAGTTAATGATTTTCTCCGTTATCACATAACGGCTCCTCATTTAAGGTGGCAGGATATTCTCTGTGATTGTTGATAACTGCTGCCCATTTACTTGTCCCCCATTAACCAATCCCATGTAATCAGCGGGACCCCAATGGGTGAATAAGCTATTCCTTTGACTAATTATTAGCTTGTCCTCGTTGATGGGCACTCGAGTCATTTGGACGATGCTTATCCCATCTAGTGGGCTTCACCTCTTTGGCCACGTTGTCACATTCCCGCTTCGTAGGCCGAACCCATGTATCAACAGAAATTATTTTGAAAAGATTAGATTACATTTTTGTACTCTTTTCAGGTATTTCCCATGCATCTGAATAGGATTCGACCACTTCTTGAGTGAGAGTCGACTACTTTTCTGTAGAAAATATTGAGTACGTTCTATCCCCAAAAATTGTTCCATGTAGTAGTATGGAAAGTCGACTACCATTATATGGATAGTCTGTTAGACCTTGTTTCCAGTGGAGGATGGAAAATAGACACTAGAAGGGGGTGATTAGTGTCCAAAGAAATTGTCACGCCCCGCTTCCAAAAATGGACGGAAACGAAACGTGACGAGGCCCGCTTAGGCCAGAGCTTGAGAAGCTCGGACCCAATAAGCGTCTGTAGAGGTACCATTTTAAATGATTTTCAAGTTCTTGCATTTATAAAGTTCGAACAACAGAAAGTACAGAAAAGAAGTTGCATTCATTAAATAGAGTTATAATATCCAACTGGTACAAAGTCTAAAAGAAGCCTAAGTATGGCAACAAAAGATTTAAAAGCAAACCTAAAAGTAGTAACCTCTGAAAGTGACAACTAAAAAGACCTCAAGGTCTGGTCCTCGTCAGGCACGTACTCTGGGTCGACGTCCTCGGCTCCTCGTACTCCAGTGAGTCTGCCTCGTCCACGAACTCTGGCTGAACACCTGACGTACAGCACCCAAGAGAAAGGAACTGTACGTCAGGTAAAGTCTACAAGAAGGGTTAGACTTTACTGCAAGTGCACCAACTATTAAACAATGGTTTACTGGTCGATTAGCATGCTGGGGTTATAACAGACGGGTTACTGGTTGATTAGCATGCTGAGGTTACAACAGAGTAGCAAGAGAAGTAACGTAGTAGGAAAGTAAAAGCGTAGTAGGCAGTAGTCGTAGCGTTGCTACCGTCTACGGGACTATCCTAAAGGTGTCAGGACAAGACGGAACTAGACACGACAAGACAGGACACGACACGACTGACAGGACTAGTAAAACACGAAGGTTCACGCCTTACGGTTTGAGGAGGATCAGACCCTCTCACCGTGCGCACGCTCAACCCAACCCCAAACCTCAGAACTCAGGACAGGAAGCACGGAGATCACTTTCGCAAGGAAAGCACCTGAAACACCCGTAGGCTTTTTGTAACACAGAGATCACTCCCGCAAGGGAAGCACCTGAAACGCCCGAAGGCTTTTTGTATCACAGAGACCACTTCTGCAAGGGAAGCACCTGAAACGCCCGAAGGCTTTTTGTATCACAGAGATCACTTCCGCTCGGGAAGCATCTGAAACGCCCGTAGGCTTTTTGTATCACAGAGATCACTTCCGCTCGGGAAGCATCTGAAACGCTCGTAGGCTTTTTGTGTAATAGGGACAAGACACGACAAGTGTAAGGAATTGTTATTCTAGGGTGTCCACACGCACGCACACACAAGATAGCCCTACGGTGTCAAGAGTTGTTGTTTGTCGAGCTTAGACTTCGTCGTCAAGTCTAAGTCGTCAGGGTGACCCAGACGCTATCATTTCACGTCCAGATCTAAACACTCACAGTCTAATAGTTCTAACTATTTAAGACCAAGACGCGGTCAAAAACGCAAGTGGGTACACTTGCCTGCGGTGGCGAGTGTGTCGTCCGTCCGGGGCGTCTCGTCCAGGCGTCGCGTCCGCGGTAGTCCGTCTGAAAAGTGTCACGGCGACAGTGTCAGGTCGCGTTTTTCAATAAATCCTATTTAGGTTCATTTCTAGGTTGTCGGGACTACCCTAATCGTCAAGTCGCAATTTGATGTTTTATCAGCCTAGATCGACCACTACCCTATATGCACAGAAAAGTTTGTCCGATGGTCGATTTCTACAGTGAGCAACGTTTTACTGGTGCGGAAAAGTAAATTTAGTTACAGTTGTCCGGTTTTAGTTAGGGTTCAGTTTGCTACGGTGTGGGTTTTGCTATGAGTTTTAGAGGGACTAACCTGGTGCGAGAGATGCGCACAATTCTGGCGTCGAGTCTGAAAACGGTGGCGGTGCTCGTGTCCCCGACTGTGGGTAGCGCAGTGAGAGTCGTTTCGGGATCGTCACGGCTGCGGGTAGCGCAGCGAATGGTAATGACGTCGGGTCTGCCTCGTTTGTGAGTAGTGCTATGAACGGCTTTGGCGATGGTAGCAGTTACGGGTCACGACATCGGGAGGCCGTGAGATCTGCGACATGTGAGGCTACTAGGGCACACGGGGCTGCCGTGGGCCGTGTGCGGATAGTAAGGGACAGGTTGAAAGTTTTGGTGTGATGTCAAGGGAGGAAGACATCGTCGGAGCGATGGGGATCACCGGCAACTAGATGGGGCTCGGATCAGCGGTTTCTCGGCGGTTTAGAGGGCCGGCAACTTGTCTTGGTCGGAGGGGGGTCTGCCATGGGGGTGCCGGAGGAGATGCGCCGGTCAGTCGAGAGTGGCCAGCGACAACAGATGCGCGCACAGGGGAGATCTGCGGCATGTTTCTCGCAAGTAGTTGGCTATGCACGGGGTCTTTGATCGGAGGAGTGCTGACGTAGCACTGGCGACGAGGTTGCCGGAGCTTCAAGGCCAGCAGTCGCCGGTAGCGCACAGGCTGAGGGCGACACAGCGGCGGTGGCTCGCGGCGCGGCGGCTGTGCTGCACAGGGATCGGGGCCGCGTGGGTTGCGGGGTCGCCGGGGCAAGAGAGGATGCGGCGACGATGGGCGAAAGCCGTGGAGGCGGGGGCCGGCGTCGGATCGCGACGGGGCGCCGGGCTGAGGGCGCTAGGCAGCGGCGCGAGAGGTCTCGCGGCGGTGCGGCGATCGGGGATCTCCGGAGGATGCGCGGCGATCGGATCGCGGCGGGGCCCGTGAATCGTGGCAGGGCTAAGAATCGACGGCGATCGATCGTCTGAGAGAGGGGGAGACGCGAGGGCGGTGCGGTGGCTGTGGAGGCAGCGCGGGGCGACGGGAGATGGCGGTCGTGCGGGGCCGAAATCAGACGGCGTCGGAGGGGGTTTGCCGTGAACGAGAGGGGGTGGCGCTGAGGGGGAATCGCGGCCGCGGGCTGAGATTTCACCGGCGATCGGAGGGAGGTAGATGGGGATTCGGGGGTTTTCTTGTGGTTTTGGGGGAAATTAGGGGATTTTGTGTACGGGAGAGGGAGAAGAGAGCCTCTCTCTCTCTTCGGAAATTTGGGTGGCGGCTGCTGTTGAATTTTAGGGTTAGGGTTTTCTTAGGGTTAGTGATTTGGGTTATAAATAATGATAAAAATTTGCTATACAACATCTAGGGTTTTAGCCAAAAGTGCAGAGCTCAAAGAGGTAGTGGGTGTAGTTTTGGGGTAAGTCTAGGGGAGGTTAGAGAAACAGATTGGGGAAAGTTTTTAAAACGATTTAAAAGAAAGATTTAGCCAGATTTGGCTAACAAATTCGAAATTTGAATCTGATTGGGGAAGAATCGACGGTCGACGTCAATCCGGATGATATCTCTCAAACCGAGCGTCAGAAAAATAATCCGAAAATACCGGGGCGATCGTGGAGACGAGATGCACAGATCTACGGAGCCCGATCGTGTGTAACGCCTACCAAGAATTTACGTAAAATTGGAAACAGCGTTTTGAGTCAAATGACTAGAACGCCCCTATCATTTCAAAGTCGTTTTGCGAGAAAACGAGCCGTGAAAGAACGTTCCCAAAAATTACTATAAAATCCAACGCCCGAAAACGATCGCAATGGCATAACACATCGCATATGCCGGAGCTCGGAGATAGCCGAAAGAAATACGTGCACGACTAAGCACGTGCACGCAGGAAATACGAACGGTCGGAAAGCGGCCGTTACATTCTACCCACCTTAGAAATGATTCCGCCCTCGGAATCACTCATACTAACAATTATAACATCTACATAACCTTATACCCAAAACTCTCATAACTACCCATATAGATCGCTAATCTTATAACTTCGAACAAACGTTCCTCAATAATCCATCATAATCTATCCTTTCACTGGACAATGCCACGACTAAACTCACCTCTTAATTCTTAACTATAAACCCATCACTACTGTTCAAATTTCCAACTCCAAATCCTCACCAAAGATTAATAATCGTATTCCCATACCATACCACTCCACTAAACATCATTGCTCAAAAACAATTTTTTTTTTAAACTCTCGATCTCTTTCCAATATTTATCAATCGCCAAAAAGAAATTTTTCTAGTTGATCACCAATCGAAGACAACAACTTTGTCTACCTCGTAACACGTTTACAAATCAACAATCGATGTGTCCTCAATACATTCCGTGTCATAACTTCCCATAAATTTATCCGCCAAATAATTGAACTATCAAAATCACATCTCTTCCTACTTATTATAATTATTTTCAACCAATATTAAACCCGACAACCTGACCATCCATTTCTCAACACGTCGTGTCACTCTCAATGTCTTCTCACGTCAACTCAATAATCAGGTCTCGATGCTAATAAAAATTCTTCTCAATCTCACGATCATCCTAACTCATACCATACTCTATAGCCATCCCTATCTACTATTCGTCTAAGCCTCAAATCTGTTAAGTTCTCATCTTCACGCATATAATCTCGTTCAACCAGAATTCTCCATCGAGTCCGACATACTTCGGGTTTATAAATAAGTCTTGGACAACCCATTCTTTTCATCCGAAAGAAATCTATTCCAATATCCTATTGTTCCAAAATCAGTTAATCTTTGCTATAACAAATCTCATCTCTCCCTGAGCCTACCAGCAAACAAAATCCTACAACAATAATAGCTAGTCCCAAAACTATAACCATAACATAACATTTCTAAATGGAGAGGGAGAGAAGAGGAAGGGAAACTTAAAACCAGTGACACATTTTTAAAACATTTGGAAAAACGTGTGGAGTCGTGGTAATGGATGAGGAAGGATAATTGATTTGTGATCTTGTGAGCTAATTTCAAAAACTTTAAAGGTTTGGTTTAAAAGAAAAACAAAGTTTTAATACAATCACATACAGTCAAAGATAAGCTATTCTATAATCGCGAAAAACTACGTCTAAGGAAATTGCCTGCTATGACCCTATTCATATATGTATGAATACCGTCATTCAGACAACTTCAAACATATCATGGTTAACACTACGTACACATTCAAGACACAAAAATGCAATCATCGGGATCCAAAAGAACACACACTCATACAGGTCTACACACTTTACCTATACTCATGCACCACAACGACATCACCTACCAAAGGGCCTACTCCTAAACCGGAGATAACATAGACAACTACAAGGACTAAAGTCTACACAATTTAAGGAAAATCAGAAGACAAGAGTGTAATGAAATGAATCGGAGGGAACGGGTTCAAATAAGGCGGGATAAGGAGATAGTTGGTTGGATGGGACAAAAATATTTCTCAAAATAATTAGATAGATGAAAGGAGAATTTTGCGCAAAATATGGTATCATATACCTAAATATATATATATATATACATACTTAAGAGTGAGCAGATGTAGCAAATTAAAATTTTGAAAAAGTAAGACGTAGGAAGGATGGGTAGGGTGAGAAACGTTTGTTTGCAAATGAAAAATAAGTTTACACAAAGATTTTGAAATGTGGTCAAGAAGAACATAGAACTGGTATTATAATAATAAAATAATTGGAGTTCCCTCTAGTCTAGAAAATATTAAAAAGTACGTACGGTAAGTGATTAGAAATTTTGGTAGTTTTTTTTTTGTAAAAAGAATAACATTGAATGATAACAAGTTTTAATACCGAAATACGAAAATTAATGATTCAAAAGCGAGTACGAAATAGTAACTTAAGGATTTACGACCAAGAAGGTTTCAAAGTCGATAAGAGAATTTTAATCCAACCGAAACAAGAAATTTTAAATATATATATAGGGGTTTTCAAAGAAATTAGGCTGAGCGATGAAACTGAATATGGAGTTTCGAAAATACTTTTAGAGAAGACAAAATTGGCAAAGAGAAAGATTCGGAGGATCTACGATGATCGTCAGGAAACGATCACGTGAATCGGGAGAAAAGGAAGATGATCGCATGACGGTTACACACAGGATATGATTTACGGACGCTATGATGGGACTTTACGGTCGATAACACGAAAGGGTAATGATTGGGAAGATGCTAGAAGTCAGGGATCCTATTTATCGGGTTGTCTAAAGATCGGAATAACTCAGTTCTAAGACTTCCTAATGAGCTAAATTACAATCAGGATCTAAGGGGAAAGTTCCTAAGAGAATCAAGGTTACGTTCTGCTGGGCCCGAAGTCGATGGAGCTGAGCGAGCGATAAAACTAAAAGAAGGACTCTAGAAATCTAATTTGGTCAGAGCTAGGGAGGGAGAGGCTACTAAGGTATCCTAAGACGGGTACGGCTAAATCTTAACCAAGGCGTCTAACTATCTAACTGGGACGTCTACCTAAGTCTTCCTACCATCTAAGACTGGGAAAACCTAATTTAGACATGTACATGGATATTAAATGAATGCTGTACTATTATTGTTCCGAACTTTTTGCATGACCTGCATGGGCCACCACTAAAACCTGTCACGCCCCGCTTCCCAAAATGGACGGAAACGAAACGTGACGAGGCCCGCTTAGGCCAGAGCTTGAGAAGCTCGGACCCAATAAGCGTCTGTAGAGGTACCATTTTAAAAGATTTTCAGGTTCTTGCATTTATAAAGTTCGAACAACAGAAAGTACAGAAAAGAAGTTGCATTCATTAAATAGAGTTATAATATCCAACTGGTACAAAGTCTAAAAGAAGCCTAAGCATGGCAACAAAAGATTTAAAAGCAAACCTAAAAGTAGTAACCTCTGAAAGTGACAACTAAAAAGACCTCAAGGTCTGGTCCTCGTCAGGCACGTACTCTAGGTCGACGTCCTCGGCTCCTCGTACTCCAGTGAGTCTGCCTCGTCCACGAACTATGGCTGAACACCTGATGTACAGCACCCAAGAGAAAGGAACTGTACGTCAGGTAAAGTCTACAAGAAGGGTTAGACTTTACTGCAAGTGCACCAACTATTAAACAATGGTTTACTGGTTGATTAGCATGCTGGGGTTATAACAGACGGGTTACTGGTTGATTAGCATGCTGAGGTTACAACAGAGTAGCAAGAGAAGTAACGTAGCAGGAAAGTAAAAGCGTAGCAGGCAGTAGTCGTAGCGTTGCTACCGTCTACGGGACTATCCTAAAGGTGTCAGGACAAGACGGAACTAGACACGACAAGACAGGACACGACACGACTGACAGGACTAGTAAAACACGAAGGGTTCACGCCTTACGGTTTGAGGGGGATCAGACCCGCTCACCGTGCGCACGCTCAACCCTACCACAAACCCCAGAACTCAGGACAGGAAGCACTGAGATCACTTTCGCAAGGAAAGCACCTGAAACGCCCGTAGGCTTTTTGTAACACAAAGATCACTCCCGCAAGGGAAGCACCTGAAACGCCCGAAGGCTTTTTGTATCACAGAGATCACTTCCGCAAGGGAAGCACCTGAAACGCCCGAAGGCTTTTTGTATCACAGAGATCACTTCCGCTCGGGAAGCATCTGAAACGCCCGTAGGCTTTTTGTATCACAGAGATCACTTCCGCTCGGGAAGCATCTGAAACGCCCGTAGGCTTTTTGTGTAACAGGGACAAGACACGACAAGTGTAAGGAATTGTTATTCTAGGGTGTCCACACGCACGCACGCACAAGATAGCCCTACGGTGTCAAGAGTTGTTGTTTGTCGAGCTTAGACTTCGTCGTCAAGTCTAAGTCGTCAGGGTGACCCAGACGCTATCATTTCACGTCCAGATCTAAACACTCACAGTCTAATAGTTCTAACTATTTAAGACCAAGACGCGGTCAAAAACGCAAGTGGGTACACTTGCCTGTGGTGGCGAGTGTGTCGTCCGTCCGGGGCGTCTCGTCCAGGCGTCGCGTCCGTGGTAGTCCGTTTGAAAAGTGTCAGGGCGACAGTGTCAGGTCGCGTTTTTCAATAAATCCTATTTAGGTTCATTTCTAGGTTGTCGGGACTACCCTAATCGTCAAGTCGCAATTTGATGTTTTATCAGCCTAGATCGACCACTACCCTATATGCACAGAAAAGGTTGTCCGATGGTCGATTTCTACGGTGAGCAACGTTTTACTGGTGCGGAAAAGTAAATTTAGTTACAGTTGTCCGGTTTTAGTTAGGGTTCAGTTTGCTACGGTGTGGGTTTTGCTATGAGTTTTAAAGGGACTAACCTGGTGTGAGAGATGCGCACAATTCTGGCGTCGAGTCTGAAAACGGTGGCGGTGCTCGTGTCCCCAACTGCGGGTAGCGCAGTGAGAGTCGTTTCGGGATCGTCACGGCTGCGGGTAGCGCAGCGAATGGTAATGACGTCGGGTCTGCCTCGTTTGTGAGTAGTGCTATGAACGGCTTTGGCGACGGTAGCGGTTACGGGTCACGACATCGGGAGGTCGTGAGATCTGCGACATGTGAGGCTACTAGGGCACACGGGGCTGCCGTGGGCCGTGTGCGGATAGCAAGGGACAGGTTGAAAGTTTTGGTGTGATGTCAAGGGAGGAAGACATCGCCGGAGCGATGGGGATCATCGGCAACTAGATGGGGCTCGGATCAGCGGTTTCTCGGCGGTTTAGAGGGCCGGCAACTTGTCTTGGTCGGAGGGGGGTCTGCCATGGGGGTGCCGGAGGACATGCGCCGGTCAGTCAAGAGTGGCCAGCGATAACAGATGCGCGCACAGGGGAGATCTGCGGCATGTTTCTCGCAAGGAGTTGGCTGTGCACGGGGTCTTTGATCGGAGGAGTGCTGACGTAGCACTGGCGACGAGGTTGCCGGAGCTTCAAGGCCAGCGGGAGCCGGTAGCGCACAGGCTGAGGGCGACACAGCGGCGGTGGCTTGTGGCGCGGCGGCTGCGCTGCACAGGGATCGGGGTCGCGTGGGTTGCGGGGTCGCCGGGGCAAGAGAGGATGCGGCGGCGATGGGCGAAAGCCGTGGAGGCGGGGGCCGGCGTCGGATCGCGACGGGGCGCCGGGCTGAGGGCGCTAGGCAGCGGCGCGAGAGGTCTCGCGGCGGTGCGGCGATCGTGGATCTCCGGAGGATGCGCGGCAATCGGATCGCGGCGGGGCCCGTGAATCGTGGCGGGGCTGAGAATCGGCGGCGATCGCTCGTCTGAGAGAGGGGGAGACGCGAGGGCGGTGCGGTGGCCGTGGAGGCAGCGCGGGGAGACGGGAGATGGCGATCGTGCGGGGCCGAAATCAGGCGGCGTCGGAGGGGGTTTACCGTGAACGAGAGGGGGTGGCGCTGAGGGGGAATCGCGGCCGCGGGCTGAGATTTCGCCGGCAATCAGAGGGAGGTAGATGGGAATTCGGGGGTTTTCTTGTGTTTTTGGGGGAAATTAGGGGATTTTGTGTACGGGAGAGGGAGAAGAGAGCCTCTCTCTCTCCTCGGAAATTTGGGTGGCGGCTGCTGTTGAATTTTAGGGTTAGGGTTTTCTTAGGGTTAGTGATTTGGGTTATAAATAATGATAAAAATTTGCTATACAACATCTAGGGTTTTAGCCAAAAGTGCAGAGCTCAAAGAGGTAGTGGGTGTAGTTTTGGGGTAAGTCTAGGGGAGGTTAGAGAAACAGATTGGGGAAAGTTTTTAAAACGATTTAAAAGAAAGATTTAGCCAGATTTGGCTAACAAATTCGAAATTTGAATCTGATTGGGGAAGAATCGACGGTCGAGGTCAATCCGGATGATATCTCTCAAACCGAGCGTCAGAAAAATAATCCGAAAATACTGGGGCGATCGTGGAGACGAGATGCACAGATCTATGGAGCCCGATCGTGCGTAACGCCTACCAAGAATTTACGTAAAATTGGAAACAGCGTTTTGAGTCAAATGACTAGAACTCCCCTATCATTTAAAAGTCGTTTTGCGAGAAAACGAGCCGTGAAAGAACGTTCCCAAAAATTACTATAAAATCCAACGCCCGAAAACGATCGCAACGGCATAACACATCGCATATGCCGGAGCTCGGAGATAGCCGAAAGAAATACGTGCACGACTAAGCACGTGCACGCAGGAAATACGAACGGTCGGAAAGCGGCCGTTACAGAAATATTAAAAGTTCCCTTTAAAAGTTCTACCTAAGTTAGCAAATGGTGTTACCTAAATCTAACTTTATCAAAAATAATGCTTGTAAAAGAAGTATGCAGCAGACTAATAATCGCAAGCAATATAAAATTACAATACAGAAAATTGAAGCAAATGCAAACACGAGTATACCCTGGTTCGGATACCCAAGTCCCACTTGGCCACTGTATCCTACTCCATCCATCCAAGTCACACTCGGCTCAATTTACTATTTTCCAAATAGTTACAATTGCCTCTTCCTGAGAGGTCTTTCTTACAACAAATTTCTTCTCAAGATATAACAACTTACCACCTCAACACTTTAAGGATTTTCTACTTACTCTTTTGAAGAAGACTTACACTTTTCCTATAGCCTTGCTTTGAAGCTTGTTGAGTGTATGTTGGCTATAGTGATGATCTCCAAAGATGAAGAAAATAAAACTTTTGGGAGATCAAGAATTTGGCCTAAAGAGATTCAAGAAAAATATCAAAACATAGGCCAAAGAGATTTCTAGGGCTTTTGAAAGAACTTAATAAAAACGTTTAAAACTCAATTAATGCTTATAAATCTTGACATAAAATCCCCAGCAACTCGGCTTAAATAGGGGTGGAAAACTGTTGTAAATTTATCACAAAAATGCCCTTCAAATGGTTGAAAAACAAGATCCTAAAAAATTTGGAAACTGTCATCAAGTCAAAGTAGTCGACTCCCCAATGTACTATGGTCGACTCCCAATTGAACTGTGGTCGACTCTTTTGGGGTCCAGCGATCAAAGCTCTTCTCCCATTCAAAATAGTCAACTATTATTATAAAGTAGTCGACTCTTTTGCTGATATATGTGTTTTTAGCTTTAAGAATCTTTCAAAAATATTTTAAAACATTTGAAAAACATTTTGTGTGTGATCCTAAGTGTGTGTGAGCTTTTAACAAGGCTTTAACATGCTAAAAAAATAAATGAAAATGCATCTCTAAAGTTATTACATGGAAGTCCAAAGTGATGCAATCTTCATTCTTGATGCCCATGTCTAGCTCCATTTTGGTCCATGGCCTTGTTTGCTCATCACCTAATCTTTTCAATGCTATATTATGATTCTTTAAGCTAAAGTCCAAAGTGATGCAATCTTCATTCTTTATGCACATGTCTAGCACCAGTTTGGTCGATGGCCTTGTTTGCTCATCACTTAATCTTTTGAATGCTATAGTTTGATTCTTTAAGCTCCTGCATCCAAAAGATGTTAGATGCACTAATTTTTGTAAATCATCAAAACCACATGGGGTGAGACTCAATATCTCAACATTCTCCCCCTTTTTGATTATGACAAACAATGCATGCATAATATGTAAAAAATTGTGCAATCATATGTAGTTATGCATGTGTAGTTATGCATGGCATCTACTATCTCTCCCCCTTTTATTATCAACAAAAAGATATTTAATTTGATCTCTCTTTCCTTTTGAAAAACATATGAAGTTTTAAAATTTTACCCCATATTGCAAAACTCTCCACCTAAATGTGTGCATGAGTCCAAATAAAAATAAGTGTGACTCAATATCTTTAAAGGAAAGTGCATGAAAAATAATTATGTAAAGTAATTAGCAAAAGTTTTAGCAATAGCTCCCCCTTCAAATAAGATTATTCATATAAATCATCCCCCGTGCAAATATGCAAATTATGAAATTTCGTTTGGAGGCAAGCAAGCAAGCAATCTTTTTTCCCCAAGTGCACTTGAGTACGTAAAAATCATGAAATTTTGGTACTCGTTTCTTTTGAATCTATGGGGTTAGCAATCAAAAATTAAGGAACCAAACCCAATTGGGTTTAGATTTCATATCATATGAAAATCTATAATCATTGCTATAATGAACATTGTTCATAAACACATAAATATATTCATCCTTCATTTGGATAGTCCCTCTCTTGGGTATCCGAACTTTAATGAATCCATTTGTGGTTTTACGAATCCTAGGATGATGAGAAACCTTAGCATTTTGATTAGTCTTATATCCCAGGCCATGCTTGCTACTGGAGGGTAATTGTGAGCTAATTAAGTCATCTAGTTTTTCCTTACCCTTATTGAACCTAGCAACATTTCTACACAAATCATCATGATTGGCTCTAATGGCGGTCAAAGTGTTCTCTAAGTCACTAAACCTATCACTCATGTCTTTATATTCTAAATTAAGCTTCCTATTCAATTCATCCAATTCTTTATTCTTGCTAGCCAATTTTATGTTTTCTTCCCTCATCTTCTCTAAGTCAAGATTAGAAGAATTAGTATTACATTCTTTATGCTTTTTCTTAAGAGTAAGAAGTTATCTTAATTTGCTCTCATATTCGGCATAAAGCTTGCGATACTCACCCTCCCAATCACACTCATCATCACTAGAAGCACTATCAATAGAGTGTGAGACATAGTAATTTACCTCGTTATCGATTTTGGCTATGAAGCACATATATGCCTTCATTTCTTTTCACTTTCAGATGAAGATGATGAAGATACATCCGTTTTACCAGGACTCCTATGCCATGCGGTAAAAGCTTTTCTTTTTGGCTTCTTGAGCTCATTTGTGTCCTTTCCCTTTCTTTTTAGAATTGGGCAATCTCTCTTTAAATGCACAGACTTGTTGCACTCAAAACAAATAGGTTTATTAGATAATCTATGTTTTGAATTTCGAGACTTACATGCCCTTAGGATTTTCTTAAAATCCTTGGAAATGAGAGCTAGTTGGTCCTCGATCTCATCTTCGGATTTCTCCATTTCAAATGTAGCCTTGAGGGCTAAGGTCTTTTTCTTCTTAGCTTCATGCTTATCTTTCCTTTGTGGGAGGGGGTTCTCATATGCGGTGAGGTTGGCGATCAATTCTTCTAAAGTGAGCTTGGAAGTGTCATTCCCTTCCTATATAGACGTGACTTTTCTTTCGCACTCTGGTGTGAGGCACTCAAGGATCTTGGTCATGTGGTCTTCTTGGGTGTACTCCTTGCCAAGACTTGCAAGGGTGTTGGTTATGTCGGTGAAGTGTGTAAACATCCCTGAAATTGACACTCCCGGCTTCATCTCAAAATTCTAATACCTATTCACATTGAGAGCAATTTTAGAAGATTTAAGTTAAGAATTACCTTAGTGTGTTACCTCAAGAATTTTCCAAATTTCATGCGCGAGGTTGCACGTGCTACTCGGTTTGCCTCATTGTTGTTTAATACACAAAGAAGAGTGTTCATTGCCTTGAAGCCTAGTGCATCCTTCTCTTTCTCGGCCTTGGTCCATGCATTTGGTGGCTTTGAAGGCTCCACATATTATTTCTCCACCATGGTCCAAATGTCGTAGGAGATGGATCTAAAGTAGATTCGGATCTGATTCTTCTATGTGTCGTAGTTGGATCCGATGAGTAGAGGTGAACGATTGGTTGATTGTCCTTCGAGGTAGATGTCATTGTTGTTGCTTGTTGATATCATCCTTGTACCAAGCTCTGATACCACTTGTTGAAAAACAATGGTATGACGTTCTGCTTGAAGTACTTGGGCTATGATTCCACTTGTTGGACCCTAATTCCATTGGAGGATGATAAATAGACACTAGAAGGGTGTGATAAGTGTCCAAAGAAATATTAAAAGTTCCCTCGAAAAGTTCTACCTAAGTTATCAAATGGTGTTACCCAAATCTAACTTAATCAACAAAAATAATGCTTGTAAAAAAAGTATGCAGTAGAATAATAAACACAAGTAAAATAAAATTGCAACCTAAAAAATTGAATCAAACGCAAACACGAGTATACCATGGTTCAAATACCCAAGTCTCACTTGGCCACTGTATCCTACTCCAGCCACTAGAGTCCCACTCGGCTCAATTTACTATTTTCCAAGTAGTTACTATTGCCTCTTCCCAAGAGGTCTCCAATTTCTTCTCAAGAAATTACAACTTAACACCTCAACAGTTTGAGGATTTTCTACTTACTCTTTTGATCAAGACGTACACTTTTCCTATAGCTTTACTTTGAAGCTTGTTGAGTCTATGTTGGCTATAGTGATGATCTCCAAAGATGAAGAAAATAAAGCTTTTGGGAGATCAAAAATTTGGCCTAAATAAAGAGATTTAAGAAAAATATCAAAACATAGGCCAAGATAGATTTCTAGGACTTTTGAAAGAACTTAATAAAAGCTCTTAAAACTCAATTAATGCTTATAAATCTTGGCATAAAATCCTCAGCAACTCAGCTTAAATAGAGGTGGAAAAGCCGCTGTAAATTTATCCCAAAAATGTCCTTCAAACAGGTGAAAAAACAAGATCCCGAAAAATCTTGAAATCTGTCTATAAGTCAAAGTATTCGACCATCATACAACTGATAGTCGACTCCCCAATGTACTACGGTCGACTCCCAGTTGAACTATGGTCCACTCTTTTGGGGTCTAGAGAGCAAAGCTCTTCTCCCAGTCAAAATAGTCGAGTATTATTTTAAAGCAGGCGATTCATTTGCTGATATATAGTTTTTAGCATTAAAAATCATTCAAAAATATTTTAAAACATTTTAAAAATATTTTTTGCATGATCCTAAGTGTGTGTGAGCTTCTAACAAGGCTTTAAAATGCTAAGACAAAATAAATGAAAATGAATCTCTAAATTTATTACATGAAATTCCAAAGTGATGCAATCTTCATTTTTCTTGCCCATATCTAGCTCCATTTTGGTCAGTGGCCTTGTTTACTCATCGCCTAGTCTTTTGAATGCTATAGTATGATTCCTTAAGCTACTACACCCAAAAGATGTTAGATACACTAATTGTTGTACATAATCAAAACCACATGGCGGTTAGAATCAATATATCAACATAGTCCACTATCAACTGTATAGGAGTCGACTACTTTTGCCCTTGGGCCAACTCGACACGATTCCACGTTTTATGAAGAGCTGTCGATTTTTCCGTTGGAGGGGCATTTTAGGGAACAGTTTTCAATGGATTTTCTTCCTTATCTATGCTGAGAGTGATGAGGATTTTACAAGAACTATATGAGAAAATAATCTAAGTTTTAAAGCTTTTCTAAACTTTCTTTAAGCTCTCTATCTAAGATTTTCAAGGCAATAGTTTTCGTTCTTTCGAAAGCTTTTAAGCCATTGATTTGCCTTGCTAATTTGTGTTTCTCTCAAGCTTAATCTTGACTCATATGAGAAAACAAATTAGAGTTTCGTTGATCTCTTTGTTTTAATCTTTATTTCTTTGAGATCAAAAGAATTTCTCAATAGCCACATTTACAGACTCTCAAATGCTTTATTAATTGGCTATTGGAAGATTGTGATTCATCTTCTTCATCAAGAGAAAGGTTTTTCAAATCCACACAAGGGTGTGGTGGTAAGATTTATTGGTTGTATTTGTTGGTTGTGAAAAGCCTCAAGTGTTGAGGTCCGCACTTGGTGAGGTTGTGTTTGGTTGTATTGGAAGACCACTCATTAGAGAAGTGGCATTGGAAATTCCTAGTGCGTGAAACTAGGTAATTGTAGAAGCCCTAAAGTTGAGGTAAGTGGCTCTCTAGTTTGAGAGTTGATTAGCTGATAAAATCCCAAAGAGGTTGGGGACTGAACGTAGCCTACAGGAGGGTGAACCAGGATAAATTCCTTTGTTTGCGTTGTGAGCAATTGTCTCTCATTCCTCATTTTATATTATTTGCAGTTATGTTTAGTTTCCACTATGCACATCTCTCTATTGCAAGTAGTTAGTTTGTTGATTAAGTACCTAAGAAGGTCACTCTATTAGGAGATTATGTATAGCTAGAGGGTTTATATTTTATTTAAGCATTAATTTTTTGAAAATACTAATCACCCCTATAGAGTTTGTCTGTTATCTACAGGGATCCCAACATGTGGTATCAGAGCTTGGTACATTGATGTCGTCAACAATGATTACATCCACACTCCTAAGATTTGATGGCACATATTTTTCAAATTGGAGAAAAAGCATGATGAGACACATTGAGTCCTTTGACTATATGGCATGGAGTTTCATTAAATAAAGCCTACAACACCCACATCTCAATGGACAAGTCGAGAAGTAGAATTGGCCATTCTACACTCTAACGTAATTAGTATTTTCTTATGTAATGTTGATAAATTTATTTTTGAGTATGTTTTAGAGGCTACTACAGCATATCCAATTTGGAGTTTACTCAAAGACAAATATAAAGAGGAGCTAACTAACGAGGGGTCAATATTTGATGACATATGCCACACCACTCAAACAAATGAAGAGGAGAGAGATTCAGACTCAAATGAGTCTAGTGATGAACAAGAGGAAGAACATCGCCTTATGGGTTTTCAGGTAAATTCTGAACATGAGCCTGATTATGACAATATAATGATAATGATGATTTTGATGCAAAGCTTTCCTTTGAAGATTTATGTGTTCATCATGAGGAGTTGATAAGATGTATAAATTGCTAGAAAAGAAGTGTTAGAAATTAGAAGGTAAACATATTGCATTGATTGATGATCATGATGTATTGCTTTGTAATTATGATAAGCTTAAAGTTGATCATGATAGTTTGTTGCATGACTATGATTCCTTAAAAGATGAATATGTCATTTGTATATCTAGCATGAATGATTGAATTAATACTCTTGCTAATGATGTTGATTTGGGTAAGCTCAAGTATAAAGAACTTGTTCAAAAACTTGAAAATGTTAATAACAATCCAAGTGCTAAAGCCACTCCCACACACACGCATGATTCCATTACAAATACTGTAGTTAAGAATCCTCATATTGTTAGATCAACACATGGTCATGTTAGAAGGAATCGTGCATTTATGTATGGTAAGTATGCTATAAATAATAATGTTAATGTTCATAATGATGCACATAATGTACACTATGCTCCATACAATGTTATACATTATGCTTCATAAAAACACTTTGCTCATCATGATAGGAAATTTGTTAGAAATAATGATGATATGATATGTGTACCAAAACATTTGAGCTTGCATGATAGTAATATTTATATTCATAATGTTATTAGAAATATGCATGATTGTCATGATTATTCTCATATGTATAGGAAATCAAATCCAAATCGGATTTGGGTTCCTAATGGTTAGCTTTATTTGAACCCGTGATGTTGGGGTATCCATATGCTTTCATGCCTATATTGATGATACCCTTGTGTAGGATGGTAAATTGTAGTTTAGAATAACATTTGATTATCCTTAATTATGGTAGAATGATTGGATATCTTGTTTAGATCATTTTTTGCATTTTGTTATCAGTAATCGACTACTATACTATTAGGTGTCGACTACTGATATATATATAATTCAGAAAGAATCTGATATTCAATAATTTTCTATGTTTACATAAAATACATGATTATTATTGAATCCATTATGTCTGAATGTCCATGCTTACATTGATCGTGTCAATATTCGAACACATAGTAAAAAGAATTTTTTTAAGTTATAATAGTCATGGATAAGTTTAAAATAAATTCATAATCTCAAGGACCCTAAAATACATCGGGTACTAAAAGTTTCTTATTTTCAGGTACTCATTACAAATTGAGGTCAATCTCAATACAACTCCTTGATTCACAAAGAAAAGTGCTTAAAGAAGAAGATTAAGATTTATTATGCACTTTAATAAGGGGAGCTCAAATTTGTAAGTATGTGTATATGTTAAATGTTTATTCAATCTGTAGTATATTTTTAGGATGCATATAGAAATGATATAACACTTGGTATTATAATTTTTGGCATCTTTCATGAGATATTGGTACATAACATTTATGAGTATATTTAATTCATTGTTATATTGCTTAGATTTATTTCATGGTATGATAGAAATATTAGGATATATGCTTCATTGAATATCACTTATGATTTGCTATAATTTGTAGTATCACATTTCTTGAGCTTCATTATGAATATTGAATATGTTCTAAAGGGGAATGAGTATTAAGACTCATCTAAAAGAAAAACAATGATGGATATTTTATCACCCCTCTTAGATATTATTCTATTACCTAATGGATGTCAAAGATTTGTGTTATACTATAAGTTATGATAGCTCAATGCTTACTTGAGTTGATTGTATTGATGGTTATATGATATACCAACGCTTGTGAAATATTTGGATGACCTCGTTTGGATAAATTTTATGGCACTTCACATTTATGCTGATTTGAATTAGTGAGATCCATACTAGATATTGTGTCATAGTAATTCACTATTTGTTTCCCCTTATGCCACATTAAGTTCTCACTTCACTTAGCTCACATTCCTTGCTTATACAACATATTTAGTGAAGTATATATAATCATTAATGACATATGTCTTGACTTGTGTGTATCCTCTTGTCATATGTCTTATTTATGATATAACATGTAGTACAACACTTGGTATCATTTTATTGTTTGAAATTTATGAAAATTGGATATTTGTTTCATAAAGGGCACATTCATTTTTTGACTCAAAAGAAAAGATTCGAGATATTGAGTCACCCTTAATGGAATAGATTCCATTCTTCATAAGTATCAATTCGTTGTGTGCTATACTTTGGTGTTACGTTCATGATATATTTATGCAACATGTTTATTTCAAAAGAGGGAGAGAATTTTAAAGTTGTTTATTTATGATCCAATTGTTGATTATGTCACTTTTGTATGCTATGACACAACACGTGGTATGCATGATAGAATGACAGAAACGATATGCCTTTTCATTGCCTTTGTAATACTATTTGTTATTGAACACCATCCTATTGCTTTTTGATAATGTCAAAGGGGGAGATATATAAATGTGTGTGTTAGGTTAGTTTGTTGAATTTTAACTCACATTATCTTATACACTCACATCTTTGATACATGAATGATACATGCTTTACATTTACTTATCTTTAACAAGCATTGATGCAGAGAGAGTTTAAAAAGTCATTTGCTAACACCATGCATCATTGTAGGGGAAGTATCTTATCTTTGTAATTTCATTCTTATTTATCAAATTGTTTGCATCATCAAAAAAGGGAGAGAATATTTGTTATTGCATCACCCCTAAGTTTTGATGATAAGCAAACAATTATGGTTGCTAAGGATGTTGTTATAAGATAATTTGTGAGTGTAGGAAATCAAGTCAACGAAGTCATTGAATTTATCCAAGCTTGCTATGATTGATGATTCAAAGCAAGAGCTTAATAATGAAGAGCCAAAGTACTTGAGCTCATATTGAAGATCAAAATCTTAAGTCAAGAACTCATAGAGGTGCAAGACTTCAAGACAAGTTGGACAAGCAAATGAATACACCAAGACTCCAAAAGAAATATAAGTAGTGCGTCATTTTTGTAAACTTATCTTAGAATGTTAAAGCTATTAGTTGAAGCTTGCACACACACTTAAATATTATGTTAAACTTCATAAAATATTTTGAAAATATTATATTAAGTTTTAGTACTCTTTTTAGATATTTTCTCAGGTTTCTGAATAGGAGTCGACTACTTTTCTTTAGAAAATACTGAGTATGTTCTGTCCCTAAAAATAATCAACTATAGTCGTATAGGGAGTCGACAACAGTTATATGGATAATCGACTACTTTTGCCCAGTGGACCAACTCGATACAGCTTCACGTTTTAGGGAGAGCTCTCGATTTTTCCATTGGAGTGGCATTTAGGAAACAGTTTTTAATGGATTTTCTTCCATATTTATGTTGAGAGTGCTGAGGGTTGTGCAAAAACTTTATGAGAAAATAATCTAAGTTTTAAATCTTTCCTAAGCTCTCTTTAAGTCTCTCTCTAATATTTTCAAGGCAATAATTTTCATTCTTTTAAAAGCTTCTAAGCCATTGATTTGCCTTACTAATTTGTGTATCTCTCAAGCTTAATCTTAACTCATATGAGAACACAAATTAGAGTTTCTTTGATCTCTTTGTTTTAATCTTTATTTCTTTGAGATCAAAAGAATTTCTCCATCGCCACATTTACACACTCTCAAACGCTTCATTAATTGGCTATAGAAAGGTTGTGATTCATTTTCTTCATTAAGAGAAAAGTTTGTAAGATCCACACAAGGGCATGGTAGTAAGATTTAATGGTTGTATTTGTTGGTTTTGAAAAGCCTCAAGTGTTGAGGTCCTCACTTGGTGAGGTTGTGTTTGGTCGTATTGGAAGACCACTCATTTGAGAAGTTGCATTGGAAATTCCTAGAGAGTGAAACTAGGTGGTTGTATAAGCCCTTAAGTTGAGACAAGTGGCTCTCTAGTTTGACAGTTGATTAGTGGAGAAAATCCCAACGAGGTTAGGGACTGGACGTAGCCCACGGGAAAGTGAACCAGGATAAATTCCTTTGTTTGTGTTGTGATCAATTGTCTCCCATTTCTCATTTTATATTATTTGCACTTGTGTTTAGTTTCAGCTCTGCACATCTCTCTATTGCAAATAGTTAGTTTGTCGATTAAGTACCTAAGGATGTAACTCTCTTAGGAGACTTAGGCATAGCTAGAGGGTTTAAGTTTTATTTAAGCATTAATTTTTTAAAAACACTAATCATCGTGTTTGTCTGTCATCTACAGGGATCCCAACACATGCTATCAAAGCTTGGTACCTTGATGGCATCAATAATGGTTACATCCACACTCCTGAGATTTGATTGTACAAACTATTCGAATTGTAGGAAAATCATGATGAGACACATTGAGTCACTTGATAATGCATGGAGTTTCATTGAGTTCACGTACTTAAAGCCTACACCATCCACATCTCAATGAATATGCCGAGAAGTGGAATTGGCCATTCTACACTCCAAGGTAATGAGTATTTTGTTATGTAATGTTGACGACTTTATGTTTGAGTATGTTTCAGAGGCTACTACTATGGCATATCAAATTTGGAGTCTACTCAAAGACAAATGTGAAGAGGAGCTAACTGACGAGGAGCCAATATTTGACGAGTCTAGTGATGAAGAAGAGGACGAACATTGCCTTATGGGGTTTTAGGTAAATTCTGAACCTAAGCATGATTCTGACAATGATAATGATAATTTTGATGCAAAGCTTGCCTTTGAAGGTTTATGTGTTCATTGTGAGGAGTTGATTAAGAGGTATAAAGTGTTATGGTATTTGTGAATCCGATACCATGTAGAGAAGAATTGTTAAAGAAGAAGAATTTCTTATTGATTTTGGTGGACAAAGCTATAACAACTTATAGATATAAGGTTGGTTCTCTCAGCCACTGTTATTACATCTACTCCCCAACCATTCTCATTATTATCATCTCTTCTAACCACTCTCATTACATTATGTATTCTAATAATATGAAAAAGAGTATTTTCCGCATATATCCTCTCATATATATGCATATTAGAAATAACTCATGCACAGAGTGCATGTTGACCTAAGAAAAAACCCACACACAGGATGCGAGACACCCGTGTAGCTGAAGAGGAGAGAGAAGTGTGGGTGAGTGTGTGGTTATTGTCTGAGGGTAAAAGATATAAGGGTAAAATATAAAAGGATAAATTCCTTTGTTTCATATCATCACATCTACTCCCCAACCATTCTCATTACATCATCTCTTCTAACCACTCTTATTACATTATGTATTCTAATAATATGAAAAAGAGTATTTTCCGCATATATTCTCTCATATATATGCATACTAGAAATAACCCATTCACATAATGTATGGGGACCAAAGAAAAAACCCACACACAGGATGTGAGACACCCGCGTAGCTGAAGAGGAGAGAGAAGTGTGGGTGAGTGTGTGGTTATCGTCTGAGGGTAAAAGATATAAGGATAAATTCCTTTGTTTGTGTTGTGATCAATTGTCTCTCATTTCTCATTTTATATTATTTGCAATTGTGTTTAGTTTCAGTTGTGCACATCTCTCTATTGCAAGTAGTTAGTTTGTTGATTAAGTACCTAAGGATGTAACTCTCTTATGAGACTTAGGCATAGCTAGATGGTTTAAGTTTTATTTAAGCATTAATTTTTTAAAAACACTAATCATCGTGTTTGTCTGTCATTTACAGGGATCCCAACTCATGCTATCAAAGCTTGGTACCTTGATGGCACAATAATGGTTACATCCACACTCCTGAGATTTGATTGCACAAACTATTCGAATTGTAGTAAAATCATGATGAGACACATTGAGTCACTTGACAATGCATGGAGTTTCATTGAGTTCCCGGACTTAAAGCCTACAACATCCACATCTCAATGAACAAGCCGAGAAGTGGAATTGGCCATTCTACACTCCAAGATAATGAGTATTTTGTTATGTAATGTTGACGACTTTATATTTGAGTATGTTTTAGAGGCTACTACTACGACATATCAAATTTGGAGTCTACTTAAAGACAAATGTAAAGAGGAGCTAACTGACGAGGAGCCAATATTTGATGACATATGCCACACCACTTATACAAATGAAGAGGAGAGAGATTTAGACTCAAATGAGTCTAGTGATGAAGAAGAGGAAGAACATTGCCTTATGGGGTTTTAGGTAAATTCTGAACCTAAGCATGCTTCTGACAATGATAATGATACTTTTGATGCAAAGCTTGCCTTTGAAGATTTATGTGTTCATTATGAGGAGTTGATTAAGAGGTATAAATTGTTATGGTATTTGTGGATCTGATACCATGTAAAGAAGAATTGTTAAAGTAGAAGAATTTCTTGTTGATTTTGGTGGACAAAGCTATAACAACTTATAGATATAGGTTGGTTCTCTCAGCCACTCTCATTACATCTACTCCCCAACCATTCTCATTACATCATCTCTTCTAACCACTCTCATTACATTATGTATTCTAATAATATGAAAAAGAGTATTTTCGCAGATATTCTCTCATATATAGGCATACTAAAAATAACCCATGCACATAGTGCATGGGGACCAAAGAAAAAACTCACACACAGGATGTGAGACACCCGCATAGCAGAAGAAGAGAGAGAAGTGTGGGTGAGTGTGTGTTTATCGTTTGAGGGTAAAAGAGGGAAAAGCATGGGATTAAGTGAAAAAACATGTGGGAGCAAAGTGGAAAAAGACCAACGATAAACCTGTAAATATGAGAAAGATGGAAGTTTTTTTGGGGTGCTCTTTGGGTTCATGGAAGAAAAATGGCAAAACCCATAAATAATGGGTCTTGGAAGCTTTTTCTTTGGGTGTTTTGCTGTGGCACCCAACAGCCAACCCCAACCTCCTCCTCCTCCCCCCCCCCCCCCCCCCCCCCCCCCCCAGCAAAAAAAAACATCCCACATCCTAACCATTTATCTCCATCAAGTAGAGGTGGCCAAATCCTGGCCACCACTCTATCAAACCCATTGTCCTAATAGGGCAAGGTAATGCTTGTAATTCCGTTTGTTATCATAGATATCTTCGCAACCAAAAATACCAACATATTTCTAATCATAATACATGCAGTGATCATAACCTAAAAGACAATTCCATTGCTTTGGAAAAGGGATCTCCTAGGCTCTTTAACTTCGGATATAGTAGCATAATGTATGTTGATGTTTCAATGAAAATATACTCAACCTATGCTTAATTTACGAAAATTACCTTAAAGTATCCATGGTTTTAAAATACTACCCCTAACTTTAGAATTACACCAAAACCCCTAAACTTTGTTTTTTTGCTTAAACTATCCCAAACAAATCTGTATTAAAAACTATAGAATAATGAGTATCATATGCCATCATATTCCCTCTCACATAAAGAGAGAAAGTACAACAAGTACAAGCTCACATGGACTTGTACTTTTTCTCTTTATGTGAGGAGGGCATATGAGAGACCCTCTCATATGACATATGATACCCATTATTCTCTTAAAACTACTTTGAACTTTTACTATTGTTCACCAAAACTATCATAAATTTTATAATTGTTTATATAAAATATCTTAAAGTTTGAGTTGAATTTAGGACCTTATACTTTCCAACTTTCTAGGCTAGTTTAGGTGAAATTCTGAAGTAAAAGGTAGCATTTTTAAACTAATACATCTACGAAATGGAAGCTATATGAATATAGCTTTGTAAAGAGGGTATGTAAGTTGCGCATGTTATGCGTGTTGTTGTGCAAATTTGTGCAAATTTCAACGGTAGATGTATTAGTTTGATTGCAAAATTCAGATATACATATATTGAGGCTAGGTTGCCTCTGTTCGCATGCATTATTAGTATATTCAAATGTGGCCTTTTGATATTATATTATTATGCAAATGCCTTCTACAACATTTTCACATTGGTAAATAGCATAGATTATTTGTTTCCCTCTTACATTGATTTCCATTGCTCCTCACATCCTATAGGAATGTGAACAATGCTCAATGCTCCAGAGATGAATGTGAACAATGCTCAATGCTCCAGAGATGACGCATAAACGCATAAACATATGCCTTGTAATGCTTGATATATTTACTCATTTGATGAAACAATTATGCACCGAGAGCCATTCGATTCATCTCATCGTCGGATCACATTGCAGAATGGATGAGATCCAACAAATCAAGGGGAAACCACACAAAAATACCTCAACGTTTGGGGCCTCTTTCATATTAATACCCTGAACTTTTAAGTCATATACAACAGTACCTTTTTTGGCTTTTTGTTTAAGTTATACCCGTTTTGCCCTTTACCATATTCAGAAAAATAATAACCTAACGTTTGGGGTATCTTTCAAAAAAAATACCCCAGTGATTTGGGTTTTAGTGGGATTTGGGTATTTTTTTGAAAGATACCCCAAATGGTATTATTTTTCTGAATAGGATAAAGGGCAAAACAGGTATAAATTAAACAAAAAACCAAAAAAGATACTGTTGTGTATGACTTAAAAGTTCAGGATATTAATATGAAAGAGGCCATAAACGTTGCGGTATTTTTGTGTGATTTCCCCACAAATCAAACAATAGATACTAGAGAAGTTAAAAAAGATACCCTGCAATCAAAATTGAAGTTGTCGTCTGTCCAGGATCAAGGGCAAGTCTGACATGGCGGGCAAATGGCATTAATCCTGGAAGCAATATCAAGAGCGCAAGCAAAAGAGCAAATGTGACATCAATGACGCACTCAGCAATTTAAGAAAATAATGGCAGAAAGCTGGAAACACAGGAACTCATAACATGAAATATCAAACATCACACCCAAACTATGTTAAACATGTGCTAATTAAACATAGTCAACGTTTTCAACCTTTTTCTAGGAGAATGGAGAGTATGAGCTATACTTTGTTGGAACGGTAAGGGTGACTCATCTTGTAAAATGAGATTTTTGGAATTTTTTTCGGTTATAGCCTGCCAATAAGAAGAACACTCCCCATTAATACACCAAAGCATCACAACCTGATCTCTGCCTTCAGGTAATATAGCCTTGACTGCATCCTTGGCTTCACTCTTCAACGACAGTCACTAGCTCGTACTCCACCAAGGAAAGGTTATTATCCTCTTTCACCTGAAACCCAGCAGGATCAGTGACTTCGATACGGCCCCACTTGTCAACAGCGAGCCTCATTGACCCTTTGAAGATGTCGATCTTTGCGTTTCTCAGGATAACTGTTGTGCCCTCCTTCATGAAATCAACTGGACATGGAGATTTAATTAGATAAAAACTGGCTTCCATGAAAATTGAAGAAACGTATGATATAAGGTATGTTTTCTTATGAAGCCTAAATACTCTATTAGTCTGTCCAAAATCAGTAAACAATGCATCTTATTAAGACAATCACAACAATGTCCGCATGTAATAGAAGGGTACAAAAAAAATAATCATTGTATATCACTAGCATCAAGCAAGATGATCAGTATTTCCCTTCACCAGATCCCCCCCCCCCCCCCCCCCCCAAAAAAAAAAAAAAAAAAAAAAAACAAACAAACAAACAAAACAAAACAAAACAAAACAAAACTCCCAACAAACGATGTTGAATGATGCGTAACTATGTAAAAAAACTTGTAGCTATTCTTTGCCATTTTAAACTTCTCTTTTCCCCCCTAGTATCTGACCATCTTCTTTACTGATCGCAATCCTTTAACTAGGGCAGGACCTTTTATCACGATCTCTCAGCAGTATTTTTTTTTTAAATGCTAGCGATAGCATACATGTTGTTGGGAAGAGTGTGTGCTTGCCAAATGTTGTAACAGCAAAGAAGTATGCTAAATTTCCTAAACTACCAAAACTTTCTTCAATTATCTCTACACATTAACTTTCTACATTCATCAAAACCACCCTTAAACTTGTTATATCTAAACTATGAAACAGTGTCAACTGTGCAATTAAAAATGACTCTTACCCTTGAGTTATGTGAAACAGAATTGTGACCCCTGCAAAAAAATAATTAATAATAAAAACAAAGAAAAAATATCTCCAAAACATACATGTGGGCCCTAAAAAATAAAAATCAAAAAAATTAAAGGAAAAATAAATCATGTCAAAAATATTTTTTAAATTAAAGAAAAAAGCATTTTTGGTCGAAAATAAATTTATGTGACATGCAAGTGACAAGATCAAACTGCCCATTGACAGAAGATAGTTGAGAGAGAATTTTGGGGAAGGTTTTTGGTACTTTGGAAGAATTTTAAAAGTTCTTGGTAGTTAGAAATAATCCATGAAAGTTTATGGTATTTTAGGAAAATTTAGCCAAAGAAGTATGTCACATTTCCCAATATTTAGGGTGGTTCCACTTGGATGGCAGAGCACAACAGGTCAGCTACTTCAAAAGTTACGTGGATCTTCTTGATACGTAATAAGCCATGGTGAACGTGGATAATAGTTGCATTCAGGTTTTTGGTATTCACTGGATCTCAAAATTTATGTTTTGAAATAGCTAGACATTCCCCGATTATTTGGCTAATAATAATTAACATAGAAACTATCATTCTAAAATAAAAGCACATCTGAGATCACAGATTTCATGCTAACCAAAGTGAAATTTTTAAATACCCAAAAGAGAAACATCAAGCCATCAACATTAACCCTTATTTCTTTGCTGGTTATTGATGAGCTTACCAGATTTGTTGTGCTACTTGATGAGATTGACATGGGATAATTTATAAAGAAGAAAGATGAATAAGTAGGTTGGAATCAGTCGTACTCAGATTTTTGATGGACAAGACACATATAAGCATGACCAATTTTCTCGGTCAGGTTCAATATTCGCATGATGATGAGAATGAGGTGTGCAGAATGATCAAAATGGAAACGTGCTTTTGTAGTGCTGCTAACTCACCATTGGAGATCTCTGAAGCTTAAGGAAAAGAAGGAAACTTCATAAGACATCTATAGTCAGCTATACTTTGTGCATCAGAATGTTGACACTTGACAATGATAAAACATGTTATAAAAATGACCTTCGATGAATAGGAATATTTATATGATGAATGGCAATACATTAAAAGACAAATAAGAAATCATCGCAACTAAAAGAAGTTCGCTGCAGCTTAGAATAAATTGAAGAGAATAGCCAAGATGATTGAGACATGCAACAGAGAAACCAAGCATGATCTCATCAGAGAAACTGGGTGTGTTCATGTAGGAGTGATAACATGGTCGAGCATGCTCTCATGAGAGAAACTGAGTGTGTTCATGTAGTAGTGCTAACATGGTAGTCGATGGAGTAACAGCGATAGTTATACACCTAAACTAAAACAATTGCAGCTGTAGAAAAAAGATGAGAGATGTTTTTGAGAACTGAATGGACAAAAGGATTCATGTAGCCAAATCAAATGTTTGGGTTAGACGTTTTCTTGGCAATATTGTTATCTTAAGATTTTAAGGGAGCTCAAGATTTTCTAACCCAAATGTTTGGGATATCAGCTTCAACATATAAAGATGCACATTTCATCTATAGTTCCATATTATCCTACCAATGTCATTTGAAAATAGAATGTGTTCACATATTACCATCAGTACTACCTAACACTAAAATGTAATATAAACATGTGATGTTTGCCTTAGCTCTCAATAAAAACTCTGCACTCCCATTGCTTAAGCATTATGGATCCAATGCAGAACCATTAGCGCAATCAACATAACACCAATGAAAGGCTGAAACTAGAAGCGGCTAATAAAAAATATTGAGAAGTCCTCCATTTTACTGAAGTAAAGTTCACGGGGTTATTATCCAGGCATAATATATAGTTTTGCCAAACCAAGGAGGCTATTAAATAATGGACTAGCACACATATGAACAAAATGTAGCATGTGAAAGTTCCAGGTTGCAACTGACCAACTGACCAAGAAAGAGAAGTGGAACCAACATGGCAAAGAAAAACAAAAACTTGCTAAATACACATGATAACATGATTAGCATTCATAATATGATAATACAAATCATCATTGTTATATAAAAGCCTCCTCTTTGCAAAATGGGTTTGGCTAGTAAGTATAACTATATTATGGGAATGTTCCTAGATATTAGGCAATATCAATCTAACATCACCTCTTTAAATGGGATGGGTGCCAATTTCCTAATAAAGGAAGTTGCAAGCAAGAGAGGGGCTTCTCAATCACCTGAAATGCATGGCCACGTAGTCCCACTCTATCTGAATGATCACTGGTTCAATTTTTCACTATTCCACTTGTTTGTGCTATTTCCTTCTGCTTACCTTTTGCACTCCCAAAAGAGAATAAAATAAAGCACGGATCAAGTTGCTACTTGTATGACTTCTAAATGACAGGCATGCCCATGGGATATATTAGTTCAGCTAAGCTATTCTGATAAATGACAACTGAACAAGGATGCTAGGATTAGTCACTGATTCTTTTATGTGCATCTCTATTGATCATGAATTATTTATTATGTTGATAGTTCCATCTTCATACAAAGAAGCATTGTTTAATCATTCACTGTGTTACAGCATGCCATTCCTACAAGAGGATAGGTTGTCGATTATGGGAAAGAGAAATAAAATAATAGTCAACCTGCTTCATATTACATCCATCCATGATTTTCAACCAATCAATTTGTCCTAGTCTAGCTTCTTGCTTAACGTCCTACTGTTTACAACCTAAACAGTTCTGAAAGGAAATATATAGAATCAGAATATAAGGGCTTTCATTTCTAAAATGATCATTTTTTTCAACATCTACCAAAGATTTTCGTGCATATCAACATGATGCATGCTATCAAATTTGGGAATATAATGTGTTAATGGTTAAAAATGCATACTTGAGAACCACAAGATAGAAAGTGCTACTAAATGTTGACATGGATTTAGATCAGGTATTTACATTTCTGAATGCAGCAAGACTTCCATTTGACAGAATAGACTTATCAACTATTGGGGAGGATGTATGTGGAATTATACTAGGTTAGTGTGTGCTTATAACCTGTCGCTTTCTCATGAATTGGTTCATGAGATTTGTGTAGACTGGTGAACCCGTCTCGTTGTATGAAGGCAATTACAATCATGATGTTCCCTCAACAGTTATGTGTACTTAAAGAGTTTATAGTTTTGAACATTCGCATAGTAAAAATGGAGAGGCACTTAAAAGGGGAATAATACATTTCCTTGCTCATCCCTCACAATGTATCACCTACTCCTATCAGTTCCTTGCCGCAACTCCTTATAAAGAGAGATTTGGGCGGCGGCGTTGGGTTCAAGCCAAACTATCGAACTTAAGATCTACTTAATAATACAAGATATGATGTGAGTTGTCACTATGGTGGCTAGCTGCATCAGGCTGAATAAGATGTCATGAAGTAAGCTAGAAGAATTACATGTTGCTCAAGTGATGACGCAGCAAAAAGTATGCTGAAAATTTTGCTATCAAGTGTATATTAGTTTCAATTCTTCATGTCCTTGAATTATCAAAAGCCTGTTCATAAAACATTTGGAATGACATGTGGTATATTTTAAAATATTTGATGGATGAAAAGCATTTGCAAGCTTATGGGCCAAAGAAGCGAAGGCAATATATAAAGTATGACGAAATAGAGAAACTAAAAGACCGTTAGCTAATATTTGTTAATTTCTGGGAGTTATCAACCACGGTCCATCACGAGGATAAGGGGACGGCAGAAAAAGGAAAGAAAGGAAATTGTAATTTTAAAAGGTTATATTAGAACCAATTACAGAATCATGCTCCTTCAATTTATATTCCACTTACAGCTCTCTCTATCTTCTTTTTATTTCTAAATTTCCTTAGTTTCTTTATTTGTTGCTATTTTAGTTCGAATTGATTTTGTACGTGATTTTTTATTCCTTGAAAAGTCTAAACCATATATTCATAACACAAATTATTTTTGAAACTCTTTAAAAACCATTTTATTCGTCTGACATTAATATTTAGTAGTTCACATAATTTTATATACCTAACTTCCTACATTTTTTATCATGAAAACCTCAACAAAAGCCGAACCCAAACTTTGGTCAAGCTGTATTCCAGGAAGCAAGATAATAAATGGACTCTAGTTTGAATGTTGTCTAAACTGCAGATCACATATCCTTAATTACTCCAGAAATATCAGAAGACATTAACTTCTTGCACAACCTTCAAAGCATTGGTTTCTTTTCTTCCAGTATACAAACATTTATGCCCTTCTCTAATTACACATATCAAAACTAAAGGAGGGATCTCAAGACACCTCGAGCAAACCAAATATAAGAATAAACTAATTGCAATGTATGCAATATGTATGCAATATGTTTGTAATATGTTTCTCCCTTCTGGACAGATATAACAATGCGGATCTCTTTATGAATAATGAGGCAATGTATGCAATATGTTTCTCCCGTCTGGACAGATACAAAGAAAATTTTCTATTTCAGCTTCATTATGTTGCATTATATCGTTAAACTAATTGCAGGCTGAATCCTTAAAAACAGAAGCTAAGAGAAAACCTAAGTTATAATTAGTGTTCTAAATATCGGATATCGGTCGCGTATCGGCCTAATAAATTTGATATCGGATTGCGGATATCGGGGATATATCTGGGATATTGACTAAATATCGAAGTGTCATATCGGATGCTTAAAAATTATGACATATGTCAGCATAGATGTATCTAAGAAGATATAAATTTTACTAACTCAAATAAAAGTATGTTTTGGTTATACTTATCTCGTTAAACATAATTATCGGGGATATTGACTTAATATCAGAGTGTCATATCAAAGGCTAAAAATGATGTCAAATAAAAGCATAAGAGTCTAAGAAAATATAAACTATAGAAACTCAAATAAAAGTATGTTTTGTGGATACTTATTTCATTAAACATGAATACCGGTCATCCACTTGATGGAATATTTCTCTAAGTGGTCACAAACCAAACGAGTTAAATACCTACAATATATGATTCATGTGGATCAATATTACCAGTGTGAAGATGAAAATCAAAAAACTGGAAAAAAATGTATAAATATAAAAAGGGAAAGAATACTCACCTTGATCGGAAAACCCTCTTAAGAAGAACAAAACGCTAGACTGAAAAACCAACTGAAAAATGAAAAAATGAAAAATGTAAAGAATACTACGTAGTTAGTACTTCTTGATCGGAAAAACCCTTGCGAAGATCGAATGTCGGATGTCAAAAGCTCGATCGACGGAAAAAAATCCAATACTGGAAGGGAAAAAATTAAAAACCGAACAAACTGAAAAACTGAAAAAGAAAGGGCTCGACTACTCACCTTGATCAGAAAACACTGCATTGCAAAGATTGAATGCCGAACATCGAAGCTCAATCGATTGTCGTCGGAAATTTTCATTGGGCGGAGCGGGGTGGAGCGTCGAGAGAAGCGGAGCCGTGTGATTAGAATTAGGGCAAAACAGCAATTATCTCTCAAAAATCTTGATGCTTCTCGTTATTTTAAGTAAATGATTGGGTCGGATGACTCCGGTCAAATCCACTTTTAAGTGGACCGATCCGATAACTTTGTTTTTAAAAAACTATGAATTGTGGCCGATATTTCAAAGGGATATATCGGTCGCAATATCAGTTGCAGCCCGATATTGCGGCGATATTTTCCCAAATATCGGAAACCGCAATATATAAGCCCATATCGTATCGGCCTAGTGATAAAACCGATATTGCGGCCGATATATCGGATATCGGACCGATATTTAGAACACCGGTTATAATACATCATCATCAAATACCCTAAATTAAAATTCCGCAATGATTTAATTGCTATGGTATTCCAAAATCCCTTCCCCTCCCAGCATTGCTAGTAGACTTCCTCTGATTGGCCCAGTTTCATTTGACAAAAATGCATACTAAAATGAACTTAGAATAGCAAAATGTGTTAAATAAGATAAATACAATGTGGCTACAAAAATATGATCATGCCTTCTGACTGATGAAGTTGAAAATGTAAAAAATGGTTGAAGATTATATCTGATTAGTATTGAGCATTAGCATCTAGATTTTCATAACCATCTTTAATAGGCACATGGCCACCTTTCTAATCGTTATAAATGAAGATTTAATTAATAATAAACACCAAAATTAATGGTACAAACATTTTCATGTGTATGATACCAAAGTGTGGTTATGAAGAAATGTCACAAGAATAATGAAATTTATAAAAGAAGGTTAGCTTATAATTTGATCTTCACAAAAGATGAAATGATCCTTTCTGAATCAACCGACTGACAGTAAAACCCTATCAAATGAAAGTTAAATTTTGCCACAAAAAACCTACCTTGATCATTCCTTGCAGTAAAGACAATTATTCCAGTCTCATCTCCCACCAAACATTCTGCAATACGCATTTGGCGAGACTGTCCCTTCTGAAACACCATCTTCGTACTCACCACTTTCACCGTTAGGGTATGTCCAGACGTGCCAGGCCGTAGCTGGTCAACCTTAATAAACACGGGTTTCCTCATTTCAGGCTTTGACTCTGCCATTTCTTGGAATCAGACACTGAACTGCATGGAAGGACAACTTTTTAGTCTTTGAGAGAACTGTGAAAATACAAAAAGTAACTGGACAATATCCATGCGCTTATAAAACAAAATGAATCCCAACGTGCACTAATATAAAAATCCAACCACAGCCAAATACTACTATAGAAATATAGCGGGGAATGGCAGCCGTATTCCATGGCAGGTGTAAGTAATATCCATGTATCTACAGCACAAACGAAAGTTCACATTGATTTTTAATATGTAAGTTTAGACATTGTTGAGGTGGTAAATAATAATTAACAGAGACATCGCATATACACTCGACCACCCTTGAATGCATAACATTCCATAATTTCATGGAGATGAAGTTAGTACTGATTTAATATAGAAGTTCCTTCATTGAATGACATCAACATCCAAAAAACAGAAACTGACAAGCAACCCCCGATCATAGTCATGCTTAGACACCACAATTTAATATCCCAAGCTGTCATAAAAATGGCAAGAATTGTCAAGGGCAAGAGGCAAAAACTACTGCCAACTAACAACCCTAATCAAATAATTTCCGCCGCGGTACAAAAGCTGATGTGAACTTACGATGCAAACAACATCAGCCATTAATCACCAACTGAATTTTAAGCCACCGTCAGACAATCTCTGTTATCGCAACAAAACTGCCATGATTCTTGTTTTTAAACAAAAATCTAGACATCAATACTGAACCATGGCAAAAAAAAGGTTAATTGGCTTGCATTCTAACTTTAAACATAAATTATATGACTTTCTACTATAAAACTCTGGCAATGTCGAACAAAGAATGGTAAAAAGCCCAATCTTTTATCAGAAATAATATCACAAAATAAGATCTCACGCATCACAACTTTTTGGTTCAAATTGTGTCTTTCAAAGATGGGAGAAAACTTACAAACACAAAAGGAAAAAAAATTGAATCAGCGAATTTGTGCTTTACTAATCGAATGAATGGGATCTCTAAACGAAGCATAAAAAAAGAGAGAGACGTAACTGTAGCCCCCGCCGATCCTTGCTGTCGCCGTCCTCCGGATACTTGCTGATGGCGATTGCTAGCTGCTACCCGCCGTTCTATCCGCCGCCGCCGCCGCCGCCGCCGCCGCGAAATCGAAGAGAGTGAGATGGGGAGAGGGGGAGAGGGGAAGAGGGAAAGGATGATGGATCGCGACCTAATTAGCCTCTATTAAGAACGGGTCGGGCGAGACCCGTTTGCTATCAATTAAGCCCGTTGATCGGCAATCTGGGGTCGGACGCTGAACAATTCTTTCACAAAAATTAGAAATAGGTTGTAAATAGAGAATGATGTGTTAGCTGTGTGAGTGGTAAATACTATATCTATTTGACAGATTCTATCTCATCCATGTATGTACTTGTTGATATCTGGGCCCGGCCAACGGATCAGAGCTGTATAAATGCAGAAAGGTGAAGCCTATTTGAAAAAGTGAGCTTTAGCCCAATAGCTCGATAGCCCTTCTGTTACACCCTATGTGGGATGCTGTATTTGGGCCATTGCCAAGCCGGCCCACGGCACATTACTATTGGTTTGAATGAGTCAACTCACACTTCCCTCATAAAAGAGTCATCTACGAGGGAAGGTTACAACTTCATGATAGCCCCACTTCAATAGCCATGAATTAAGCAATTAATGGCTAGAATGATGGTGATGGTTACACTCCATGATGGACGAATTCAATAGCCACTAATTGAGCAATAAAGGGCTATATACATGGAGGGAGTTATGGGAAGAAGGCCACCTAATGAGGGAGAAAGTTACAAGTCAAAAGGAGATAAAAAAGTCTCAAAGGACAATGAAGAAGGGGTCCTAGATTCTAACAAGATGTTGTGATATGATTCCCCGGATTTGGTTTTGGATGATGAGCAAACATAAATAATGTATACTAACTTATTTGTGAGCACAGTTATGGAGATCGTTGCCAAAATACCACGTACATCAAAAGCGACATCTCAAGACTTCTCAATACGCGTGATCGTGTGCCTGGAGCTTCGTTGAAGCTCAAGGAGCAATATTGAAGTCAAGAGGAATGAAGATTGAAGCTTTGAAAGACGGCTCGTAAGGTTTATTTTATAGTCTTCTAGCTTCATAGATTAGAATGTTAAGCCTTGAGTATGACTTACATTATAAACTTCATTTCGCTCATATCTTAGAGCTAGGATATTCATAGAAGCCATTAGAAACTTTCCCGAAGCCTATCGCTTCTTCCCTCGGCTTCGAGTGCATGTTAGTTGGTTCAAGAAGAGTCACCAACCGACTAGATGACGATCTAGTCGGTCGGCAACTCTACTTGAACCGACTAGTTTGCCTTCTTTATTCAGCTCTTTCTATGACTACAGTTAGTCGGTCAAAGAAGAGTCACCGACCGACTAGATGACGATCTAGTCGGTCAGTAATCCTTCTTAGACCGACTAGTTATGTACAGTCATTTTCAGCCTGAGCTACTGTTTCGAGTTAGTCGGTCAAAGAACGTTTACCGACCGACTAGTTGAGAAACTAGTCGGTCAGCATTTGTTCTTAAACCGACTAAGTCATCTTGAAGTCTACCTATTCTATTTCGACGTTAGTCGGTCAAAGATCATTCACCGACCGACTAGTTGTGAAACTAGTCGGTCGGCAAGTCTTCTTAGACCGACTAGTTGTCTTTGCCTGGAACTTCGACTTTTGGCTGTTCTTCCATTAGTCGGTCTACGTTGATTAACCGACCGACTAGTTGATGAACTAGTCGGTCGGTGGTTGTTCTTTGACCGACTAGTTGGGTTCAGAAAAGAGCCGTTGGGAACTTTTCCAACACGATTTTCTTTGCCTCTATAAATACAAACTTGATTCGTTTGAGGCAAGGTTGAAGGTCCATTTTACAAGTAATTTCAGACCTAAGAGAAGAGCTCTCCCAAGCTAATTCAAAGCTCTCTCTCCCTCACAAGAATCTCTCCCTTCACTCTTTGAGCAACTTCCTTAAGAGAGATTCTCTCCATTGTGAGCATCTCAAGCCAAGAGCTTGATCCAAGTCACCATACTCCACCCTAGGCTTCCATTGATGGTCATCTTCTTGAAGCTAGGGTTTGGTGACATCCTCTTCCTCAAAATCCATCATTGCCCTAATTTGGTAAGTATACTCAAGGCATAGGATTTTGTAAGGTAAGAGTTTATTTCATTTCTATCGTATTTGAATTGTGTCTCTCGGTTGTGAGAGAGGGTGTGATCCCGGTTTGTGGGAGTCACATGTCATTTGTATGATTTGACTTGTGAAGGTTTTTCACAAGTATTTCATAGTGGAAATCTTGAGTTAGGGTTGCTAACTCAAGTATCCGGAGGGGATCCGGGTGGTTGGGACGTAGGATCACCGGGAACAAGTCGGGGAGACTTGGGTGGATCCGAACCCAGTAACATACTTTGTTTGCGTTGCTTATTTCTTGTTGATTGATGTTTAATTCCGCATTGTCGTTTGTTCATTGCACAATAATTAGGAATAACTATCTTGATTATTTTTAAGTACTATTTACCCCCCTCTAGTACGTGTGCAGTAGCTTCCACAGGGCACAACAATTGGTATCAGAGCCAAGGTTAAAGCTATGACGAACAACGACTACAACGTCTTCAAGGATCGTCAAGGAGCCTCCTCAGTTTTAGAAGGGCAATCTTCATCTAGGCCTCCTTCCTTCAACGGTACCAACTACGGGTACTGGAAATGCCGAATGAAAACGTTCATTCGGAGTGCCTCACTTTGGAGAGCCATGATGAATGAGTACGTCGAGCCCTCCGAACAAGATTTCGCAAAGTAGACTCCCGCAGAGGTCTCCGCGGAGGTAAGTAATGCCAAGGCAATGAATGCCTTGCAATGCGCATTGGAGCCCGAGGACTTCAACAAGATATGCACATGTAAGAGTGCATATCAAATATGGAACTCCCTCCTCATCTTACATGAAGGGACGAGTCGGGTAAGAGATTCTAAACTCGTGGTAGTGAATAAAGATTTCGAATTATTTCATATACTGCAGGGTGAAAAGATGAAAGAGTATTATGCTCGATTCGTCGACATCACAAACGAGTTGGAAGCTCTTGGGAAGACCTACACCCAAAAGGAGAAAGTCTCAAAGATAATCGATGGACTTCCTTCTTGTTGGGAGAAGCGTACCTTCGCCATCGAGGAAGATAATGACATGAAAACTTATACGGTTACTCAACTAATGGGTACCTTGATGTCATACGAGGTACGCAAGGATAGCAAGCTCATGATGAAAGAAAAGATGAAGTCGTACTTGAAGCAAGACGAGCCTAAGAAAAAGGCGATTGCATACAAGGCCGCTCCATCTACCGATGATGAAGAATCGGAAGCAGAATCGGACGATGAGTTGGACATGGAAGCTTTGGCCGATATGGCAAAGAAGTTCATCCGATTCTTCCGACAAGGTAAGTTGAATCGTAAATCAAAATTTATTTCGACTAATGCTTCTACTCCCGTGTGTTATAAATGCAATAAGCCAGGACATATCAAGCCGGATTGTCCTCTCTACAAACATAAGGGGAAGTGGACGGCATCCAAGCACGACAAGTCGAGAAAGCACAAGAAAGGACTTGTAGGTACCTTCACCGACTCCGACTCCTCAAGTGGAGAGTCGGACGATGAAAGAGTGGAGAAAGCACACACGTGCTTCATGGGAAAAGAGGATCGTGATGAAGAGACTTCCTCCGATGAAAGCGAGGATGGAAGCGAGGATGAAGGCGAAGAGGTAACCAATGATGAACTTAGAATAGCCAAGGAACAACTATGGAATAAGTTTTCTAATATGGCTACTAAGTTTATGAAGACTAAAAATGAATTAGATAGTCTTAAAAACTCGACTAAGCCTTTCATCGTCAACAACGACACCGTTGTTGATGGGTTGAGAAATGAGATTGAAAATCTCAAGTCTCAACTTGAGCATGTTCATATCGAGGATTCGGATGAACATGTGATAGCGGATTTGACGTCTCAAATCTCAACTTTGAGTATTGAGAATAAAAATCTCAAATCACGTGTTTGTGCACTCGCATCGCAAGTATCCACTTTGGATGCTTCTTTGCATTCTCTCGCCGAGAAGCATGAGAGCACATTAGGCCGAATTCATGAATTCAACAAAGGTAAGGGCAAGTTGGATGATATCCTAAATGACTTACCTCCGGCCAATCATCACATTGGTTTGAGGTATAAAATGGGAGAGTCATCCAAATCGTCCGTCACCTTTGTGAGGCCATCTTCCGATGCTTCTACTAGTGGAAGTAAACACGTCATGGGTAGTTCTTCTACCAATGGTGCTTCCGCTAGGAACACGCCCCCATTTGGAAAGAAACCCACTTTGGGTGGACCTCTAAAGAAGGGTCATGCTTTCATGTATACCATGCCACGTAGGAACACACATCCTACCCCACATGTTAGCACAAATGATGATTTTTATGCTCCGCATCCACGAGCACGTGCACACCTTGTGAGACACACTCATGCACGTGTTCCTCCACATTCATATGTTCATCCTCATTCTCATATGAATAATTATCATCATGCACCTTTGCATCGCATGCCATATGCTTACCCACGACATGCATCACATAGAAATCAACAACATATGCATGTTCCCAATAGGATTAGGACTCCCAAGACATACACCATTTGGGGTCCGAAGAACACAAGCATGCATAATAAGAATTTGTATGTGAAATCGTTTATTAATGATGTTATTTTGAATGATGATTATGTTGGGAAATCAAGTTCCTCTTGGACTTGGTTTCCGAAGGGTTAGTTTCCTTTGACCCTTCATTGCTTGGTACCATATGTTTAATTTCATTTTTTGGGTACCAAAGCAATTGTGGTAAGATTGGGTTACATTTAATTTGAATTTAGTTCTCTAAATTTATTGTCTAACCCATAGGATCCAAAGAGATTTTTGGATACCAAAATGATATTCTCTAGGTTAATTTCACCATGGGATACCAACCCTACCAACTCATTGATTTGCAAAGGATTTTCATTCAAATGGAGTTGTTGGTGCTTAAGTGATGCACCAAAGTAGGGGGAGCTTAATGTTGTAAGTATGTTCATACTTTTCATTCACATTGGTATCCATTGGTAGATTATATTATAATTGGTATCACTTTATTTCAATGTGAATCCTAGTGTGCTAGATTAGTGTATGCCATATGTTCATGCATGCTACATTTGGTATTCTCATTGGAATTTTTGTCTCTAATGTTGATTTTGGAGAGTATGTTCCAAAACTTAATAAGTGAAATTGATTTGAGTTTTGATGATTTCGGTTTTCGATTTTCGCCTATGGCTTGGTGATTTCGATTCTCGCCGATGGTTTTATGATTTCGGTTTTCGATTTTCGCCTATGGCTTGATGATTTCGTATTTCGTTTTTCGCCTATAGTTTGATGATTTCGGTTTCCGATTTTCGACTTTGGTCTCCTTGACACGCTTTGCTTTTATTCGGTATTTTGCATTTGATATTTTGCATTGGTGTTATTTTGGACCTTGGTCGTATTCTTCGACTCCAATGCGTTATTTTTTAGCCATTGGTTTTATCGTTGACCTCCTCCCGCTCTTTTTGCTAATGCCAAAGGGGAGAGATATAATAATGACAATGTGCTAATTAATAATTCAAAGGAATTTACCATGAATCTAATTTGATGTGTTAGATTCAGGGGGAGTGAAGATATAAAATGGATTTAGATCCTATATGTCAATATGTGGTTCATATTTCATATCTTCCTCGTCTGCATGATACGAATGAATATTATTGAATATGAAACTAACGTGTCATCAATGCAGGGGGAGTAAGTAAATTTCAATTGAATCATTATTATTATTATTATTTATGTTGGTTTGTCATCACCAAAAAAGGGGGAGAATGTTGTGATATGATTCCCCGGATTTGGTTTTGGATGATGAGCAAACATAAATAATGTATACTAACTTATTTGTGAGCGCAGTTATGGAGATCGTCGCCAAAATACCACGTACATCAAAAGCGACATCTCAAGACTTCTCAATACGCGTGATCGTGTGCCTGGAGCTTCGTTGAAGCTCAAGGAGCAATATTGAAGTCAAGAGGAATGAAGATTGAAGCTTTGAAGACGACTCGTAAGGTTTATTTTATAGTCTTCTAGCTTCATAGATTAGAATGTTAAGCCTTGAGTATGACTTACATTATAAACTTCATTTCGCTCATATCTTAGAGCTAGGATATTCATAGAAGCCATTAGAAACTTTCCCGAAGCCTATCGCTTCTTCCCTCGGCTTCGAGTGCATGTTAGTTGGTTCAAGAAGAGTCACCAACCGACTAGATGACGATCTAGTCGGTCGGCAACTCTACTTGAACCGACTAGTTTGCCTTCTTTATTCAGCTCTTTCTATGACTACAGTTAGTCGGTCAAAGAAGAGTCACCGACCGACTAGATGACGATCTAGTCGGTCAGTAATCCTTCTTAGACCGACTAGTTATGTACAGTCATTTTCAGCATGAGCTACTGTTTCGAGTTAGTCGGTCAAAGAACGTTTACCGACCGACTAGTTGAGAAACTAGTCGGTCAGCATTTGTTCTTAAACCGACTAAGTCATCTTGAAGTCTACCTATTCTATTTCGACGTTAGTCGGTCAAAGATCATTCACCGACCGACTAGTTGTGAAACTAGTCGGTCGGCAAGTCTTCTTAGACCGACTAGTTGTCTTTGCCTGGAACTTCGACTTTTGGCTGTTCTTCCATTAGTCGGTCTACGTTGATTGACCGACCGACTAGTTGATGAACTAGTCGATCGGTGGTTGTTCTTTGACCGACTAGTTGGGTTCAGAAAAGAGCCGTTGGGAACTTTTCCAACACGATTTTCCTTGCCTCTATAAATACAAACTTGATTCGTTTGAGGCAAGGTTGAAGGTCCATTTTACAAGTAATTTCAGACCTAAGAGAAGAGCTCTCCCAAGCTAATTCAAAGCTCTCTCTCCCTCACAAGAATCTCTCCCTTCACTCTTTGAGCAACTTCCTTAAGAGAGATTCTCTCCATTGTGAGCATCTCAAGCCAAGAGCTTGATCCAAGTCACCATACTCCACCCTAGGCTTCCATTGATGGTCATCTTCTTGAAGCTAGGGTTTGGTGACATCCTCTTCCTCAAAATCCATCATTGCCCTAATTTGGTAAGTATACTCAAGGCATAGGATTTTGTAAGGTAAGAGTTTATTTCATTTCTATCGTATTTGAATTGTGTCTCTCGGTTGTGAGAGAGGGTGTGATCCCGGTTTGTGGGAGTCACATGTCATTTGTATGATTTGACTTGTGAAAGTTTTTCACAAGTATTTCATAGTGGAAATCTTGAGTTAGGGTTGCTAACTCAAGTATCCGGAGGGGATCCGGGTGGTTGGGACGTAGGATCACCGGGAACAAGTCGGGGAGACTTGGGTGGATCCGAACCCAGTAACATACTTTGTTTGCGTTGCTTATTTCTTGTTGATTGATGTTTAATTCCGCATTGTCGTTTGTTCATTGCACAATAATTAGGAATAACTATCTTGATTATTTTTAAGTACTATTCACCCCCCCTCTAGTACGTGTGCAGTAGCTTCCACAGGGCACAACACAAGAGGCTAAGTGTCATACTACAATATAGATTACTCTTTATTTTGCTCTTAACTTTCGTTCCACTAGGAACTAACTTACACGTCGGAGAGGAATTGGTGGGGCCCAAGCCCCGACTCCTGACGATTTTCTTATGGTGCAGATCCAAGGAGATATCACGAAGCTATGCCAACGTCCATCTGTGGAGTTCAATCGTAACTCATTTTGACCTGGAAACTCTCATTTATTGGTCCCACTTCTCAGCCGGCGAAGGGTCCTCTCATCGAAGAAGGTGTCCTCGCCGGTCCACTTTTACTGGAAGGCGGAACCCATCCGTTAACAGTTGGCGTCGTCTATGGGAAACATTCAGAGACAACATCCCCGTCATTCACTAGTATTGACATTGTCGACTCGCCCCACCAATTAAAGGCCTCAAAGGCCAATCCCTGGAGAGGCATCAGAGGTCACGCCTTTCCCCGCAATCACAACCGGAGCTACTTCTGGAAAAGGGCAACCTCCAAAAAGGAAACCCCTTTATCTTCTTTCCTCATATTTCATACTAACTTATATTCCATTTGTTTTTCTATTTTCTTGTTATGTTTAGAGCAGACTGTTGCGAGGTAAAACTCGCGTACAATGAATTTGTTTGTTGGAGAACCAAGAGCACGGTGGTTTAGGAAAAGGATAAGGATTTGGTAGGTTGTTTGACGGGGGATAAAGGTGGTGACGAGGTTAGGCACAGCTTAGACCACCCACTGGATCGATTGCGTGAATGCTTCGCTTGCCCGCCTCGCTCCCGAGCACGGATGCCGATGGCTAGCTGCGAAGGCAGACACTCCTGCACACGGAGCAGCTCGTCAGAAAGGCCGGGTTTGGGGTGCAACCCTTAGCCTCTCCGATGCATAAGTTAGTATTAGAGGTTAAAAGTGGGAGCTAGGCACGCAAATCGGACTGAGAGTGAGTCGACCTTACGTGACGAGCTATCGTGGAAGAACAAAGATATGGACGACCTTTGCCCTTGTGTGTGAGTAATGAGATTCAGAGTTAATTTGCCAACCCCCTTCCTCGATGGAGGCAAGGGGGTATTTATACCTGATGGGGGTGGTCGTGTGAGGCTGACCTGGCGTGTGACTTGGCGTGCTGAGCTGGCTCATCTGTCAGCGGAAGCTTCGGACGAGGATGTCAGGACTGGGCGTGTCAGCCATGCTTTTGTTAGACGGCGCAACGGCCAGATGTGCTTTTGTCAAGGTGTTAGAGCCGAAAGCACCAACGGTCAGGGGGCGCAATGGCCAGGGGGCGCTTTGTCAGGCGGTCAAGCGACGGAAGTGTCAGTGGTGTCCTCTGTACTAGGTTTTTTGTCGTGTCCGATGTGCTAAAGGGTCTTCGAGCGGAGCTCTCCCGCCCGGCCCGCCTTTGTCTTATCCGGCTGCACTGGGCAGTCGTTTGGCGAGCTCCGAAGGCATCGGCGTCCGATGCGCGGGGCTCGAGGCAACCTGGGGCCCTGTTGGTGGTCGTAGGCTTCTATTTTGGCTGACTTAGGTGGGGGAAACGGAGTCGCACCAACGAGGTAACTGGTAAGGACGCCGAGCTGCCCCTTCTTCACCTAGCCGAAACGTGGCTCCTACGAAGGCGGGGTGAACTGTCTGCACGCCAGCGAGCTGTCTGCGCACCGACGAGCTTAGTTAGGAAGTCGGGATACCACGATCTTCAGGTCGTAACCCAGACAATTAACATAAAAAATTCTCTCTCTCTCTGTATAAACTGTAGAGACACTCGCCACGTCTGCCCAAACTCAATTCTCAGTCGGAGCTACGTCGAAACTACGAGCTCGACCCAACGGGCCAAGCTTTGCATGGAAGCCCTTGTCCCTACCCAACAAGCTTCCCCCAAGACGGAGTTCGTCCGACCAAGCTCATCCGATCGAACCTCCCCTCGGTGGATCGATGTCAACAGATAAAGTTTCCCTTTCACCTGACTGAGCTTGTCAAGGCTGACCCAGACGCCTCGATCGGTTAAATCTTTCTTCAAGGGAGTCATCCCAGCTGAAATCCAAGAATGTTCAAGCTCGGCGTTGACCGGAGCCCCTTCAACCCCTGGTGTCGACCAAAACCTACATCGCTCGTCAGTTCTTGATCGAAAGCCCCATGGCTTGTTCATACTCAGAGCGATCGCACTCCCGCCGACCGAACTTCTGAGATTGGTCACTCAGTTTTGTTGCGGGGTAAAACTCGCGTACAATGAATTTGTATTAAGGGGGAACCAAGGACATAGTGGTTAGGATTTGGATGTGATTAAGGTAGGCTATTTGACAGGTAATGAGTGGAATGACGAGGCTGGACGCACTACAAGGGCCAACCATAGGTTCGATTCCGCGAGGACTCTGCCCCACGTCCGCACTATCGGATGCAGGAGTTGAGCGCGACCTGTGAAAATGAGCTCGCCTGCACAAGGATCAGCTTGTCAGAAAGGCCGGGTTGGGGTCCAACCCTTAGCCTCTCCGATGCCTAAGTTAGTATTAGGGTTTAAAGCGGGGGCTAGGCACGTAGGTCGGACTAAGAGTGAGTCGACCTTACGTGACGAGCTATCGTGGAAGAACAAAGATATGGAAGACCTTTGCCCTTGTGTCTGTGAGTAATGAGATTCAAAGTTAATTTGCCAACCCCCTTCCCCGATGGAGGTGAAGGGGTATTTATACCTGATGCAGGAGGTTAGGTGAGGCTAACCTGGCGTGCTGACTCGACGTGCTGAGCTGGCCCATCTGTCAGCGGAAGCTTTGGACGAGGATGTCAGGATTTGGAGTGTCAACTATGCTTTTGTCAGATGGCGCAATGGCCAGGGGTACTTTGTTAGGGTGTCAAAGCCGAAAGCACCAAGCGTCGGGGCGCAGCACCCAGGAGGCACTTTGTCAAATTATCGAGCGGTGAAAGTGTCAGTGGTGTCCTTGTACTAGGTTGTTTGTCATGTCTGACGTGCCTGGGAGTCGCTGGATTGCATTTGAGGAGCGAGGCCGCAGATGGGTCGCTAGGTCGCTCCTGATTGATGACGAGCAATCCGGTCGTATGCCTTGTGAGCTACGCCCAGCGAGCTCGGAGGGAACGGGAGCGCAACTGGAAAGATTGTCGCAGAGTGCGCCCCTCCCACTAGTCAAGGTGGAGTGCGCCCTTCCCTTAGTCGAGGTGGAGGGTGCCCTTCCCGTAGTCGTGTTGGACTTTTAGGGTCGACGGGTGCCTATCGGGCCGGGGAAAAAGTGAGAAGCCTACGAGGTTTGGGTGAAGGCGCCCTGCCGCTGGTCTAGGTGGCCTTCGTGAAGGAGGGGGCGAGCTGGCCGGGTATCTGGCGGGCTTGGATGAAAGGTCGGACTATCACGATCTTTAGGTCATAACAATTGCCCTCGTCATTCGAGTTCGAGGTGGAAGCCCGGCTCGGGTCGGATGACGCGCCACCTCCCCTCCCTGAAAAAGGCGGTTTGGGTTTTGTTCCATGCTTGGAAGGGGCGACGGTGGTCTCGGAATTCCCGTCCTCCTAGCCATTACTACGATTTGAAAGGGCGGGGGAAAATCGAAGCGTCTATGCTATTGAATATGTGACGCGTGGCTGAAGTGACGGTCACGCCAGTCGAGGCATCAGTGGGGCTCAGATGGGCACCGCATGGCGACACATCAACGGTCGGGATGGCCTGCAGCTTGCTATAAGTACGGAAAGGAGAGGATAGATCGAAAGTTTCTCCCGATTTCAACTTCCCTTTGCGCTTTCCAGCTTCTGTTCATCGCTCACCGACGTTGCTGCCATTGCCCTTGTCGGAGATTCGCTTCCGTTCGTCTCCTTAGCTCGGCTGCTCTGCTAGGTAATTTCTTGATCTTCTGAACGATGGCTTCTCTTTTTGAGTTCAGAGGTGGTAGTGGGGCAGTAGAGGAAGAGTCAGTGGAAGAGGAAAGGTTGCAGTGGATGCGAAGGCCGCAGAGGCCGAGCATGTGGCGAACAGATGTGCCGAGGACGATTGCGGACGTCCGATGTAGGTCAGACAGGGTTAATGTTAGGGAGATTCGGGTGTGGTTCGCCCGTCCGCCTTGTGAATTGCGGCTCCCCGGGCCCAAGGAGAGGGTAAGTTGGCCTGGTGATAACGAAGTTAGGGTTTATACTCGGTCCTTCGAGTTAGGGCTCCGCTTCCCGATCCATCCTTACCTTCTCCATCTCTTGAATTTCCTGGAGCTGCCGATCTTCGCGTTGGTACCCTGCTCCTTGGGTTTGCTGGTGGGATTTGTCGTCCTATGCCTCGCGAGCTCCTTGACCCCTTCCCTGGCATTGTTCCAGCATTTTTTTGAAGTACGGAAGAGGGGGATGTACTACTGTGTCTATGCGAGGAAGGGACGGGAGCTCATTGTCGGGGTGTCGGTCAATGCAAACGGGTGGATGGAGGATTTCGTCTTCGTCATGATGCCGGTCGACGTGGTGCTGATGTCGAACTGGGGGAGTTTGAACCCTCTGGTGAACGAGAAGGTGAAATTGACGGGTGAAGATCTGGCGAAGGCCCAAATTTTGGCGGAGCTGCCCGAGGCGGACCGCTGACTGGCGAGCTTGACGCAGGACGATCGTCTCGCCCAGGATTTTTGGCCCCAAGGTACTTTGAATCTGGCGAGCCCTCATGTAGGCTTACCCTGATCTCTCTCTCTCTCTCTCTCTCCTTCGCAGGCAAAGACACGATGCTCTCGCGGGAGGAAGTGCTGAGGGCTACCGGTGTGCCGGTTGCGAAGAAGACCGACCCTCTGGATAAAGGCAAGAGGGCAATGGGCGAGGAAAGGACAGCGAAGGTGGTGGCCCGAAAACAAAGCGTCGAGACCCCAGCCGCGGAGGGGGTGAACAGGAGGCGACGGATGTCCGAACCGGGTGCTCCTCCCCAGCGACCTAGCGGGGACGCGCCGGAGGGTCCGTCCAACCCGGGAGCGGTTACCCCGGCCCCTATGCGGGTCCCTACCGTGGATAATCCTCGCAAGGCGCCCCCCGTCCAGAAGTGGTCTTATGGGATTCCTATGTGGGAGATGGGAAGAGAGGCACACCTGAGTTGTGAGAGAGCGCTTACCCACTTCAAGTTGACGAAGGCTGAGTCCGAGGCTCTACCAAGCGAGGATTTTCACCGGCCGACCTACCGGGTAGGCAGGGAAGAGTCAGTATTCGAGGATGCCGGGGTGGCGGCCCGTCTGGTGGAGTACTGCATGCTGCCGTAGGATCGTGAGTCCTTGACCAATGTGGGCTTGGAGCAGTTGTGCGACTCCGCGATATAACACACTATGCAGGTAGTTCGAACTCCTCACTTCGCCCTCAAAGTTTTGTCGCTCACGTCTGACTGCGTCGGATCCTTTTGTAGGCGATGGCGGCTATGGTGGCCCTGCAGCGCCACACCCCGGCGACCACAACAAAGGCTGCTCTCGAGCAGGCGAGGGCCGATCTTAATGAGGCAAGGGAGAAGCTACGAAAAAAGGAGGCGGAGCTGGGGCGGGTCACGACGGCCCGTGACTTCAGAAGGCACAGGCTGAATACTTCGCGGCGAGGTAGGCCACGCTCGAGGTAGAGCAGGCCGCGCTTACGCGTCAGCTTCGGGAGGAAGAGGGTAAGAGGGATGACCTCCTGAAGAGGCACGCCGAGCAGGCGGCTAGCAAGAAAAGGGTGATCGGTTTACAGTAGGACAATATAGCCGAGCTGAGGCAGGCGATCGAGGCGGAGAAGAAGAGAAGTATGTCCTGAAGAAGTAGCTGGAGGAGAAGGGGAAGGTCGACCGGGGCATGATGGACGCCGATGTCCGCCGATATCAGGACGAGGAGCTCATCCTGTTGCTGCAAGAGGCGAGGGAGGCAGAGACGCCGGCGCCGGGGGGGGGGGGGGGCAGCGGCCGAGGGTGAGGCAACACAGTTGAGGAGCTCTTAGCGTAGGGGAATTTTGTACTGCTGGCTATTGGCCGAGCTTGATGTCGCATTGTATTCTTGACGGGCTCTGTGTTAGCGAAAGGTTGAATAAATGAAGTATATATTTTTTGTTTTCCTTACCTCTTATTCTCCTTGTAGGTTGTGAGGTTGGTGTTCGTACCTAGGTATGATTGATGAATGCCCCCAACATTCCCCATATGACGAGTGTTTGAACGAGGATGAGGAGAAAGTTGTGATGATGTTAGTCCGACTAGGCTCTGAATGCGGCATTTAGGCGAGCGTAGGGAGTGAGCTGGCTCGCCCAAGCATGACTTGTTGTGCAGAACCTTGCCTCTGATCCTTTCGGCATACCAGCACTAGCTGAGCCGAGCAGCTTAGTCTACCTTGTTAGCTTGAGCGTCGTGATAGTGTGCACATAGTCCAAGCGTTGGGTAAAGGTGAGAAGTTATTTCGAAGAACCCGCCCCCCAAATCTCAGCCGAATCACAGCCGTTATTTCGAATTAAAGGCGGGGGGTATCGAAGAGTCCCGACCGTTCCTCGGGCGACGCGTGGGGGACGTGACCGCGGATGTCAGGCGAAGCTTCAGGTGGTCTGGATCGGTGACACGTGGCCGGTCTTATGCGGTGGAGATTGAGAGGAGATTTCTATAAATAGGGGTGGGGGCATTGCAGAAGAGTTTTGTCACGACCCGCTTCCCTAAAATGGAGGCGAGACGTGAAAAGGTCCGCACGAGAGTGGAGCTGTGAAGCCCCAAACCCGATAAGCGTCCACAATACATAAACAGGTCCCTGTAACCACAACAGAATAACAATAATAACACAAGGCGAGGCTGAAATAAAATTCCACATCTCACAAATTGTCCAACATCAACAAAGAGTCCAACATCCAGAAAAGCCACCAGGCTAAAAGAAAAGAGTCTAAAGGCCCCGAACAAGGCCAACCAAAAGCAACGACAACAACAAAGTATAGGTGCTACGCACCGATAACAAAACAACTGTCTAAACAAAAGTAAAGCACAACGAAGACACTAGGACTGGTCCCCAGTGTCCACGTACACCCCGTCAAACTCAGGCTCGGGCTCGGCGTCAGCAAACACCTCGTCCTCAACAAGGTACTCGGGCTCAGGATCTAACATGTGTCACCCAAAAGAGTAAAGGGGCACATGTCAGCAAGTCTAAAAGACTTGGGCAAGGAACTGAAAGTAGGCAACTAGCAACCTAGCAGTTTAGTATGCATGACATGGCAGTTAAGTATGATGCAACAGTTTAAAAGAGAGGCAAGCTCGCTTAATGTAGCAAAAGCTACCAAATCACTAATCACTTATCATTTAACACTTATCACGTAACACTTATCACTTATCACTTATCACTTAGTGCATAGAGAGTCCACCTGCTGGCCAGCTCGTGGCTCAGTCCGCTTATCTCTATCACTGTTATTCATTTATCACTGTTTATCACTTAGTGCATAGAGAGTCCACCTGCTGGCCAGCTCGTGGCTCAGTCCGCTTATCTCTATCACTATTAATCACTTGAACACTAGAGATTTCACCTGCTGGCCGGAGTGGCGGATCAGGCCACTCGGCTCAGTCCGCTTATCTCTTACCCCACCCATATGTGTCGAGCGTTGGGGTTTCCAACTACAGGGCTCGCTTCTGGAACACGAGCCAGGAAAATAATAGCATTGTAGCGTGTGCTACACAATCACGACGACAATCAAAATGCAATGCTAGGAACAGATAATTGCGTACCGTTAATTGAATTTAAACGTGACAGGCAAGATGCAATGACATGAACATATTCGCGTACCGTTAATGGAAAGTAAATATGACATGGTAATTGTGCAACATGATATATGTCGGAACTAGCTTCGTTGTCAAGCTAGTTCCCCAATTTGCGCCTAGGCGAGTATCATTTCGTCGCCTAACCTCTTTTACGCCTACATTAAACAAATGGCCTAAAACATGGCCTAAACCCTAAGTGGCAAGTTTCACTTGCCTAGCACCGGGGATGACGACCACTTCGTCACACGGATGCTAATCTACGTGGAAATCGCTGTTTTGGGGGACAATCAACAAACAATATGAAATTTATTAGAGTTTCATAAAAATATAAATAGGTTATAAAAACAACGGTAGATCGATTTCTTACCGAGAGAAGGCGGAAGAAACACTCCGGGGAACCCTAGGATCAGATCTGGAAAAGATTGGGGGAAGTTTGGGGAAACTAGGGTTTTGGGTGATTTGGGGGTTTTGATGGATTTCGATGGAGATTTGTGGAAGATGAGAGGTGGAATGAGTGAATGGATGGATTGGATGATGGATTTAGGGCTTGGAGTGAAGGATTGAAGCTTGGAGGAAGATGGGGGCTTGGAGGGGAAGATTTTAGGGTTTTGGATCGTGTTGAGGGAGAAGAAAACGTTTGGGTTGGGTATTTATAGGCTAGGCTGGCGGCTGCCCAGAAATTAGGGTTTTAACACAGACTAGTCGGTCAAAGAACAACCACTGACCGACTAGTTTGGCAACTAGTCAGTCGGTCGACCAACGCAGACCGACTAAGTGTAAACAGTAACTCCTGAACGAAAAATAGGATTTAGAGTTAGTCGGTCCATGAACAAATACTGACCGACTAGTTTAGCATCTAGTCGGTCGATGAGCGTTCTTAGACCGACTAAGAGCAAACAGTAACTAGACTGTACAGTAGAACCAAGAATTAGTCGGTCTGAGTACAAAACTTAACCGACTAGTTTAACAACTAGTCGGTCGAAATATGAACTTAGACCGACTAAGAATAAACAGTAACTGATACTAAAATTTAGATGATGTGTTAGTCGGTTAAAGAAGCATTGCTGACCGACTAGTTTGCAACCTAGTCGGTCAACCAACGTTCTTAGACCGACTAACGATAAACAGTAACTCCTGAGAAATTTAGAAAGCTAACTAGTCGGTCCAAGAAGGATTGCCAACCGACTGGATCGTCATCTAGTCGGTCGGTGGCCCTTCTTACACCGGCTAATGAGCACAGAAAAGTACCGATACGGAGCGCGGGGCCCCGGGATCGATTCCTAAGACTCCTAGGCTTGATCTAACAGTTAGATACGACCGTTATGAAGTCCGTCACGAGTGACATACTTCGAAATCGACAATCCTAAGGAAGAAGCGAGAAAATACGACGAATCGATCGAAAATGAAATCTACGGAGACGAAAACCACACATAAGGAGAAAATTCACCAAAACATATATTATAATATATATAAAATCCAGATTCATGAAAAGCAGTCATTACATCCTCCCCAACTTAAGAAAAATTCCGTCCTCGGAATTTCCAAATACTCACGAGTCCGAAAACAAAAGTGGGAAACGCTCTCGCATCTCATCCTCATTCTCCCAAGTAGACTCTCCAGGTGAACCGTGTTGCCACATCACCCTCACAAGATTGACAACCTTGTTCCGAAGCGATTTCTGACGCCTGTCCAGAATCTGCACTGGATGCTGGTCATACGTCATATCGGGGCGAACGGTAATCTCCGAAAAATCCACCGCATGAGACGGATCGCTAATGTATCGACGAAGCTGCGACACATTGAAAACATTGTGAACTCCTTCCAAAGATGGCGGCAAGGCCAAGCGATAAGCTACCTCGCCAACCCTCTCCAAAACGTCAAACGGTCCAATGTATCGCGGGCTCAACTTCCCACGCTTCCCAAAACGAATCACACCACGATTCGGGGAAATCTTCAAGAACACATGGTCGCCCGGCTGAAACTCCAAAGGACGACGTTTAGCATCCGCCCAATGCTTAAAACGGTCCTGAGCAATTCTCAACCTCTCCCGAATATTCCTGACGATATCCACGGCCTCCACGATCATCTCAGGTCCCAACAACTCCCGATCACCAACGTCATCCCAACTCAATGGCGATCGACATTTCCTCCCATAAAGAGCGGCGAAAGGCGCCATGCCAATACTCGCCTGGAAGCTGTTGTTGTAGGAAAACTCTACCAGATGTAGATGGTCCTCCCACGAACCCTTGAAATCCAACATGCACGCCCTCAGCATGTCTTCCAAAATCTGAATCGTCCTCTCGGACTGGCCATCCGTCTGCGGATGGTACGCCGTGCTGAAACTCAGACGCGTACCCAAGCTCTTCTGCAAACTCTGCCAGAACTGAGATGTGAACCTCGTGTCTCTGTCAGACACGATACTCACGGGGACTCCATGAAGTCGCACAACCTCCTGCACGATTCACGTTACATCACTATCCGAACTAGGAAAAGGAAATAAAAACGGAGAGTAAAAGAATTCTACCTCCATATATCTCCTTGCTAGCGCCTCAGTGGACTGTCCCACTCGGAATGGAATAAAGTGCGCAGATTTGGTCAATCGATCGACGATTACCCAAATCGCGTCATTCTGCTTCGGACTCCGAGGTAGTCCAGTCACGAAATCCATAGTGATGTGTTGCCACTTCCACTCCGGAATCGGAAGCGGTTGTAGCAACCCGGCCGAACGCTGATGCTCCGCCTTCACTTGCTGGCAAACCAAGCACTTGGCTACACTCCAAGCCACGCTCCTCTTCATACCATGCCACCAATAATTCAGACGAAGATCCTGGTACATCTTGGTGCCACCAGGATGCACAGAATACGGCGAACTGTGTGCCTCCACCATCAACTCCTCTCTGATATCCCCAGCTGGCACACACAACCTGGCTCCGAACCTCAGCGAGCCATCCTCATGAATCAAAAAGTCAGTCCGCAGACCGGCTTCCACCTGCTCCCGAATCCTCACCAGCTTTGGATCCTCAGCCTGGCCAGCCTTAATCCGATCCACGATCGTCGACTGTACCTGCATGTACATCAACGAAGAAGCCTCTCCAGGAAGAACAATCTCCACACCAGACTCGCAAAAATCCTGCTGCAATCTCCACTGCGAGGTCAAAATCATCACCGCTGGAAGCCTACTCAAAGCATCTGGAACCACATTCACCTTGCCAGGGTGAAACTGCAAATCAATATCATAATCCGCCATAAGCTCCAACCACCGACACTGTCGCATGTTGAGCTCCTTCTGAGTGAAAATATACTTCAAGCTTTTGTGATCGGTGAAAATCTTCACTTTCTCACTCAGCAAGAAGTGCCTCCAAATCTTAAGAGCAAACACAACGGCAGCCAACTCCAAATTATGCGTCGGATAATTCTTCTCATGAACCTTAAGCTGACGAGACGCATACGCCACAACATGCCCATGCTGATGCAACACACAACCGAGACCCTTGCCAGAAGCATCGCAAAAGATCTCAAATCCACCGCTGCGATCAGGCACGACAAGAATAGGGGCAGTCGTCAACCTCTCCTTCAGAATACCAAAAGCACTCTCACAATCACCCGACCAAACATAAGCAACATCCTTCCGCGTCAACCTGGTCATCGGCTCAGCAATACGAGAAAAGTCCTTAATGAATCGCCGATAATAACCAGCAAGTCCAAGGAAACTCCGAATCTCAGACGCTGACGACGGAACAGGCCACTCCCTGATGGCCCGAATCTTCTCGGGATCCACTGAGATACCATCTCCAGTCACCACATGCCCGAGAAAAGCAACTCTATCCAGCCAAAACTCGCACTTCGAAAACTTAGCATACAACCGATGCTTCCTCAAAATCTCCAACACCGTCCTTAAGTGCGAGGCATGCTCTTCCTCCGACTTCGAATAGATCAGAATGTCGTCAATAAAGATAACGACAAACTTATCCAAAAAGTCGTAGAAAATCAGGTTCATCAGATTCATGAAAACTGCGGGCGCGTTAGTTACGCCGAAAGGCATAACCACGAACTCATAGTGTCCATACTTCGTCCTGAACGCTGTCTTCAGAACATCTCCCTTCTTCACCTTCAACTGATGGTAACCACTTCTCAAATCCAATTTAGAAAACACCCTCGAACCTCCAAGCTGATCAAAAATATCATCAATGCGAGGCAACGGGTATTTATTCTTAATGGTCACCGCATTCAACTCCCGATAATCCACGCACATGCGACGCGAACCATCCTTCTTCTTCACCAACAGCACCGGTGCTCCCCACGGAGACACACTAGGATTAATATAACCCTTCTGCAACAGCTCATTCAACTGCTTCCGCAACTCTTCCAACTCTGCAGGTGCCATACGATACGGCGCCTTCGAAATCGGCTGCGCACCTGGAACCAGATCGATAGAAAATTCCAAAGCTCGATCAGGCGGCAAACCAGACATCTCCTCGGGGAAGACGTCGCCAAAATCTCGCACCACAGCTGGCCATTCCAGCTCCATCTGCATAGCCACAGCCTCCACCGGCCTGGCCCGAAATCTGACAGGACCAAGCGAACTGCTACCACGACTGAACTCAAACACTGGATGTCCGGGAATCTCGAACACCACCTTCTTTCTCCGGCAGTCGATCGTAGCATAAAAGCTCGCAAGCCAATCCATCCCAAGAACTGCATCATAGTTGATGATGTCGTGGACAATGAAATCAGCGAAAAGTTCATGTCCACAGACCACCAACGAGCAAGAATTGCAACCACGATGCACCGAGACCACACCATTCCCTGTAACGATATTCCAACTCTTCGGAAGAGGGGAAGTCGACAAGGAATGCTTCTCCACGAAGCTCCGAGAAATAATGCACATCGATGCACCAGAGTCAAAGAGGACTCGTGCAGGAAATGTGCACACCAACACCAAACCTAACAAGCAATTAATAATCAAACCCTAGTCTAGCAAACAGCCATGTTCAAGAAAACAACACAATCAAACAATCAAAACCAGCTCAGAAAATAACAGCTAGATTGAGGATTACCTGCGATAACCTCATCCACAGCCTCGTTCTCCACAGCGGTCATCAGAAAAGCCTGCCTCCTCGGCGGAACAGCCTGCCGAAAAGCCTGTCCCTGCGGAACAAGAGCTGCTCCACGACCAGCAGGAACAGTCGCTCGCTGCTGCAACGGCTGTGCTGCAACAGGTGCCCTCCAAGGCTGCTTCAACCTCGGGCACTCCCTGATGGCATGGGAGGGATCTCCACAAGCAATACATTGCCCCAAGAACTTCCTACACGACTCCTTAACATGGCCCTCCCTGCCACAGAAATGGCAAGTCCTCCGAACAGGCCCTCCTGGCCTCTTAAACTGAGCAGACTGAGTAGGCCTGAATCCAGGTCTAACCACAGCCCTCGCCTGTTCCACAGGCCTCTTCCCAGCACCAACAACGATTCCCCTCCTCTGGTTCACAAGCAGCTCCTGCCTCTTGGCAGCGACCAAAACCTTCTGATAAGACTCTCGGTCAGAAGAGGTCACAAAACTCTGGAGCTCTGAAGCAAGCCCCTGCAGAAACCTCTGAGCTCTCTCCTCAGCGTCCTGCACCATCTTTGGTGCAAACCGACTCAGCCTCATGAACTCTTGGTGATACATGTCCACCGACGAGTTCCCCTGCTTCAGATCGATAAAACGCTGCAGCATCTCCTCCTTGGCAGCCTTCGGGAAGAACTCACCCTCAAACCTAGCCTTGAAGGTAGCCCAAGCTATCGGCTACACCAACAACTTCTCTTCCGCATCCCACCAATTCCGAGCATTATCCTTGAGTTGCATCTTCGCCAAATCAACCCATCCAGCCGGGGTGATCTTGGCCATCTTCAGATTGTCCTCGACGTTCCGAATCCACTCATCGGCAGCCAGAGGACCCTCAGAACCATCAAAATATGCGGGACCCAGCTCCCGAAATTGCTTCGCTCCTGGCTCAGAGCGAGGGACATCCGGAAGAGCCCGGGCAGCTCGAGCAAGTGGAGCATTCTGGACTTGCAAAAGCACGCCCTGCTGCACTTGCATCATCTGGAGCATCATCCGCATCATCTCACCGCTGGTGGGTTCCCGCTCAGGCTCCTCATCATGAGGGACCGCACCACTACCACCACCACGGGTGAAACGCCTTCCTGCCATCTAGTGACACAGAAAACGAATCAGATTAGACTCATAGCTTATGACTCGGACGTCGAACTCAATTTATTGGACATTCTAATATTATTATCGCTATTCCAAAAATCGCAGTTACAGAAGGACCTGCATGGGCCACCACTAAAACCTGTCACGACCCGCTTCCCTAAAATGGAGGCGAGACGTGAAAAGGTCCGCACGAGAGTGGAGCTGTGAAGCCCCAAACCCGATAAGCGTCCACAATACATAAACAGGTCCCTGTAACCACAACAGAATAACAATAATAACACAAGGCGAGGCTGAAATAAAATTCCACATCTCACAAATTGTCCAACATCAACAAAGAGTCCAACATCCAGAAAAGCCACCAGGCTAAAAGAAAAGAGTCTAAAGGCCCAGAACAAGGCCAACCAAAAGCAACGACAACAACAAAGTATAGGTGCTACGCACCGATAACAAAACAACTGTCTAAACAAAAGTAAAGCACAACGAAGACACTAGGACTGGTCCCCAGTGTCCACGTACACCCCGTCAAACTCAGGCTCGGGCTCGGCGTCAGCAAACACCTTGTCCTCAACAAGGTACTCGGGCTCAGGATCTAACATGTGTCACCCAAAAGAGTAAAGGGGCACATGTCAGCAAGTCTAAAAGACTTGGGCAAGGAACTGAAAGTAGGCAACTAGCAACCTAGCAGTTTAGTATGCATGACATGGCAGTTAAGTATGATGCAACAGTTTAAAAGAGAGGCAAGCTCGCTTAATGTAGCAAAAGCTACCAAATCACTAATCACTTATCATTTAACACTTATCACGTAACACTTATCACTTATCACTTATCACTTAGTGCATAGAGAGTCCACCTGCTGGCCAGCTCGTGGCTCAGTCCGCTTATCTCTATCACTGTTATTCATTTATCACTGTTTATCACTTAGTGCATAGAGAGTCCACCTGCTGGCCAGCTCGTGGCTCAGTCCGCTTATCTCTATCACTATTAATCACTTGAACACTAGAGATTTCACCTGCTGGCCGGAGTGGCGGATCAGGCCACTCGGCTCAGTCCGCTTATCTCTTACCCCACCCATATGTGTCGAGCGTTGGGGTTTCCAACTACAGGGCTCGCTTCTGGAACACGAGCCAGGAAAATAATAGCATTGTAGCGTGTGCTACACAATCACGACGACAATCAAAATGCAATGCTAGGAACAGATAATTGCGTACCGTTAATTGAATTTAAACGTGACAGGCAAGATGCAATGACATGAACATATTCGCGTACCGTTAATGGAAAGTAAATATGACATGGTAATTGTGCAACATGATATATGTCGGAACTAGCTTCGTTGTCAAGCTAGTTCCCCAATTTGCGCCTAGGCGAGTATCATTTCGTCGCCTAACCTCTTTTACGCCTACATTAAACAAATGGCCTAAAACATGGCCTAAACCCTAAGTGGCAAGTTTCACTTGCCTAGCACCGGGGATGACGACCACTTCGTCACACGGATGCTAATCTACGGGGAAATCGCTGTTTTGGGGGACAATCAACAAACAACATGAAATTTATTAGAGTTTCATAAAAATATAAATAGGTTATAAAAACAACGGTAGATCGATTTCTTACCGAGAGAAGGCGGAAGAAACACTCCGGGGAACCCTAGGATCAGATCTGGAAAAGATTGGGGGAAGTTTGGGGAAACTAGGGTTTTGGGTGATTTGGGGGTTTTGATGGATTTCGATGGAGATTTGAGGAAGATGAGAGGTGGAATGAGTGAATGGATGGATTGGATGATGGATTTAGGGCTTGGAGTGAAGGATTGAAGCTTGGAGGAAGATGGGGGCTTGGAGGGGAAGATTTTAGGGTTTTGGATCGTGTTGAGGGAGAAGAAAACGTTTGGGTTGGGTATTTATAGGCTAGGCTGGCGGCTGCCCAGAAATTAGGGTTTTAACACAGACTAGTCGGTCAAAGAACAACCACTGACCGACTAGTTTGGCAACTAGTCGGTCGGTCGACCAACGCAGACCGACTAAGTGTAAACAGTAACTCCTGAACGAAAAATAGGATTTAGAGTTAGTCGGTCCATGAACAAATACTGACCGACTAGTTTAGCATCTAGTCGGTCGATGAGCGTTTTTAGACCGACTAAGAGCAAACAGTAACTAGATTGTACAATAGAACCAAGAATTAGTCGGTCTGAGTACAAAACTTAACCGACTAGTTTAACAACTAGTCGGTCGAAATATGAACTTAGACCGACTAAGAATAAACAGTAACTGATACTAAAATTTAGATGATGTGTTAGTCGGTTAAAGAAGCATTGCTGACCGACTAGTTTGCAACCTAGTCAGTCAACCAACGTTCTTAGACCGACTAACGATAAACAGTAACTCCTGAGAAATTTAGAAAGCTAACTAGTCGGTCCAAGAAGGATTGCCAACCGACTGGATCGTCATCTAGTCGGTCGGTGGCCCTTCTTACACCGGCTAATGAGCACAGAAAAGTACCGATACGGAGCGCGGGGCCCCGGGATCGATTCCTAAGACTCCTAGGCTTGATCTAACAGTTAGATACGACCGTTATGAAGTCCGTCATGAGTGACATACTTCGAAATCGACAATCCTAAGGAAGAAGCGAGAAAATACGACGAATCGATCGAAAATGAAATCTACGGAGACGAAAACCACACATAAGGAGAAAATTCACCAAAACATATATTATAATATATATAAAATCCAGATTCATGAAAAGCAGTCGTTACAAGTTTCTCACTTCCAAAAATTCCCAGAGCTCTCGTCTGTCTGAGTTCATCGTCTTCGCCGCCACCGCAGTCGTCATCGAAGCTCGTGCCATCACAGTCGCCGCTGTCGCCACCGTAGCAGGGATTCGATATGTATATTTCTTTTCCTTTCTTCGAGATGGTTTCTTCATCCTCAACCCGGCCATCGGGGTCGACGGACAGCTCCACAACGGATTCAGTGGAGGTGGTGGGGAAGGTATCGCCAGGGAGTCAGGGACGAGCTGGGAATGGGTCGGGGGTTGAGGCCACAGTTCGATCGTCTGTGTCGTGTAGTTGGGACCCGAGGAAAGGGGAGGAACCCCCGAAATCGAAGGCAAGAACGTCCACCGGAGTCCGCGTTACAGTGGTCGAGCTCGGGGTCGTTCCTGCCGAGATAACGGGTCAGAGGTCTGTGGCGCAGACAGATGTTATTTCCACCGCGCGTGCAAAGTACCTCAGGCCGCCCTATGCAGTCTGCTTACCGACTGCTTCAGAGGGGGTATGATTCGCAGAAGAGGGCAAACTCGGGTTCTACATGGCGTGCTTTCAACAAGGATTACGGTTCCCTCTCCACCCCCTGTACCATGAGATCCTGAACTTCCTGGGTTTGTCACTCTTCCAGCTGATGCCAAACTCCATCAGTGCGGTCGTGGGGTTTCTAGTTCTCTGCACGAGGAATGACATTAGTCCGACCCTCTCTCTATTCCGCTACTTCTTTGCGGTCAAGAGGTTGAGGTCGTACTATTACTTATCGGCGAGGAGGAGCCATCCTCTCATCCGAGGCCTGCCAGGGAAGATTAAATGTTGGAGAGAGTCGTTTGTGTTTGTCTCCCAACCCACCGACATAGAACCGAAGTCGGACTGGGGCGCGCTTAACCCCGAGGTGAGGAAAGGGGTCCGTTTGGATGAAGTGGAGGCGGAGCGGGCGAGGCTCTTGGAGGCTATCCCCCCCCGAAGGTAGGCAGTACACCCAGCTTGCTCACAAGAAGATGATAGCGCGATACTTATGGCCCGAAGGTAATCCTGACATAGTGGCTTCCATTCCTAATTTGCTCACCTTGAACTCCTTCTCTTTTGCAGATCCGACGATGAGTCTATCCTTCGAGGATCTGGAGAGGATGGCCGATGAACTGATGGTCGCAGAACAGGGGGCCGATGAACAAGTCGCTCCGCCGCCCGCCAGGAGCGATAAGAAAAGGTCAAGGGAGGGGAGAAAGTCCAAGAAGGTCGAGAAGCTCAGCAGGCCGAAGAAGACGAAGACGATGGGGAGTCCGACCGTCGTTGGGGCTGGTGCTGGGGGGGACTGTTGAGGGCATCGGGCACGTCGACATCCCCCAGACCATTGGCCTCGAGGCGGGGGAAGCGGAGCACAGTTGTCCCGTAGGCTGGGTGTCTCCGCGCAAAGGGGAACATCAGAGGCAGGCCACCTCATCGTCGGCTCCTAATCCAACCTCGATCCTTCAGGAAGGCCCCGCAGGGTCGAGCTCGGGGGTTGGGTCGACCGCTGAGGAATCGTTGCCCTATGGCTGCCCCCGGTTTGCTCTGGAGAGGCCCACTCATCCGACTACAAGGAGAAGCTGGCAACGTTTCGGTCGAAGAAGGCATATGTCGATAAGTTGCCAGCGGACACCCTCTTGGGGACGACCTACCCGGTTGTAAAGGGCAAGTCTATCTTCGACGAGGCCGGCGTGGCGGTGAGGATCGCCGAAAATTGCCAGCTGCCCAGGGACAAAGAATCCCTGTCGCAAGTTGGTTCGGAGAGGCTGGGGGCCACCGTGACATGGCATCTTTTGCAGGTTTGTTGATAGGCTATTTTGTGGGTGTTTTCCTGTTTACCGCTATTGAACCTAACTTTTCCTTGTTCGGGCGTGCAGGCTACTACTTCGATGGTCGCCCTGCAGTGCCGCACCTCGGCCATCATCAAGGCAGAGGCCGCGGTAGCGAGGATGAAGGTGGAGCTTGATCGAGAGAAGTCTCAGTATGCAAAGCTGAAGAAGTCATACGCCGCTCAGTGGACATCGCTCGAGGAGTATCAAGCACATGTGGCGGAGCTGGAGAAGCAGGTTGCCGCTGGACTCACTCGCCAGGCCGAGCTGGAGAGCGAGGCAGAGCATGGTAGGGTCAGGTTGGGCGAACTGGAGGGGCAATCGAACACCACAAAGGAGGAGCTGGTGATGAGGATGGAGGAATTCCGATAATTCCAAACGAAGACTTTCGCTCCCCAGCTAGCTCAGGCTAAGATGAGAGCGCTGGAGAGAGGCCGGGGAGAAGGACTGGAGAAAGGCCGAGAAGAAGGATGGAAGGCATGTCTCCAGAGGATCACAGAGAAGGCCCTAGCTCTTCACCCTCCACTGGAGGTCGACTTTGAGGCATTGGCGGCCTTAGAGGGGGAGGAGGACGAGGAGGAAGAGGGCGCCCCCACGGTTAACACAGAGGGGCCGAGCGCCGAAGACCAAGCGTCAGGCAACGCTACACAGGGCGGCCCCGGGGACGGCAAACGGGCTGCCTCGTAGGCACCCTTGTAGGAATTTCGAGGCTTTTCTTCCCTTTTTGTTATGGACTGGTAGGGGCGAACTAGGGGGGTCAAGGTTGTAAGTTTGCCCTCAATATTTGCATAGTTTATAGTGCATCGTTTTGTAAGTTTTGCTCCGACTTTTGAATAAAATACGAAATTTTCTAATTTTGCTTTCTTTGCCTGGTTTAGAGTGTGTAATCTAAGTACCAGTAGGAGTTATCAAGTCGAGCTAGTGGGGGGGGGGGGCGAGCACATAGTTCGGCCCATGCTCCTCTCCAGTTTGGGTGGCGGAGATCCGAAAGCTCGCCCCGGAGTTCGATGGGGATCGTAAACAAGTTAGTTTTCTCATAGACGGAATTTAGCAATTCATTTGAGAGGGTCTTTTCATTGACTTTTACAAGACACTTGACAATGTGCGGACGAGCCTGATGGTTTCAGTAGACGGGCTAGCGGGCCGTTCTCCTTTGTTGTAAGCTACTCAGGATGAGCAGACTCCAGTTTTAGAGGTGGCCTTCCTTCTCTACCGGTACTCGTTACGGCCTCTTTCACCTCCTCGATGATGGTGGGTTGCTTGATCTCTTTTCGGAGTTCCCCCGACTCAAGGGGAAACCCTGGGAGAGGAGGAGCGGGAGGCGTCATGGTGGTGTATCCTCCATGGGAGGTCGAGGAGTGGAAGGCGGGCCGTTGGAGGGTGGGCCGGCGGAGGCTGGTATGCCCAGTGGGGTGATTTGGGACGGCGGCCCCCTAACCGGCGATTTGGAGCGTCGCCACGCGGGCGGCGACGCCTTCCCCGGTGGTGGAGGTCGTCGCGGAGTGGGTGCTGGAAGGGAGGAGCGGTCCGCCGTAGGTCCCCTAAGTCCCTTGTCGCAAGTTGTCCAAGGGAAGTCCAGGAGTGGAAGGCGGGCCGTCCCTCGTATAAGAGGAATAGCCCATCGGTGATCCGTATGTAAGAGGAATAGCTCGTCGGGGAGGCATGGTCCATTGTCGACCGGTGGTCTATCCCACGATCGGGCCAACAGGGGGAATCCTTTTGAGGAGGGGGTGTCTAAGGGACAATCGATCCTAACGACATGGGTTTGTGAGGAGAGATCGAACACGGAGGCATCTCGCCCCCTTTCAACCTTAATGGGAGGCGGGCTAAGGCTTACTCGCTCTCCCATTCCTTTCTTTTCCTTCCTCCTAAAGGGGAACGGGGGGGGGGGGGGGGGGGGGGGGGGGTATTTATAGATGGTGAGAGTAGTAGCCGGTACGACAAGCTGGCGTTGTGAGCTGGCTTGTCAGGGTTAAGTCATTGGAATCCACTTTTTTCAGGCGGTGTTAGGCATGAAGCGTCAGGCCTGCACCTCTCGGGGGGCGCATCGTCATTAATGGCGGGCCTCCCGAGCGTCCTTTTGTAATGACAAGTCACATCAAGGGCATACCTTATCGGGACCGTGAGTTGACCGGAGGTTCTAGCCCTGCGCGAGGCCTACCTCGGTCAGGGTGCCCGTGTCCTTTTCCCCCAGTTTGGGTGGTGAGGCTCCAGATTCTTTGCTTGAAAAGGGGGGCGAGTGCGTAAGTCGGCCTGTGCCCTTCTCTGGTTTGGGTGGCGAGGACGAATCCTGCCCCGGAGCCTGTTCTTGAGGGGGGAGCAAGCGCGTAGCTCAGCCTATGCCCTTCTCCGATTTGGGTGGCGAGGACGAATCCTGCCCTGGAGTCTTCATTTGAGGGGGGATGGAGCCATAGCTCGGCCCATGCCCTTTTTCTCCGGTTTGGGTGGCGAAGCTCCGTAAGCTTGCCCCGGAGTCTTCGAGAGGGCGGGTATTGGGCCGTCGCCTCCCCGCACCCTCTATAATCGGACGGGTATTGGGCTGTCGCCTACCCCGCATTTGGCTCTCCGGTTTGGGTGGCGAGGACGGATCCTGCCCCGGAATCTTCATTTGAGGGGGAGGGAGGGAGCTGTAGCTCAGCCTATGCTCTATTTCTCCAGTTTGCATGGCGAAGCTCCGTAAGCTTGCCCCGGAGTCTTTGAGAGGGCGGGTATTGGGCCGTCGCCTCCCCGCAACCTCTATAGTCAGACGGATATTAGGCCGTCGCCTACCCCGCATTTGGCTCTCCGGTTTGGGTGGCGAGGACGGATCTTGCCCCGTAGTCTTCATTTGGGGAGGGGGAGGGAGCCGTAGCTCGGCCCATGCCCTTTTTCTCCAGTTTGATGGCGAAGCTCCGTAAGCTTGCCCCGGAGTCTTTGAGAGTGTCCGCGAGGAACCGAAATTTTTCAAGTGGAGACGGTAAAATTTGAAAATGTGCAGGAAGAAGAGTATTTTATTAAAAACTCACAATCATTGATAGTATTTCAGTAGGTGTTCTGCATTCCACGGGTGAGCTAGCTCGCCTCCGTCCAGGGTTGCCAGGATATATGTGGCCGGCCCGATGATGTCGATGATTTCGTAAGGCCCCTTCCATTTTGCTGCTAGCTTCCCTCGGTGAGCAGTCTCTGGTTTGAAGGTGGTGTCCCTGAGGAGTAAGTCGCCGATCCTGAAGCTCCGCTTCTTGACCCGAGAGTCGTAGTGTCGGGCCATCCTTTGGCTGTGACGGACGAGGTTCGTCAGAGCTCGATCTCTACTTTGTCGACGAGCTCGAGGCTGAGGCTGAGACCCTCCACATTGATGTCTTCGTCGAAGTACCGAAGCCGAAGAGTTTCATCTCCAACCTCCACGGGAACGACTGCTTCCGACCCAAATGCCAGCATGAACGGGCTTTCTCCGGTCGCAGCTTTGTGGGTTGTGCGATACGACCAGAGAATGCCCGACAGCTCGTCCACCCAAGATCCAAGAGCGTCGTCGACCTTCTTCTTCAGGGGGGCCAATTGCATTTGTTCGCTGCCTCTGCCATTCCATTACAGTGAGGGTGGGCAACGGATGCGAAATGAAGCTTGATCCCCCAGCCCGAACAGAAATCTCGGAAGCCCTCGCAATCGAACTGCATCCCGTTATCTGTCACTATGGAATGAGGTATCCCAAAGCAGCATATCATGGACTTCAAAATAAAGTTCTTCATGTCTGTCTACGCGATGCGCGCCAAAGGTTCGGCCTCGACCCATTTGGTGAAGTAATCGACGGCGACGACCAGGTATTTCCTCCCCCCGAAGGCCTTCGGAAAGGGTCCGAGGATGTCGAGCCCCCACTTGGCGAAAGGGACCGGGCTTAGGATAGGCACCAGGTTCGTCGAAGGCACCGACGTGTGTCGGCCAAACTTTTGGCATGCCTCACACTTCTTGACGTACTGGGCCGCATCGTGAATTGTTACGAGGTGGAACTCGCGTACAATGAATTTGTATTATGGGGAACCAAGGGCACGATGGTTATATGGAAATGAGGGTTCAGGTAGGCTGTTTTACAGGTGATTAGTGGAGTGAAGAGGTTGGATCCGTTGCCGGTGGTGCTCACGGGATCGTTTAGCCCCTCGTGAGCACGAACAACTCGTCAGAAGGGCTGGGTTGGGGTTCAACCCTTAGCCCCTCCGATGCCTAAGTCAGTAATAGGGCTAAAAATGGGGGGCTGGACACGCCGGTCGGACTATCAGTGTGTCCGCCGCGCGTGACGAGCTATAGGTGGGAGAGCAAAGATATGGAAGACCTTCGCTCTCGTGTGTGAACAATAGAAATGAGAGAGAATTCTCCAACCCCCTCTCTGTAAGAGGAGAGGGGGTATTTATAACTGACGGGTGATGACTAGGCGTGCTGAGCTGGCTCAGGTGTTAGCGGAAGCTTCGGACAAGGACATCGGGAACAGGAGTTTCTGACCTGCTTCTGTCAGGCGGCGCAACGGCCAAGGGGTGCTTTTGTCGGGATGTCAGGGCCGAAAGCACTAACCGTCGGACGGGTCAGCCGCCTGGGGGTGCTTTGTCAGGCGGTCGGGTGACGTATGTGTCAGTCGTGTCCTTATCCTAGGCTGTTTGTCGTTAGCGACGAACTAAAGGTCTGGCTGTGTCACTCTAGGTGCCGCGGTTCGCGGGAATCGGGCGGGCCGTTCCGATCGGGGGTTGTCCGGCCCGGCCGCGCCCCCGATCGATCATGGGGTACGGTCCGCCGGTATGGAAGGATACGTTCACGCTCGTCAATAGGCCTGTCCTAGCTACCCAAGCGTCCCCAAGCGTGCTACCCCGGTGGGTCGGGCGCCTGCGGTTGTTCGCCTCGGCCGGCTGCGGTTGTTCGCCTCGGCCGGTTCGGGGAGCGCTGCAAGGTGCGCCTGTCTCCATGATGCCCCGGATTTTCGGGGCGGCGGCCCTTTTGTGAAATGGTGAGTTAATGTGGTATGTTAGCGGATCCGGGCGGGAGTCGGGCTCCTACGAACTTTAGGTCTCCTACGATCTTTAGGTCGTAACAATTGCCCCCGGCCTTCGAGTCTGAGGCGGCAGCCCGGCTCAGCTCGGAGGGCGAACCGTATCCAACACTCCGGACCACCGATATGGGCCTTGGGACCCACCGGGTAGTGATGGCGGCGGCTTCGGAACTCCCGCCTTAGTGGTCATTATTATGACTTGAAAGGGGGGCAGAGGAAATCGAAGCGTCTCCGCGATTGAGTTTGCGACAGGTGGATGAGGTGACCTTTACGCCAGTCGAGGCGTCGGGGGCGTCTCGATGGGCGCCGCGTGGCGAAAGTTTGACGGCCGAGATGGCCCTGGGGCCACCTTTACCGCTAAAAGGGTCTGGGGAGGCGGTCGGCGGGAGTTTTTGTCTTTCTCCGATTCTCCTCCGACGCTTGATATTTCTGTTTGGAGCTTGCTGGCTAATCTGTCACTTCTGTCACCGGCCATCTTCTTCCGATCGCCTTCCAGGTTCAAGGGATCAACAGGTAACAACAATTAATTTCCTTCCTTTCCGATCAATGGCTTCTCGATTCGAGATTGGAGGAAGTAGCCGGGTGGGGGAGGAAGAGTTGGCGGGCGAGGGGGGCGTCGCAGCCGGGGGTGCGGCGGCCCAGGGAAAGACGGTCATGGCGATCCGTTGTTCCGAGAGACATTGAGTCCCCCCGACATAGGTCGGATAGGATCAACATCAGGGAGATTCGCGTGCGGTTTGTGCGACAACCCTATGAGGTGCGGGTTCCCGGGTCGGAGGAAGCGGTGAGTTCACCGGGGGATAATGAGGTCGGGGTCTATGTCCGGTCCTTTGAGTTGGGGCTCCGCTTTCCGATCCACCCGTATTTGTTTCACTTGTTGAATTTCCTGGAGCTGCCGATATTCGCCTTAGCGCCCCGTTCTTGGGGCTTGTTAGTGGGGTTTGTCATCTTGTGCCTTGCTTGCTCCTTGAGTCCTTCCTTGGCGTTGTTCCAGCATTTCTTCGTGGTTCGGAAGTGGGGGATGTATCATCGCGTTTACACCAGGAGAGGGCGAGAACTCATCCTCGAGGTGCCTGACGATGTCAGCGATTGGATGAGGGAGTTCGTCTTCGTGACGGTGCCAAGTGACGTGGCGCTGATGTCGAATTGGGGGGCGCGGAATCCCTTTGTAAATGAAGGGGTGGAGCTGACCGGGGAGGATATTGCCAAAGCTCAGATTTTGAGGGAGCTGCCCGAGGCGTGCCGTCATTGGGCGAGTCTAACGTTGAGCAGTCGGCTCGCCCATGACTTTTGGACCCTAGGTATCTTTGAAGTTTTGTAAACTCTGGGCTAGGCTCGCCCTGATTGTCTCTCTTTTCCTTTTGCAGGCGAAGACGCGATGAGGGAGCCGGAGGAGGTGTCCGGTTCGGCCGGGGTGCCGATCTCGGAGGATTCTGATCCCCGCGGGAAAGGCAAGTGGGTGGCTAGCGAGGCGGGATCCCGGGAACGTGGGGGCGGGGCCCCCCATGGGGAGAGGTCGCACCTGGGACGGGGGGCAGCCAGGCAAGGTATCTCTGCCGGTGGGCCCACCGAGGATCTTCATGATGACGCGCCCGTGCGGGGGGCCGGACCCTCCGTCCCTCCGAGGGTACCAGCGATGGCCGCGCCTCGCCGAGCGCCCGTGGTTCAAAGGTGGCCATACGGGATCCCTTCGTGGGAAATGGGGGTGTCGTCGAGTCCAGCTTGCGAGAGCGCCCTTATTCGTTTTAAGAGGACCCGAGAAGAGGTCGAGGCATACCCCGATGACCGGCTCCACAAGTTTCCTTTCCGAGTCGGTGGCAATGAGTCGGTATTCGAGGACGCGGGAGTGGCGGCGCGCCTCGCCGAGTATTGCGTGTTACCACGCGATTGTGAGTCTTTGACTCGTCTGGGGGCGGAACGGTTGGGCGGCTCGGCCATATGGCACGTCGTGCAGGTATGCTGGCTTTCTTTCCCCGCCCGCAGACTTTATTTGTTCGTGTTTCGCTGATTCGAGGTTTATGTAGATGATCGCCAACGTGTTAGCCCTGCGGGGCCGTACCTCCGCGGCCGTCACCAGGGCGTCACTGGACGTGGCGAAGGCGAACCTTGGCGAGGTCAAGGCGAAGTTGAAGGACACGGAGGCGGAGCTGGAGAGGGTTAGGGCAGCCTACGGGGTGGAGAAGGGGCGGGCCGTGTATTTCGATTCGTCCAAAGCAATGGTCGAGAAGCAGCTCCACGAAGTAATGCGAGAGAGGGATGATATCCGGGCGAAGCATGCCTCGGAAGTGGTAAGCAAGGAAGCAGTGATCGGGTTACAGAGGCGGCAAATAGAGGACCTGGAGGTCGCCCTAAAGGCCGAGAAGAGGGAGAAGGGTCTAGCGGTGTGGCGATTGGAGGAAAAACGGGACGCTGAGGGCAAACAGATCGAAGCCGCTATCCATCGCTATCATGACGAGCATGTTGTGCCGATGCTGCAAGAAGCTAAGGAGGCTGCGATTCGGCAAGTGGTTAAGGATATGTGAGATCGGTCGGTTGAGAGGCGGCGCCGATAGAATCGTGGGTTTGGGGAGGGTCGTACCTTCTTGCGAGGGGGTTATAAACAATGTGTTGTTGTAGTGTGTGGAAAGTCCAGTGTATGGTGTGGTTTCTGGGTAAATACATTGTTATTGTCTTGTGTCGAACTGTATTCCTACTTGGTTTGCTCGTAGAATGTCCGCTCTGTGAGGGACGTAAATGCCCCCAACTTCGCTCTGCCGAAGTCTTCGGGAGAGGGGAGTTGAGAGTAGTCGTGTTCTCCGGTGGTCGTGATGCTCCGATGCCCAGTACGGGGCCCGGAGGTGCCGCAGCGGGTCAGATTTGCTTGGTTCATACAGAAGTTTGCCAAGGGATGGAACCGAGAATCCGATAAGGTGTGGGGCGGGTTCCTGTTCAGGCCGAACCGACGGAGATCGGACCCTTATTGGTGCGAGGGAGACGTTCCTATTTTGTCCGTACTGCCGGAGCACGGACTCAATCATGGATCGTGTTCCGCCTTCTTGTATGGCCGCCCTGGCGGGGGTCGGACTCAAGCTGGGATCGAGCCCCGCCTCCTTGTTGTGACCGGACTTGATCATGGACCGAGCGCCGCCGCCTTGTGGTGGCCGACCTGACGGAGGCCGGACTCAACCATGGAGCGAGCGCCGCCTCCTTGCGGAGGCCGCCCTGACGGAGGCTGGACTCAACCATGGATCGAGCGGCGCATGGAGTGATTTCGAATCGGGGTAATCATTTCGCCGGGATTTGGGCGGGAATTTTAGGCGGTCGCATGACTTTACGTCAGCCTGGCGATTCGACGGCGGGCGGGAATCGAGGCGGCCCGACCACTGAAGTGTTGACGCGTGGCGGAATTGACGGTTTTGACAGTACGCGAAGCGTCAGAACACGTGGGCGGTGGACAGGGCCCGGATTGGTGACGCGTGTCTTGGGCTCGACGGTCGCGATGCTTTGTGCAGACGCTTTAAAGAGATCGTAAGGGGGGGAGGGGAGTAAAGCTGATAGTCTGGCGAAAATTTTTTGACAAGCAGCTAGGGCTCGTAGGAGATTTCAGTGACCTTGCCAGAGTCGACCTCGTGGGAGCGGTCAGCGGAGTAGCGCAAGCGCCCGAGTCGTCGGCACCCGTTAGGTAAGACGTCCGTTTTAGAAATGTCTTCTTCGATGTCTCCGTCTCGGGGTCAGGGTTCGGGGGTAGTTGGGGAAGGAAGCTCCGACGCGGAGACAGGAAGCGTGCCCATCGAGATTGCTGGCGTGAAGTCGGAGCTGAAGAAATCCGTTGCGGAGATCTTCACGATGTACGTCAGGCCGCCGTATTCGGTTCGTGAGCCGGAGCCGCAAGAAAGGGTGTGTTTTGCGGGCGACCGGGAGGTGGGAGTATACGTATATTCGTTTGAGCAAGGTTTGTGCTTCCCCCCCATCCGTTCTTGCTGGAAGTGTTGAACTTCCTGGAACTGCCCCTCTATCGCCTGATGCCCAATGCCATCAGTGCCATTGTGGGGTTCCTAGTGCTGTGCGTGAGCAACCAGGTTTGCCCATCTCTGTCCTTATTTCGCCACTTCTTCTCGGTCAAGAGGTTGGGGTCATGCTACTATCTCTCCGCGAAGAGGACGCATCCGCTCATTAGGGGTTTGCCTGGGAAAATTAAGTTTTGGCGCCAGCAGTATGTGTTTGTGGAGGTGCCGGAGGATGTGCTGATGAGGTCTGATTGGGCGGAGCTGAATCCCAAGGCAAGAGAGGGGGTGAAATTGGGGGATGAGGAGAAAGTGGTGGCCCAGATTTTGATGGCCATACCAGCGGAGGGACGAGATTATCGGATGCTCGCTCGGGCCGAGATGATAACGGCGTACATCTGGCCCAAAGGTACGAGAGATTTTGGTGTTCATGCTTCTGATGTGCTTACGCTGAACTCTCTCTCTTTGGCAGGTGGCACAATGAGTCTGTCCCTCGAGGAAATGATGCGGCGGGCCTCGGAGCAGGCGGGGCGATCGTCGACAAGAGGCGGCCCCAAGAGGTCGCAAGCGGAAGGAGGGGCGGGGAGCTCGACTGGGGTGCCAGCGTCCACGAAGAGGAGGAAGAGGCCGACGAAGTCGTCTGAGCCTGACGCGCCAGGGGGAACCGGTCCGACGGAAGGAGGAGCTGGGGAGGGGGTGGCGAATCCCATCATCGACTTGGAGGGCGGGGACGAAGGGTCGACAGGGGGAGGGGCGGAACTGCCCCGAACGAGGCCGCCTAGCCCCATGGCACCTGCAGGGGGGAGGGGGCGGAAGCTAGCGGTCAGTCGCATAGGGCCGACGCGTCGAGTGGCCCGACCGGGTCCGGAGGATGGGACCCTTGGCCTTATGGTTGTCCCATGTTCGGTCTCAAGAGGGTGCCAACCGACCCCCACTGTGAGGCCGCATTGGCTAAGTTTAAGGCCAAGAGGACCGATGTCGAGGGCTATCCCGACGGCGCGCTTCATCGGGCGCCGTACAAAGTGGCGAGTGATGAGTCCGTGTTTGAGGATGGAGGTGTGGCGGCGAGGCTGGCGGAGAACATTTTCCTGCCCCGCGATAGGGTGGCGCTGGAAGCGGTGGAGCCTGAGGGTCTGTGCGGGACCGCGGTGATGCATGGCGTCCAGGTATGTTCTGTAAGACGGGCGACGTTTTTCAGCGGGTTTTATTGAACGCCCTAGATGGGTTTACTTTTCGGCGTTTCTTTACGCAGATCCTCTACTTGATGCTCGGGATGATGCGGCACGTGCCGGCCATACATAAGGCCGAGGGCGCTATGGCCAGAATGGTCGCCGAGCTCGCTGCCGTTCGTAAGAGCGCTGGCGAGGACCTGGAGAAGGAGAGGGAGCGGGGCGGCCGATATGAGGCCGAGGTAGAGCGCCTGAAGATGGTCGTGTCCGATCATGAGCAGCGGGCGGTCGAGGCTGGAGGGAGAGCGAAGGAGTTGGAGGAGGCCCTTAGAAGGGAGGAGTCCCGTGCGGAGGACCTAGCGGGGCGTGCCAAGGCCGCCGAGGAGGAGCTGGCCCATAGGGTCGAGGAATTTCGGACGTACCAGGAGAGAGCCGTCGTCCCCGCCCTCGCAAAGTCGATGTCCGAGGGCATGGAGAAGGGCCACACGGAGGGATGGGAAGCCTGCTTGGCTCGGATGAAGGAGAAGGTGGCGGGCCTGGTCCCGCCGGTAGAGATCGACCTCGACGGGCTCGCCGCATGCAGCGACGACGAGGAGGGGGATGGAGACGGAGGGGAGGGTGACGAGCCGGAGGCCGGCGGGGTGGTGGGAGATTCCCTTGAGGGAGAGGGCGTCGTGACTGGCGGAAGCGCCAAGTAGTTTTGTATAGGCTCCCCCCTTTCTCTCTCTCTTTTTTTATAAAAACGAAAGAAAGTGACGATTCGCGGGGTCGGTATCTGCATTTTTCTGCGATTTTCTGCCTGTGTGTGTGTGTGTGTGTGTGTGTGCATAAATTCCCTTTTTAGAGTTACGCCTTGGTGCGGCTAATTCGATCCTGGCGTTGGGGGAATCGTGTTACCTCCCTTTATTTCTCGTAGCGCGTCCGAGAGATTTTACAGCGGGGTGGCCCCCCTTTTCGTGGGTTGCTCGGTTCTAGGTGTACCCGAGCTATAACTAGTGGTCAAACGGGATTAGTCTTTGGTCTTTTCATCGGCTATTATTGATAGTTTAATAAAACAGGGTCGCCCCGTAGGCGTAGCATTGAATCGGCCCGTAGGCGTAACATTGTATCGGCCCGTAGGCGTAACCGTGTGTCGCTCTAGGTAGGTTGATGTTCTCATCGCAGCTGACCCGCCTTTCTCTGGTGTCGTGCCCCTGATAAGGGGCGTGGAGTGGATTCAGAGGGTTCCCCCTCGGCGTAGGGGTGGATGGTCGCGTCGGAGCCAGGCATTGGCTTTGGCCCTCGTTCCCAGAATTGGGGGGAGAGGGAGTCCTTGGTGGTTGTTCTATCCCACGGGGCCCCGTTGCTCGCCTCGACTGGAGTCTCCGCGTGGTAGGCGCGAAGGGACGCGGGCCGCAGCCCCCCTGTGCGGCCTCCTGGCATAAATGGTCCGGGGAAGGCCGATGAGTGGAAGGGGGGTGCTACTGGTGTAAGCGGAGTAGCCTGTTGGGGCAGGCCGGCGCTCGGGGACAAGTTCCCCTCGGTTGGGGCGATGCGGGCGGATGCCGGGGTGTCCGGTGAGGTGATTTGGCAGGTCTGTCCCCTCCATCGGGTTGTCTGCCAGCCGCGCCTACGTATGCAGGGCGTCCGTGGAGAGGCATGGTATGCCAGTGGAGCTCCAGTTCCCCTGCCGTAAGTTGTCTAAAGGAAGGAGGGGAGCAGCAGGCTGGGCAACCGTCGTGTAAGGGGAATATCCTGTTGGGGGATCGTTTATTTTGGCGGTCGGCGAAGCTCGCATTTTCCGCGCATTTTGAGGGAGAGAGGGTGGCAAAACGACTAGTCTTTCTGCACATCCTTCCTCTCGCCTTCCTCCCCCCCTCATGGAAGCTGGGGGGGATTTATAATGGTGAATTTCTGCCCTTATTCACTCTTCATTGAGAGTCGGGGCCGTCTTGGAATTTCGTTCTTAGGGGGGGCGTTCCCGATGGGTGACGGGTGATGTGACCCCTCAGGCATGCATGACGCTTGTCAGTGGCGTTCGTCCCGAGTGTCCTTTTGGGTTGGACAAGTCATTTCGGGCGTCGGCTTTATGGGGGTCAGGCGTTACTCCTCAGGGATGCTTCTGCGTAGGGGTTGCCTTGATTCGCGGTCCTTGAGTAGTTTCCCGAGGTTTGAGGAGAGGGGTGACAGGCCCTTTCGGGGGAGGGAGGGTATTGGTCCGTCGGGTATCCCGCCTAAGGCGCTCCGGTTTGGGTGGCCAAGCTCAGTGAACTTGCCCGGGAGGTCTTCCTGGGGGGGGGAGCGAGTGCGCAGCTCGGCCCGTGCCCCTCTCTGGTTTGGGTGGCGAGGATTGGTCCTGCCCCGGAGTCTTTGAGAGGGCGGGTATTGGGCCGTCGCCTCCCCGCAGCCTCTATAGTCGGACAGGTATTGGGCCGTCGCCTACCCCGCATATGGCGCTCCGGTTTGGGTGGCCAAGCTCAGTGAACTTGCCCCGGAGGTCTTCTTGGGGGGGGGAGCGAGTGTGCAGCTCGGCCCGTGCCCCTCTCCGGTTTGGGTGGCGAGGACTGGTCCTGCCCCGGAGTCTTTGAGAGGGCGGGTATTGGGCCGTCACCTCCCCGCAGCCTCTATAGTCGGACGGGTATTAAGCCGTCGCCTACCCCGCATATGGCGCTCCGGTTTGGGTGGCCAAGCTCAGTGAACTTGCCCCGGAGGTCTTCCTGGGGGGGAGCGAGTACGCAGCTCGGCCCGTGCCCCTCTCCGGTTTGGGTGGCGAGGATTGGTCCTGCCCCAGAGTCTTTGAGAGGGCGGGTATTGGGCCGTCGCCTCCCCGCAGCCTCTATAGTCGGACGGGTATTGGGCCGTCGCCTACCCCGCATATGGCGCTCCGGTTTGGGTGGCCAAGCTCAGTGAACTTGCCCCGGAGGTCTTCCTGGGGGGAGCGAGTACGTAGCTCGGCCCGTGCCCCTCTCCGGTTTGGGTGGCGAGGATTGGTCCTGCCCCGGAGTCTTTGAGAGGGCGGGTATTGGGTCTTCGCCTCCCCGCAGCCTCTATAGTCGGACGGGTATTGGGCCGTCGCCTACCCCGCATATGGCGCTCCGGTTTGGGTGGCCAAGCTCAGTGAACTTGCCCCGGAGGTCTTCCTGGGGGGGAGCGAGTACGCAGCTCGGCCCGTGCCCCTCTCCGGTTTGGGTGGCGAGGATTGGTCCTGCCCCGGAGTCTTTGAGAGGGCGGGTATTGGGCCGTCGCCTCCCCGCAGCCTCTATAGTCGGACGGGTATTGGGCCGTCACCTACCCCGCATATGGCGCTCCGGTTTGGGTGGCCAAGCTCAGTGAACTTGCCCCGGAGGTCTTCCTGGGGGGGGAGCGAATATGCAGCTCGGCCCGTGCCCCTCTCCGGTTTGGGTGGCGAGGATTGGTCCTGCCCCGGAGTCTTTGAGAGGGCGGGTATTGGGCCGTCGCCTCCCCGCAGCCTCTATAGTCGGACGGGTATTGGGCCGTCGCCTACCCCGCATATGGCGCTCCGGTTTGGGTGGCCAAGCTCAGTGAACTTGCCCCGGAGGTCTTCCTGGGGGGAGCGAGTACGCAGCTCGGCCCGTGCCCCTCTCCGGTTTGGGTGGCGAGGATTGGTCCTGCCCCGGAGTCTTTGAGAGGGCGGGTATTGGGCCGTCGCCTCCCCGCAGCCTCTATAGTCTGATGGGTATTGGGCCG
>CM061142.1:683127521-683215757 GCA_030789695.1 Scilla litardierei
TCCCGGTAAATGGCCAGGGATTACCATACATTTCACTAGTATCATAAGGGTACTAAGTTGGAATATCGCATTTTTCCCAAGGGGGGATCCGGCTTTGGCCAAGTTGCGATGGCAACTCTCACTTCAAAAGGAAGATGAATTCGGCCTCGCCACGGCACGACCCCGATAATGGCCGGGGAAATTGTCGAAATGTTTTGGCTAAAACACCCTATAATTGGGTATAGGCCTTGCAAAATACGTTTGCAAAATGCATTTGAAAAATACGTTTTCAAAATACTGCAACATACGTTTGCAAAATATTTTTTGAAAAATACGTTTTCAAAAAACACTTTTCCGCTGCAAAGTACTATAAGAGTACTATCGTTTGATAAGTGAGGGGGAAATATTGAAGGATTGTTCTAGATGGTGATTGGAATCGTAGAAACCTTTTCGATTCTATAACAACATCTTCAATATTTTTCGAAAGTAACTTATCAAATTATAAATATCATTCCAAGTGGGAGTTGAAATTAGAACTATCCAAATGGGATATTCTATTATCACTTCAAATGGGAATTATATTTTAAGAAATTTTCAATGCAATGTTTTTGATCAAACCTTTGGTTTTGTGTCTTTTGCAGCATTTTAAAAGTAAAATGTCTTCCGCTTCAAAGAATATCGTCGCTGAGTTAAACAGAGGTGAAAAACTCAACGGCGATAATTACAAACTTTGGTCCATCAAGATACAATACGTTTTAGAGGAGCAAGAAGTGCTCGAAACTCTAAAGAACGTAATTATTGAACCCCGAGTTGGGCACTACGGCCCAACATAGACGAGACAAGGAAGCTTTTGATGCTTGGTCTCGGAAGAACAAGATAGCACGCATTACGTTATTAAGCAGTATGGCTGATGACATAATGCGCATCTTCTGAGAACATGACCTAGCCATGGACATATGGTCCAAGCTAGAGGAGAAGTTTGGTGGCACATCGGTGTCAAAACTTCGCGCCTTAACTATACGATTTGATTCATACAAGAAACGTCCAGATCATTCCATGGGGAAACATCTGCGACACATGGCAAATCAAATCTCAGAGTTAAAGGACGCAGGTCATATGCTCACTGATGAGCAACAAATCCAAGCAGTCATACGTTCCCTACCAAATGGGTGGGACCAAATGAAGATGCATCTCACTCACAATGAGAGCATCAAGACCTTCAGCGATGTTTCCAAGCACCTAGAATTAGAGGAAGAGCGGCTTGAGGCTACCAAGCCTAATGCAGAAGTGCACATGGTTGCTAGTTCCTCACACGGTTGCTAGTTCCTCACACGGGGGAAAGAAACAGAAAGATCGTTCGAAGTCTACTAATGAACGTAATAAGCAACCTGAGTCTACCAAGAAACCCAAACATAAGAGTGGGCACAAGAAATGGCACAAGAAGAAAGACTTGAAGAGGATCAAGTGCTTCAAGTGCAACAAGTTCGGTCACTATGCTCGTTCGTGTACGAGTGGAAGTGACGAGGTAACTTGTAATACTAGTTACATATGTGTTTCTAGTTCAATATTTCTTGTGGAATCTAATCCATTATGGATAATTGATTCAGGTGCCACCGACCACATAGCAAGGGACAGACGGTCCTTCGTGGAGTATCACCGGATACCCCAAGGAACGAAGTGGATCTATGTAGGAAACAGCACACGTGTTAAAGTGAAAGGCGTTGGGACTTGCAAGCTAGTCTTGGACAACGGCCGCACTCTCCTATTTCATGATGTCCTCTTCGCTCCAGATATTCGAAGGAATATTATATCTGTGGTCGTGTTGATGGGTCTTGGTTATAGCTGGTTCTTTCAAAATTGTAAAGTGGACTTGTTTTGTAATAATTCCTTTATTGGTACTGGGTTGTATTTAAAGGATTTATTGTAAAGAGTACAATGTATGATTCCTCGTGTAATGAAAATTTCCTTATTACAAATTCTAAGACTTATGAGTCTGATGTGATTTGTTGGCACGCAAGGCTTGGTCATATTGGACCAACGCATATGGATAGACTTGCCAAACGTGGCTTTCTATCTAATGTTTCAAAGGTCGATATGTCGACCTGCGAACATTGCCTTGTGGGGAAATCTTGTCGCAAGCCGTTTGGAGCCGGCACAAAGGCCGAGGTTCCATTACAGCTCATCCATTCGGACATATGTGGTCCGATGAATGTCAAGACAAGACGCGGAAAGTCCTATTTCATCACTTTTATTGATGATTTCACCCGTTTCGGACATATCTATTTGATATCCCACAAAAGTGAAGCATTGGCTTGCTTTAAAAACTATATGAGTTTAGTGGAGAATCAATTAGATCTCAAGATTAAGGTCTTGCAAACCGATAGGGGCGGTGAATATCAATCAACAAGTTTTAAGGAACTTTGTGATGAAAAAGGCATAGTACATCAGGTAACTATGCCTTATACTCCTCAACAAAACGGTGTTGCAGAAAGGAGAAATAGGACTTTAATGGAAATGGCCCGTTCAATGATGGCGCAAGCTAACTTGCCAATCACCTTTTTGGGGTGATGCATTATTGACGGCCGCCTTCATTTTAAACCGCGTACCCTCGAAATCAGTTAGCTCCACTCCTTATGAGTAATGGAACCAAAGGTCTCCTGACTTAAACATTTTGAAACCTTGGGGTTGTGCATCCTACGCACATATTTCCTCCCATAAGTATGGCAAACTTGGGCCAAGGGGAAGGAAATGTATCTTTATACGATACGCAGAAAACTCCAAAGGTTAAGTTTTTTGTTAGTCAGGAAGACAATGGTGGGCTAATTGAGTTTGGTCGAGGGATGTCACTTTCTTGGAAAACGAGTTTCCAAGACAGGGCAAGATAAGTCAGGACTTATCTCTATTTGAGATTTATGATCAAGAAGGATTACCTCATTCGAGTGGGAGAATTCTTGGTGAAGAAGAAAATACATTTCAAACTTCACCAATGGATGATACGAATGATACTAATCCTATTCCATACGGGAATAATGATCCAAGTGGGAGCATTTCTAACGACATTCCAAATGGGAGTGATATTAGAATTGATCTAAATTCGAGTCAACAAGGACTTGAAGAATCTCAAATACGACGTAGTAATCGTACAAGGTTGGCTCCTCTAAGATTTGGGGATGAATTTCAGCAAACCTTTATGACTTTACTACAAGATGATAACGAGCCTGCTACTTTCAAACAGGCCGTATCATGCCCTGCAAAAGACAAATGGATGGAAGCGATGAAGGAGGAATTGAAATCCATGAAAGTTAACCAAGTCTGGGACTTAGTTAACTTACCCAGAGGACGTAGAGCAATTGGGAACAAATGGGTTCTCAAGATCAAGCATAAGGCTGATGGCTCTATAGATAGATATAAAGCTCGCCTTGTCGCGAAAGGTTTTACGCAACAGGAAGGGATAGACTACGAAGAGACATTCTCACCTGTTGTGCGTTTTACCTCGATTCGCCTGATTCTGGCAATGGTAGCTTGCTTATACCTCGAATTACATCAGATGGATGTAAAGACTGCCTTTCTCAATGGAGAATTGGACGAGGAGATCTATATGGAACAACCAACAGGGTTTGTAAAAGAAGGAAACGAACATAAGGTTTGTAAACTTCGTAAGTCCATATATGGTCTTAAATAATCCTCGAGGCAATGGTATATACGATTTCAAGAAGTTGTCTTATCAAATGGATTTTCCATGCTTGATGAAGATAACTGCGTATATATCAAGAGGATTAAAAGCAAGTATGTTATTATGTCTATATATGTAGATGACATTTTAATAACTAGAAATGACAAGGGCTTTGTGATGGATATCAAGGCTTGACTTTCATCAGTTTTTTAGATGAAAGACATGGGAGAAGCCACATATATCCTTGGAATTAAGATTTCAAGGAATCGTTCGAAGAAACTTCTTTCTCTTTCACAAGAGACTTATATAAAGAAGGTTCTAGAACGGTTTAATATGTAGGACTGCAAGTCCATTGATACTCCTATAAGCAGATGCGATAATTTATGTCTGAAATCATGTCCAAAGAACCAAAAGGAAAAGGAAATTATGGAAAAAGTTCCATATTCCAGTGCAGTTGGTAGTCTTATGTACGCTATGATGCGTACAAGACCGGACATCTGTTATTCCGTTGGAATGGTAAGTCGTTACCAATCCAACCCAGGGCAAGAACACTGGAAAGCGGTTAATAGGATAATGCAGTATCTTAAAGGAACTGCAGACTTGCAAAAGACTATGATAAGACCAAGAAGGTAGACATAATGTACATATCTACGCATGAGATGGTAGCGGATCCGCTTACGAAGGCGATCCCCAGAGATGTGTTTCACAAACACTTATCATCTCAAGGATTGCGTAAGAGCTGAGTTGTACCAATATAAATTCCCATGTCTGTAAATGATCAAATTTAATAAAAGAATAAGTTCTTTTTCAAACATTGCATATGAATTTCTTGAGAAATGTTTGTGTACATTTTTGAAATCTCAGCTATACTTTCTAGTATGTCGGACAGATTGAGGTTGGCTCTCTCACATGAGCAACCGCCTTATTCTATCAGACGGATAGAATAGAGATGAGACATGTTTAAAGTCAAAATCATCAGACGGATGATTTAGAGTCATGACTTAAACAAAATGGTCGCATGAAAGATCTGCATCATATGGATGCTTACAGAAGATCTAAGAGGATTTTGAAATCCTATCTGTCTAAATGCGGGATGTGAGTCCCAAGGATTATTTGAGTAGAAAAAGGGACTCAAAGTCAGACATTGTGGTGTCTGATCATCATCCTTACAACATCATTGAGACATACACTCCCTGGGAAAGGAGCGATGTTGTAATACGTATTCATACTACGTATGCATTTTTGACCATTGGGTTAGAATAGTAAATAAGTTTACTATTATGTGAGACCCAAAGACCACATGGGTCTTAATTCATTACCCTTATGGACTCTAATTGGTTCCTTAAGATTTGACTGGGTGATTGATATCTTAGCATGTTGCTTATGGACTATGGTTAATTCGGTCCGGCGGGGCATGTTAGAAAAGCGAGTCAAGTCAAGATCAAAAGGATCGCAAGAAGAGGAAGATTAATTTCATATTCACATTTGGACTTTAGAGATTCAAAGCTGGCCAGCCAATTGTAAATCCAGATGGGATTCAATTGTTGAATGTAAAGTATAAGAAATGTGAAGAAATAATCTAGGGTAAAGCATGCGTTGATCTACTCAACTTTGCACCTCAAGGGGTGTTGTGTATCTCTAACAAGTGCACAACAGCGGACTCTATGCGCATGACGGTCACACGGCCTATTTCTCGGTATGACAAACAGAAGAGTTAATGGAAAAGATGTTTCCTTATAATCCCCTCAAGTGTGAGTGGGAGATGTTGGATATGGACGACACGAATACACCCATGAGGGGATGTATGAGGGTATACGGACCTCAGATGTCACGTGCACGAAGGCGTGCACGAAGGGCACCTTTTCTCGTGTGAAAAGGACCACTAGATAAGTGGAAAAAGCCACTAGATAAGTGGAAAAAGTCACTTTATAAGTGCATAAAGGCACTTGATAAGTGAATGAAGAAGAGGATAAATGAATACGCTTTTATAGGCTAATAAGCTTATAATTGGTTATTTCCTACAATAACCACCCCTAAAGCCTATAAATAGGACCCAAGGGTAAGGCATTCATTCCATCCCATTCATGCCATAAGTTTGCATAAGGCATCCTTATGTTCTTCTTCTCCCTTCCATTAAAATCCTCTTCTAGTTAGAGATTTAGGCGGTGAAACTCTGCTTCGATCCTCAGTGACGAAGTATCGACCGTTGTGGCGAATCCAAGGGCAAAGTTCCGAGATTACCGTGCCGCGTACGCAAGTGTAAGTCTCAACTTCATATATCGATCCTAACGTTGTTTTGACAGGATCCAACATGGCTTTCATCAGTTTTTGAGATGAAAGACATGGGAGAATCCGCATATATCCTTGGAGTTAAGATTTCAAGGAATCGTTCGAAGAAACTTCTTTCTCTTTCACAGGAGACTTATATAAAGAAGGTTTTAGAACGTTTTAATATGCAGGACTGCAAGTCCATTGATACTCCAATAAGCAAGTGCGAAAATTTATGTCTAAAATCACGTCCAAAGAACAAAAGGAAAGGGAAATTATGGAAAAAGTTCCATATTCCAGTGCAGTTGGTAGTCTTATGTACGCTATGATGTGTATAAGACCGGACATCTGTTTTGCCGTTGGAATGGTAAGTTGTTACCAATCCAACCCAGGGCAAGTACACTGGAAAGCGGTTAAGAAGATAATGCGGTATCTCAAAGGAACTGCAGATTATGCTTTATGCTATCAAGGAGATGCCTTGAGGCTCGAAGGCTACACTGATGCTGATTGGGCGGGTGATCTCGATGAGCGACGATCGACCTCAGGATATGTTTTTCTACTCGGATCCGGTGCAATATCCTGGAGTAGCAAGAAACAATCCTGCATCGCACTTTCAACTATGGAAGCCGAGTTTGTAGCATTTAGCATGGCAGTCCAAAAGGCTGTTTGGCTTAGGAAGTTCTTAGACAGGCTTATTGATGCAAATAACTCAGGTGCTGTACCAATACACAGCGACAGTCAAGCATCTATATCCTATGTCAAAGATCCTAAATTCCATTGTAAGACCAAAAACATAGATATCCGCTACAAATTTGCAAAAGACTATGACAAGACCAAGAAGGTAGACATAAGGTACATATCTACGCATGAGATGATAGCGGATCCGCTTACGAAGGCGATCCCCAGAGATGTGTTTTACAAACACTTATCATCTCAAGGATTACGTAAGAGCTGAGTTGTACCAATGTAAATTCCCATGTCTGTAAATGATCAAATTTAATAAAAGAATAAGTTCTTTTTCAACATTGCATATGAATATATTAAGAAATGTTTGTGTACATTTTTTGAAATCTCAGCTGAATTCTAGTATGTCGGACAGATTAAGGTTGGCTCTCTCTTATGAGCAACCGCCTTTATTTTATCAGACGGGTAAAATAAAGATGCGACCTGTTTAAAGTCAAAATCGTCAGACGGACGATTTAGAGTCATGACTTAAACAAAATGGTTGTAGGAAAGATCTGCATCATATGGATGCTTTCAAAAGATCTAAGAGGATTTTTGAAATCCTATCTGTCTTATACGGGATGTGAGTCCATAAGATTATTTGAGTAGTAAAAGGGACTCAAAGTCAGACATTGTGGTGTCTGGTTATCATCCTTACAACATCATTAAGACATACGCTCCCTGTGAAAGGAGTGATGTTGTAATACGTATTCATACTATGTATGAATTTTGACCAATGGGTTAGAATAGTAATTGTGTTTACTATTATGTGAGACCCAAAGACCACATGGGTCTTAACTCGTTACCCTTATGGACTCTAATTGGTTCCTTAAGATTTGACTGGGTGATTGCTATCTTAGCATGTTGCTTATGGACTATGGTTAATTCGGTCCGGCGGGGCATGTTAGAAAAGCGAGTCAAGTCAAGATCAAAAGGATCGCAAGAAGAGGAAGATTAATTTCATATTCATATTTGGACTTTAGATATTCAAAGCTGGCCAGCCAATTGTAATCCAGATGGGATTCAATTGTTGAATGTAAAGTATAAGAAATGTGAACAAATAATCTAGGGTAAAGCATGCGTTGATCTACTCAACTTTGCACCTTGAGGGGTGTTGTGTAGCTCTAACAAGTGTACAACAGCGGACTCTATGCGCATGACGGTCACACGGCCTATTTCTCGGTATGATAAACAGAAGAGTTAAAGGAAAGATGTTTCCTTACAATCCCCTCAAGTGTGAGTGGGAGATGTTGGATATGGACGACATGAATACACCCATGAGGGGATGTATGAGGGTATACGGACCTCAGATGTTGCGTGCACGAAGGTGTGCACGAAGGGAACCTTTTCTCGTGTGAAAAGGACCACTCGATAAGTGGAAAAAGCCACTCGATAAGTGGAAAAAGTCACTTTATAAGTGCATAAATGCACTTGATAAGTGAATGAAGAAGAGGATAAATGAATGTGCTAATATAGGCTAATAATCTTATAATTGGTTATTTCCTACAATAACCACCCCTAAAGCCTATAAATAGGACCCAAGGGTAAGTCATTCATTCCACACTTTCCATGCCATAAGTTTGCAAAAGGAATCTTATGTTCTTTTTCTCCCTTCCATTAAAATCCTCTTCTAAATAGAGATTTAGGCGGTGAAACTCTGCTTCGATCCTCCGTGACGAAGTACCGACCGTTGTGGCGAATCCGAGGGTGAAGTTCAGAGACTACGGTGCCGCATACGCAAGCGTAAGTCTATGTTATTCGATCCTAACATCGTTATTTTGACATGATCCTACATTCCCATCTCATGGGAATGACCTGACCACTGTGCTACCACCATGACATCTCTCTCCACCCCTTCGTCCTTTTCGACGCAGCCCACTAGCTGTGTTACCGCCTCCTACAGACCGCCCACACCCACTTCGCCATGGATATCTGCTGCAGTGGATTTTTCACCATCTTCACACGAATGCTAGGCCTAGATCTTCATTATGGCCTAGTGAGCCCCGTGGTCCCATACGCTTGACTTTGGTTGTGCTTGAGCACATGCACATCATCCGGCCATATGTGGCACGTCACTGGGCTTATCTTTTAGGCACCCATCACACACCCCACTTTGTCCTTTTCCCGCCCCTCACCTCACCACCGTAGTGCCAGTCCAGCCGAGCTGGATGATTGACATGGTCTTTCCACTTCCTGCCCTCCACGTCCTCGAGCCCCCTGGAGCGCCCATCAACGTTGATGTCAAAGATTGAGTGCTCAGCTCTTCTGAGGATGAGGAGCCCGACCTGGCCGCCAATGTGGCGGCCCAGCCAGCACAGCATGCACACCCTCTGCCACCAGGAGGCACTGCTATCTCCACCCCTGTCACCACTGCCACCACCACCGTAGGGACCACGGGGACTGTCACCACCCTCTGCCTCGAGGCCCATGTCGCTGTCTCTTCCGTACCCATACCTGAGGGCACGGTCATCTCGTCTGCTCCCGAGCCGACTGCTCTACACTTTCTGGAGCAGGAGCTAGCCAATACCCTTCCTTCGATTAGGGACCTTTTAACATCCCTGCCGACCTCCTTAGGGTCACATACACCTCTCACTGGCACCACCACCACACCAATAGCAGCCATCCTCATCGAGAGCATCTCGACTTCTGTCTGCACATCTGTGTCGGCGACAGCTCCTTCTTTTGTTGCTACTGCTGCTGCTTCCATCGCTTCTGCGGATCTCGGCCACATTACACTGCACACTTCCACCACCGAGATCCCTTCGAGTTCACCCTCTCCGACCTTTCAGCCTAGACACCATGGATCCGCTCCACGGGGCCATTTTACGAGAGTCGTGTCTCACAGTTCCTGTCCTCTCCTCGACTCTCGTACCACTGATGCTCGTCTGACAGTGGTGGAGGACTTGACTTCTCGCCTTCGGTGGGATTTCAATGACTTCGCCCGCTCGACAGCCAGCCATTAGCAGAGATTCGAGGCGGACCTCGCTTCGATTATAGACCTGCTGTAGACACGAGGCCCACCTCCCGTGATCCTTACTCATGCCCCTCCCCCCATGCCAGCCCATGTCTCGTCCGTCATACCACTCAGTGCCCCCACACTCTTAGGCTTCTGCAGGGCCTACCACTACTACACCTGAGTTGGTAGCCACAGTTGTGGGCACCTCAGTCGTTGACGCACACACTTCCACACTAGTCGAGACTTCCATTGTCCCATTTTCAGCTGAGCCTGCTTCCACTACCTCTGATCTCTTGGCCGACACACTTGTCGAGCCACAGCCTGCTGCCACAGTTTCTGGTCCACTGCAGGGGGACCCACCACCACCTACGGAGGGCAGTGCCCTTGCTTGATGCTGTCCCTACCCCACTTTTTGTTCATGTCCTTCCCTCATCCTATTTTGTGTCCATCTGTCTTTTCGGATCCTTAGTTTTACATAGCTTGGGGGAGGACTCACCATGCATCATTCCATGCATTTGCATCATCACTTTATCCTTGCACCATATCATTTTTTCTTTCTTTTGTACAATTTTATTTTCCATTCACTTTCTATCTCCTTACCCACCCACCCACCCTAGCCTCATTTCCTGCATGCCAGCGTGTTCTAAGCAGTGAGGACAGTGCTGTGTTTAGCTTGGGGGATGAGCGCTATCACTTTATTTTTTATTTGTTTTACATTTTTCTTCCATTTTGCACCTTTTTATTTTACCTTCCATTTTCCACCTTTCCATCTTTTTTCTCATTTAGCATCACGTTTTCTACTTTTTGCCATGCTTGCATGCTTGTTTTCGTTTTCTTACTTTCTCCGCCCTTTTCCCCTTTTGCTAGAATTGTTCTACATGATGATAACTCTCATAGCCCTCAGTAGCTACTCACGATGCTTATATCTATTGACATGCTATTTAGAGTAGTCCTAGTCTTACTATATATGTGCTTGCATATTCTCTTGCTGATCTTTCTAATTTAATGCCTGATATGAATTGAAGCTGAATGCATGAAATAGTATCTAGTACGTTCTTTGTTGGGTAATGCACCTAGGTTCAAGCATCATTAGAATATTTGGAGCACCTGTTTGTTATCTTATCCACTTCTGTTTGCATGCCTGATATTATTGTGCTTTATACCGCATGCTTTCATTATTCATTGAGATGAATGAAAATATCCATGCTAGCTATGAGTTTAGTTAGAGTATTATCCCATTGAACCGTTGTGCACATCTGATGAGTGAACCGAGTGATATATTATCTTCATTCTTCTCATATCTTTATGATTCTCTATATATCATTTGGTTTCACCCCCTACAGCTACTTTTACCGCACCTACCTTCCAAAATCCCCAAAAGAAAAAGATAGCTTCCAAAGCCCAAAAAAATTTGAGAAAAACAAAAATAAAACAAAAATATTTCCTATATCTTTATTAGAAGCTATAACAAATACTTGGGAAAAGACAAAAAAATTCCACATCATATTCCTAGATACGACGCCTCAAACTAAGCTTGGGGGGTGAACCGCTTGATTATATGAGTGAGTATGACATTAGAGTGGAGATGGTGCACAATGGGGAGATTCGATAATGCTTAAACTTTACGAAATATTTTAGCTTTGGAGATTTTTTATGATTTGAAGTGTATTTGAATGTCATGACCTCTTTCCATTCCCTATTACATGTTGGGTGATCTCTTTGTGCGTCAGTTATATCTATTGATTGAAAAGTGCATTGCCAACTTTTTTTTATACGAGACTCTGTAGATTGTATGATATTGATATGAGTTGACGGCATGATTTTAGAGGATCCCTACTTTTGCCTTTATTTCATGCTAGCCATATGATTAGTAAGACTTGAAAATACTATTAGCATGTGTTCTATCATTCGAAGCATTGTAATATGCTGCTTGGGCTTGAGATCTGACTGAACATTTTAGCACCCCTCTCAATCTCCTACCTCTTCTATTTTCTTTTATTATCGCCCAGTGAGCCTAGTATTCGTTTTCCTCGAGGACGAGTAAGAGGTAAGCTCGGGGGATTTTGATGTGTCCATATTTTTAATCTTTTCATAGCATCATTTCATTGAATTTCATGTCATATCCGCATCCAAATCCTGCATTTTCATACGATACTGTGCTTCTAATGCTATATTAGGGTTTCGTAGAGCTTTGTGGATTTTCAGGGATTTTGGGGCGATTCAGAGCCATTTTGGGACATATACACACCTGGCACGTCCGTGATACCGTTGGCGAGGCTCTACAGGGGTTCGCCGAGGTTCGGAAGCATATGGGAGGAGAGGAAGAGAAGCGAGCGAAAGAAAGGAGTCAAAGCCCAAAGCCTATGCAGCTTTCCCATGTGACTCGACCGAGTAGCACCAGCTACTCGGTTGCACACGAGTCCAGCAGGAAGAACATGCGAATTCTACTTGACCGAGCAGAGTGACGACTCGACCCAAGTCGATCATACTCGACCGAGCAGGTGCCTACTCGACTGAGCAGCCGACTCGGTCGGCAACATGTAGACCCTAAACTTCCAGATTTTCAATTTTTTACGTGGGGTCTGCTGTGTCTATATTTTCCATCTTTTCATGGAATCATTCCATTGCATTTCATATCATATTCGTATCCAAATCCTGCATTTTCCTACGATATTGCAATTCTAACGCCAGATTCGAGTTTCGTAGAGTTTTGTGTATTTTCAGGGATTTTGGAGCGATTCAGGACCACTTTTTGATATGGACACATCCAGCATGCCCGTGAGCCCGTTGGCAAAGATTTATAGGAGTTCGTTGAGGCTTGGAAGCCTATGGGAGGAGTGGAGGAGGTTTACAGGAGTAGAGGAGAAGTTGCAAGCTTTTTCAGGAATTTTCACAGGCGACTCGACCAAGCAGCAAGTCCTGCTCGGTCGAGTTGATACAACAGAGCTGATACGTACCCTGCTCGACCGAGCAGTGTGGTGCTCGGTCGAGCCACTCCTACTTCAAAGCTTCACCAATCAACATCCTGCTCGACCGAGCAGGACTTGCTCCATCGAGTCAGATGATGACTCGACTGAGCAAGGCCTACTAGGGCCGAGTAAATAGAACGACACTTTTTGAAGAAACACGAGCCACTGACAGACTCGACCGAGCAAGTGGGCCCGACTGAGCAAGCTTCTGCTCGACCGAGTCACTGACTCAGTCGATGACAATGCAGGCTAATTTTGGAATTTTTCGTGGGCCCGTCTGGATGTGCGCAGCTGGGGAGTGAAGTGCAGATCTAAGAGACGCGATCTGTGAGCTCATTCTTTTGTATGTTTTTGAATTACGTTTGAGAGAAGATGGGAGAGAGAGAAGTATTGTAGATCTAAACCTAGTTTTCTTTGATTTCGAATTAATTTTTGGGAGAAAATTTGCGCTCTATTATTCTTGCGTTCTGGAATCTGCGGAATCTTTTTGGGTTATTATTGGCTATTGTTCTTTCCCTTCTTCGGTGCGTAAGTTATTTAATTCTCACTTGATTAATTTGCTACAATGTTTTCTTTGATAAAAATCGTATTTTTATTCGTCAAAATCATCATGTGTAAGTAGTTTCCTCTAGGGTTGATGGGAATAAAGGGGAGTATTAGGATAGAGATGTAGATCTGGATCTCTAGGATGTATTGGGAATAAAGGGGAGTATTTCGGTCGATCCATCCGAATCCCTAGGATAACTCGTACTGAGATCATGCCCACGGTCAGTGGAATTGATGAGCTTAAGGAGTATCCTTAGGATTAAATATGAAAATTAGTGGATCCAACCAAGGCTCGTGACCATGCCCAGCTTATGCCTTGAGGGGATCCACCGATGAACTATATCGCTACATTGACGGCTACCGCCATTGCGTCAATAAGAGCCACCGAAATACCTTAAAATTCTAATCCACGAGAGGCATGAATTGGGAGACCAATCCCCGAAACCTAATGCAACGTAAAGATCCTATTCTAACATCAACCTCCGACATTCTTAGCGGTGATCCCTAAGACCCTAGTTTTCTTTATTATCAAGTCAACAACACCATCACAACCAATCTTTCCAAACCGACAGCTATCTCACTCTGAGATCTAGAAATAATATGAGACCTCAAATACACTGTCACTGTCCCTGTGGGATCCGACATCTTTTATACTATAAGTTAACACCGTCTGCTTGCGGATAGAGCCCAGAGCGGACACCTAGGAGCCGTACTACGCCTAGCGACTGTGACACCGCTAGGTGGAATTTAGGTGTAAGTTCAGGGTGCGTCAAGTTTTTGGTGCCGTTGCCGAGGATTTATCTCCGTGTAATTCGCGCCATAACTAGGTTGCTCTAGAGTTACATTTTGGACGCGTCAAGTTTATGGCACCGTTGCCGGGAGGCGTTTCGCCATATTTTCTATTTACCACAATTAGGTTGATTAGATTGCGTTAAAAAACAACAAAAAACTAATAATATAAAAAACACAGAGAGAGAAATTTTTCCCACCACCTGGTTTATCATTATCTTTATCTTCTTGTACCGTTGATATCTTTTCCAGGTTGTTTGTTTTTGATTATTCGGGTATAATGGATCAATCTTGGCATTATTCAGGCAATGATTATTCAACAAAGTATGAGGCTCCAATGGAAGAATGCAAATATTATTCATAGGACCCATACTATCAGATGGAAGGATATGATCAATATTCAGAGTGCTATGCCTACTGCGAGTCATGTGACAAGGAGGGATACATACCCTATGAAAGCCGCGTTTGTCTCTTGAGTCCTGACCATCCGCTCAATTTGACACTCAATGCATTTATGGCACATGTAGAGGAGAGCACGGCTGTCAGCGCTATACTGAATGAGTCACATGATCGTTGGTAGAAAGATATGGCCGAAATCAATAAGTGCCTTTCATATTATGAGCTCGAGGGAGAGACTGAGGACATTGATACTTCCACATCTGAGGAGATAGCGGCTGACATACACGATGCATCCAAGGGCGAAACATTCACTTCCAAACCCACGGAGCCAGAGATTGTCACCGAGGAGGTCATGCATTGGGATGAGGACACAGATATTCATAAGGATCCCGAGTGTTGCCCACCTTCAGTTGAGCTTCCACAGCCACCTTATCCTTCCATTGACAACGATAAGGATTCGCCTGATGAGACCCATACTAATATGCCAGAGCTGCCTGAAAAGCCTGAGACGAACGACAAGGAACTGCCTGTCGTGGTACATGAGAGCGGAGATGTATTTTCAGGAAAGTATCGTCTACCTATTTTTACTTTACATATTTCTTTTGACAATCTTCTTTGGAAAACTTTTATTTTAGGGAAAAATTTTCCACATCAGATTGATGCAGCTTATCTCTACCATGGTACAGGTGGAGTCCGTGGAGAGATGCTGGGAGCCGCATTGCTGGAATCTGATGGAGCCTGTAGAGATACGCACATGGCGGAGCCACAGAAAGTGCAGATGAGCAGCTGCCTGCACCGACAAAGATATTGGACCCGCCTTTTGCTACAGGTGGTACCAATCTAGTAGTGTAGAATTTTATGCTTTCGATAAACACGAATCCTCTCGATAGCGAGAGAACCGTATAGGATTTTGTATGTTTTCTTAGTTTAATAAATTCACCCTATATGATGGCTCAATTATCTTTTGCACCCAACCCATTATTTATCATCTATGCACACCCTTGTGTTTGGCGCTTATTTTGCCTCTCTCTCCAATTTTTATGTGATGTTTAAGCTTGGGGGAGAGAAACTATTTTGTTAAGTGGCCCCCCTTATCTTGTCGTTGTCCTCTATTTATATCATACACACATTGAGGACAATGTGATGTTTAAGCTTGGGGGAGTGCATAGTGCACACACTTTGCTTCATCATTAAACACACTTCGAAATTTACATTTGAACCTTGTTCACTTCTATATTTATGTCTCATATGCTTCATTTTCTATGAAATATCATGGATTTTTTTATGAAATTTGATATCTGTTAGATTAGAGTTCGATTTCTTGATTAGTGTATCTTTGTTAATATGCTTTTTCATAGTAGAATCCATAGTTTCACAACCATATTCTCGAAACAGTTAAGCTAAAAATGAATGAATCAAATCTGAAAATCATTTGACTCCTGCATGATTTGATTGATAATTCTGTTGCTTCATGGATGTGTAGTGATTCAAAAGAGATAGGATAACCCCACGACAACCAAAGTAGTGATGACTAGGATTCCTGAAACCGAGCCATGTCTAGATTCTATTCTTTTTCGTTTTCTTTTGTGAATAGCCAATACATGATCTTTGATCATGTTTTGCATTCCATCGCATTTACGTGAGTTTGCAAAAATCCCAAAAATGCAAAAATCAAAATATCCTTAATAAAAGGCCCTAGGGGTTCTTCGTAACCCAATGCCCTAAGACCGTCTGGTCTGGGATGCATAGGCCGCTTTTTGTATATATTGAGTTATCTCGTATATATAAAGAAAGAAAATGTATATGAAATATTCATATAGCCAAAAACAATATAAAAGTACAAAAATCCCATATCCTTATCTCCATTTCTATATAGAACTAAGACATGGCAAAGTTGATGGGTTCTAGGAATCTTGAAATGGTCGTAGTGTGTGATGCCTTACCTTGATTGAATTTGCTAAATTCATTCCATGAAGTATAATAAAATACCATGCATGCTTGAAAACGTTTGATCATGACATATTATACTACTTAGAGAATGAGTTGTGGACATTGGTTTCATTTCTGTGAACTTGGTATATTGCATGATAAACTATGATATGATATAACTCTACTCTCATTTTTATCACTTATCAAGTTTATTAAATCTATTGAAATCCACGTTATTTTAATTTGAGCGAGATTTAAGTATTTGTTGTGTATATGTGTTCTAACTTCAAATTGATGTGTGCTCGAGATCTTGCATACCTTGGGTTCTTGTATTTTCTGAATTTGAGATTGAACCACTTGTCTCCATAACACACCACCGCCTCACATCTCTATTGTATCCCTCTCTGTTGCTGCAGGAAGAGGAAAATAACAAGAACAAGGTTACCGAAGCCTTGGGTTGAGTCGAGTCCAAATTTCTTTTTTGAAAAATTCAAAAGCTCCAACACTCCCCCGTGTTAGCTTCTTACTAGTCTTTCTCGAGGACGAGTAAGAGGTAAGCTTGGAGGATTTTGATGTGTCATTATATTCCATATTTTATCTATATGATTACACGTCAAAATGATTGCTCAATTAAATATTTCATACGCTTTTACACTCATAATTGATACTATTTTACTTTAAGAGCGTTTGGTTGCATTTCAGGGAATATCAAGCGATTTGGAGTATATTTGAGGAGAGAGCGCGTGCTTCGACACCAAAACTCCTGAGGTGCCGCGTTCGGTGACTCAAAGATACGAGGGAGCAAGGAAGGGGCAAGAGAGAGAGAGAGGGACAAAGAAGAGGAAAATGAAGAAAGCATGGGTCTATAATACCATGACTAATGGATTCAGGTCACTCGATCGAGTTATGATGCGGCGAAGGAATCGAGCGATCCAAAGTGCTGGAAACAAGACAGCCGTGCACTCTTTTTAAATCCTCTATCATCTGAGATTTTTTAGTATTTTTCTGATATTTTTTCCAGATAGTAGACTTCAAGACGGTTCCAACTTCACTAAGAACGTGCCAATCGAAGGTCGGATGAGCTCTGTGGAATTTCTGCAAGATGATACTGTAGTGCTGAAATTTGTTCTTAACCACCTACTCGACCGAGCAACCACCTACTCGACCGAGCAACTACCTACTCGGTCCGAAAGACCCTACTCGGTCCAAGCAAGTAGTGCGATGTTTTGGGCGATGGATTCAGACTTCTGACGACTCGAGCAAGCAGCCATTTCTCGACCGAGCAACTACCTACTCGGTCCAAGCAGACCCTACTCAGTCCGAGCAGACAGAGCGATGTTTTGGACACGTGATTCATATTTTCTGACGACTCGACCGAGCAGCTACCTACTCGGACCGAGTCGTCGTGAGCCCAGATCTTAAGTTGCGTCTGGATCTTTAAGCACGGATTGGAGAGGGCTTCTGGGGGTGTTTTTGCTAGGGTTTTTAGAGGAGAATAGATGTTGAATGGCAGCCGTTACTTTTAGGGGGGTTTTTGCATATCTTTTTGTAACGACCACTTTTCGTCGTACGTTTTTCGTGCACGTGCTTTTGGCCGTGCACGTGTTTATTTTAGAATATATTTGTTTGTGAACACTTTTGTGTGAAATGTCGTTGTGAACGTCTCTGAGAGTATTAAATAATGGCACTAATTTGGAACGACGTTTCTCGAGTCGTTTTCCCACAATTTAAACTTGCTCGATGAGACGTGACGATTCTCACTCTTGACGGGAGACGTTTCTATTTTTAGTTTCGTCATCCGACGTCGAATTTGAGATCTGTCTTCTTAGTTAGCTCACATTCGTCATCACGAACACCACGATATTTATTTTATAATTTTTGGAGTTTATTTGACCACTTTTATATTTTTAACAAGTTTTATAATATTTTTAATAATTTATTTTTAAATTAATTTCGGCCAAATAAAATTTATTTGAGTTTTAAACGTTTTAAAGAATTTTTGAGCCAATTTCCAGCTCATTTGGACCAGGTCAAATCCTAGAATGGGTTGGAGAAGTTTAAATTCAAATTTTAAATCTTTTTGAACTTCTAATCCTATTAGATTTAGCCCTAGACCAAGTCAACCCACCTATACTATATAAGCAACCCCTAGCAAGTCCTATTTTCACAAGAAATTAGCCCTAGCCTCTCCCAAAACTCAAATTGGACGTTGCGACGATTCGTCGCAACGTTGCGACGTTCAGCCACCGCACGACCGAGAGAACGGCCTCCGTTCGCCCGCTCTGACCGGCAGCTTCCTCCGCACCAAGCTTCGTCCGCGCCATCGCACAGCCGCTGCATCGTTCCCCCGCACCAAGCTGTGTCCGACCGAGGAATTCCCTCGGTCAGACCGATGGCCGCCCCCGCTCACGCCCGTTCCCCCGCTCCGCTGCAGCCCAAGCGCCCGACCGGCCCGCCCGCTGTGTCTGACCGATGCCCACGCCCGCATCGCCCCGCGTTGCAACATTGCAACGTTGCAACGCCCGCCCAAGCGCCCGACCGAGACGACCGACCGCTCCGACCGATGGATTTCCTCGCACCCGCTGCTGCACCGCTCCGCAGCGCTGCACAGCGCCGTGCGCTGTGTCTGACCGAGAGACTCTCTCGGTTAGGCTAGGGTACGACCGATGGCCATACGTCGCAACCCCGCATCCGTCGCACCACTTGCCACCGTGGGCCCCCCAAGTTCTCCAGAGGTATTGTGGGTCCCCCAAAGGTCCCTAGGACTACTGTGGGCCCCACCTAGGTGCTTGCTCTTCGAGGATTCGTCGCGTACGACGTCGTCGCACGTCGTAGCCCGTCGTCGCACGTGCTAGCTTTGGAATCTGGAACCGTCGCCCCGGTTGAAGCTCTGAATTTTCCAGCGAGGAATATATTTTGGAATCAGGACTTGGAGCGCGTTCTATTATTCCAACCCCCGGCGTCGCTACCCGACGCCGGTGTAGCTTTCGCGTCGTGTTGAGGTAACGCTTTGCACCCCTAGGATCCCCAACCCAATTGCATGACTAATCAAGACTAAAAATCAGTATTTTAAAGTATTTTAAATGTTTTAGAAATCACTAATCAAGATTAATAATATGGACTTTAGGCCGGTGGACTTTGCACGTAGGATACTTGTGATTCTTGGACTCATTGGACGCTGTGCTCAGACGTTGTACTTACAGGCAAGTGAAACTTGCCAACTCTTGTGTAGGGCCATGTTTTTAGGCCATTTCCTTGCTTTTAGCGTAAAAGAGACTAGCCAGTGAAATGATAGCTGGCTAGACGCCTATTTGATCTAGTTTGACAACGAAACTAGATCCGTCACCTAATTGATCTAGCTTGACAACGAAGCTAGATCCACCCTTTAAACTTGATGTTCATGCATACTAAACTGTCACGTTTACTTTCCTTATCTGTACGCACTTTTAACTGCCATGCATTGCATTCTACATGTCATCCAAGTTGAATATTGCATTCGTAGCACACGCTACATACTTGTACTTGCTTGTCCTGGCTAGGTGCACCCCTACGCCATACTTGTTAAAAACACTTCCTGGCTCGTGATCCAGAAGCGAGCATTACCGTTCGGGGGTAAGGCCCTGGCTCGATACACGTGGGATGGGGTAAGAGTTAAGCGGCCAATCAGCTGGGAGTCTGCCTGATCAGCAACTGCAGCTGTAAGGCGTAAACTCTGGGTGGGGCGGAGTTAAGCGGCCAATCAGTGTGAAAGAAAGTCATTTCAGCTGTAAGGCGTAAACTCTGCAAATGACATGAAAACGTGACTAGAGAAATCCTTGTAAATGTTATTAGTCTTGCCACACTTGCCATGCCATGCTAGCTACTTGTTGTTTTCTTTACCTGCTGCACTCATACTTAAACTGCCATGTCATTGCATCATGCTAGGACTGCTAGGTTGCTCTTACTTGTACTTTCAGTTTCACTTGCACAAGTCTTCCAGACTTGCTGACATGTGCCCCTTTCTCTTTGGGTGTCACATGTTAGACCCTGAGCCAGAGATCGTTGCTGTGTACGTGATGAGTCGCTGACGCTGAGTCTGAGTCCATGATTGCCAGGAGGATTTTGGTGGACACCGGTGACCTTGCTTTGAGTTTTGTTGAGCTTTATGTTGTTTTAGGCCTTTTGTTAGTTTTGTTGGTGCGTAGCACCGTCGTTGTACTTTGTACTTTTGTTGGCCATGTTTGGGCCTTTAGTCTCTTACTTTTAGCTTGGTGGTTTTTCTGTGATGTTAGAAACTTATTTTATGGATATTCTGAGATGCTTCTTTTGTCTCATTTCATTATTATTATCTTTGTTTCGTTCGCGTTGCAAGGGCCTGCAGTTTTAAATTTGATTGACGCTTATCGGACTTGCAGCTTTGTAGCTTCAAGTCTGAGCGGACCTTCTCACGCTTCGCCTCCATATTTTGGGAAGCGGGGCGTGACAGGTTTTGTTGGTGGCCCATGCAGGTCCAGTCTTGCAATTGCGAATTAACGGAACAACGATGATAACGGAATGTCCATTAAATAAATTGCAACATCCGAGTCATAAGCCCTGAGTCTAGTCGATTTCTTAGGACACTAGGTGGTAAGGGACTTAGTTAGACGTCTGTGCTTTCTAGTTAGAAGCCTCCGATTGGTAGTTAGACCCCCCTTCTAGCAATTGATCGTCGTAGGAGTTACCTTAGTGGTCCTTGCCTAACCCTGACCATACTAGACCTCTAAAATTTCCTTTTGTCGTTCGCTTGGGTTCATTGATCTCGGACCAAGCTGAACGCATTCCATTACCGTCCAGCCCCTTAGGAAGTCTTAGTGCTTAGTTTCAAATCTTTAGTTGGTCAACCGTAGGAGTTTCCGTAGACTTTTCTGATTCATGTCCTAGACGTATGTATGCTTTGACCACCTGACCAATTTCCTCCCCTCGATTCACGAGATCGCCTCATGACGATCGTCGTCAATTTTCGACCCTCTCCGTTACAAACCTGAATCTTCTGAAAGTATTCTTCGATTTCCTCTTTCCCATACTACTTCGTTGATTTAAAATTTTAAAACGTTTGTCGGAATTTTGAACTCTAGCTTATAATATTTTCCCCAGCCTATGTTTTCGTACTCATGTCGTCTTTTCATATATTTTATTCCGAACCGTTTGTCCAATTCGATTTATAATTTTCCTTCTTATTTGTGCCATTTGAATAATACATCGTGTTTACTTTTAATATACTCTTCAAGCCACATGGAATTTCAGATTTCAGCAAGTTGGTTTTGCTCGCCGTTCCCACTATTTCAGATTTTTGCAAAATTACTATTTTCATAACATCTTCCTGCTTTAGACCCTCCCTGATTTGATTTTAAAGATTTGCTATTCAACCCTGATAATTCTTATGCTAAGTTACTACTATTTTCTTTCCGCTCACCATACACGTTTTAGAAAAATTTCTAAACCAAATTGAATTTCAATTATATTTATATCCGTGTCAGACTTGTTGTGCTCGTACATTAAGAACCTTTTGTAAATCAGTTTCTCATTTTTGGCAAACCATGGTTTTCTAAAAGAAGTTTCAAAATTGATTATTTTAAATCTTCCATAGCCTAGAAGTTTTGAAAACATTTAACATGAGTTTAAATCTTTCCGTTACTTGATTTCATTCTTGACTTTCCAAAACTTTTTGGTCAACATTTTAGTAAATTACTGACTGATAGAATTTTCTAAACCATGTCCATAATATTCGCGTAAATGATTTTACTCCCTTCAAAATGATTTCAAAACCAATAGGCCATTTTCTATTATTTTGAATATTCAACTCAGATTTACTTTTGAACAACTCGTTTTATCGATCCCCAAACAATTCTTCTCAGACGAGGATTTTAAAGTACAACAGTTTTCAGACTTCACGTATTTTAGCATGTGCCACCTACCCTACCTTCTTTTCTACATCCTATGTATGTATCACTACACCTCCTTTTCCCTCAACCTAAACATCACCATTGAGCCAATGTTTCGTCTAACCAAGCTGTCTCCTTGTACTCGTCCTATCTGAACTCGTGCTTATCGATCCTTCCCTCGTCACGCTCTCGACCTCTCTTTATTGTTTAGGCTTAAGTGTCCGTCAATGTCCGTGCCAACCCTTAAGTGTTAGTAGACCCTTGGACCCTTGTGAGGTGTCGTTGTGCACGTACCTAAGTTGTGTACGTGGGCTTGAATGAGCGTGCCCCCATAGTATATTGATGCTTGCCTATTGTGTGATATATATATATATGTACTCGGAGTTATTCGTAATATTAGGAAGTTGTTTGTGTGTTAGAATGTATAGACTTGTGAGTGGTTAGATATACTATACTAGGGATGCTTGTGTATATTTGAATTAGCGTTAGAATATCTAAGTTGTGTATGTGGTAAGAGATACTTATAATGGTTGAAATAAAATGATTGGTAAAGCTATGTATAGGCTAGGTGTGATGATGATGTGTGAACTTATAGATAAGTAAGTAGGCCTATTGAGTGATCTATATACTAGTATGAGTGAGTATGTGCTCGTAGGTAGATATACATATAGTGCTTGGACGTAAGTAGTTATGTTTTGTTACCTGAGTATATATGTGTTATACATATGGTAGTAGGATTATAATTTTGATTAATATTGCTAGCTTTTGCGGGATGTTGCATGTGTGCATACCGTGAGGTATACACGACTATTGCACATCCTAATTATGCATGTGTGGATGTGTTAGTATACTAATTATAGGTAGTAGGCCATGGTGTAGATATATACATTACTTATGGGTGACTATACGATGAATACGTATGCATGTACTAGGGAGTGTATTATAAATATACGTGTGCTGATGTCTGTATTATTATTATGGTGTATAAATTGATTGAACTATGTAAGTATTACCGGACTATAATAGGTAAAAGTGTATACGTACGTGAATGTATATATATACGTGTTGGTAATAATAATGTTCGACTACCTAGTGCATATATGAGCACTTGTAATGACTATACTTGGTTTGAAATACGATGTGACTTGATTTGGGGTAGTTATTAGAGCGACTAGATGTATTAGAAAGTCCGAGGACGGATTTTATTCTAAGGTGGGGAGGATGTAACGACCACTTTTCGTCGTACGTTTTTCGTGCACGTGCTTTTGGCCGTGCACGTGTTTATTTTAGAATATATTTGTTTGTGAACACTTTTGTGTGAAATGTCGTTGTGAACGTCTCTGAGAGTATTAAATAATGGCACTAATTTGGAACGACGTTTCTCGAGTCGTTTTCCCACAATTTAAACTTGCTCGATGAGACGTGACGATTCTCACTCTTGACGGGAGACGTTTCTATTTTTAGTTTCGTCATCCGACGTCGAATTTGAGATCTGTCTTCTTAGTTAGCTCACATTCGTCATCACGAACACCACGATATTTATTTTATAATTTTTGGAGTTTATTTGACCACTTTTATATTTTTAACAAGTTTTATAATATTTTTAATAATTTATTTTTAAATTAATTTCGGCCAAATAAAATTTATTTGAGTTTTAAACGTTTTAAAGAATTTTTGAGCCAATTTCCAGCTCATTTGGACCAGGTCAAATCCTAGAGTGGGTTGGAGAAGTTTAAATTCAAATTTTAAATCTTTTTGAACTTCTAATCCTATTAGATTTAGCCCTAGACCAAGTCAACCCACCTATACTATATAAGCAACCCCTAGCAAGTCCTATTTTCACAAGAAATTAGCCCTAGCCTCTCCCAAAACTCAAATTGGACGTTGCGACGATTCGTCGCAACGTTGCGACGTTCAGCCACCGCACGACCGAGAGAACGGCCTCCGTTCGCCCGCTCTGACCGGCAGCTTCCTCCGCACCAAGCTTCGTCCGCGCCATCGCACAGCCGCTGCATCGTTCCCCCGCACCAAGCTGTGTCCGACCGAGGAATTCCCTCGGTCAGACCGATGGCCGCCCCCGCTCACGCCCGTTCCCCCGCTCCGCTGCAGCCCAAGCGCCCGACCGGCCCGCCCGCTGTGTCTGACCGATGCCCACGCCCGCATCGCCCCGCGTTGCAACATTGCAACGTTGCAACGCCCGCCCAAGCGCCCGACCGAGACGACCGACCGCTCCGACCGATGGATTTCCTCGCACCCGCTGCTGCACCGCTCCGCAGCGCTGCACAGCGCCGTGCGCTGTGTCTGACCGAGAGACTCTCTCGGTCAGGCTAGGGTACGACCGATGGCCATACGTCGCAACCCCGCATCCGTCGCACCACTTGCCACCGTGGGCCCCCCAAATTCTCCAGAGGTATTGTGGGTCCCCCAAAGGTCCCTAGGACTACTGTGGGCCCCACCTAGGTGTTTGCTCTTCGAGGATTCGTCGCGTACGACGTCGTCGCACGTCGTAGCCCGTCGTCGCACGTGCTAGCTTTGGAATCTGGAACCGTCGCCCCGGTTGAAGCTCTGAATTTTCCAGCGAGGAATATATTTTGGAATCAGGACTTGGAGCGCGTTCTATTATTCCAACCCCCGGCGTCGCTACCCGACGCCGGTGTAGCTTTCGCGTCGTGTTGAGGTAACGCTTTGCACCCCTAGGATCCCCAACCCAATTGCATGACTAATCAAGACTAAAAATCAGTATTTTAAAGTATTTTAAATGTTTTAGAAATCACTAATCAAGATTAATAATATGGACTTTAGGCCGGTGGACTTTGCACGTAGGATACTTGTGATTCTTGGACTCATTGGACGCTGTGCTCAGACGTTGTACTTACAGGCAAGTGAAACTTGCCAACTCTTGTGTAGGGCCATGTTTTTAGGCCATTTCCTTGCTTTTAGCGTAAAAGAGACTAGCCAGTGAAATGATAGCTGGCTAGACGCCTATTTGATCTAGTTTGACAACGAAACTAGATCCGTCACCTAATTGATCTAGCTTGACAACGAAGCTAGATCCACCCTTTAAACTTGATGTTCATGCATACTAAACTGTCACGTTTACTTTCCTTATCTATACGCACTTTTAACTGCCATGCATTGCATTCTACATGTCATCCAAGTTGAATATTGCATTCGTAGCACACGCTACATACTTGTACTTGCTTGTCCTGGCTAGGTGCACCCCTACGCCATACTTGTTAAAAACACTTCCTGGCTCGTGATCCAGAAGCGAGCATTACCGTTCGGGGGTAAGGCCCTGGCTCGATACACGTGGGATGGGGTAAGAGTTAAGCGGCCAATCAGCTGGGAGTCTGCCTGATCAGCAACTGCAGCTGTAAGGCGTAAACTCTGGGTGGGGCGGAGTTAAGCGGCCAATCAGTGTGAAAGAAAGTCATTTCAGCTGTAAGGCGTAAACTCTGCAAATGACATGAAAACGTGACTAGAGAAATCCTTGTAAATGTTATTAGTCTTGCCACACTTGCCATGCCATGCTAGCTACTTGTTGTTTTCTTTACCTGCTGCACTCATACTTAAACTGCCATGTCATTGCATCATGCTAGGACTGCTAGGTTGCTCTTACTTGTACTTTCAGTTTCACTTGCACAAGTCTTCCAGACTTGCTGACATGTGCCCCTTTCTCTTTGGGTGTCACATGTTAGACCCTGAGCCAGAGATCGTTGCTGTGTACGTGATGAGTCGCTGACGCTGAGTCTGAGTCCATGATTGCCAGGAGGATTTTGGTGGACACCGGTGACCTTGCTTTGAGTTTTGTTGAGCTTTATGTTGTTTTAGGCATTTTGTTAGTTTTGTTGGTGCGTAGCACCGTCGTTGTACTTTGTACTTTTGTTGGCCATGTTTGGGCCTTTAGTCTCTTACTTTTAGCTTGGTGGTTTTTCTGTGATGTTAGAAACTTATTTTATGGATATTCTGAGATGCTTCTTTTGTCTCATTTCATTATTATTATCTTTGTTTCGTTCGCGTTGCAAGGGCCTGCAGTTTTAAATTTGATTGACGCTTATCGGACTTGCAGCTTTGCAGCTTCAAGTCTGAGCGGACCTTCTCACGCTTCGCCTCCATATTTTGGGAAGCGGGGCGTGACACTTTTTGAGTTTAGATCTGTTTTGAGAGTTTTTTGGGAGACGGTCTTTTGGAGAGTTAGGCTACGCCATAAGCCCCTCCTTTGTATCAAGATAAGTATTTTTGTCTCTTTAATTCCATTTGTTATTTCTTTGTGATTTCTTATTGAATATCTCCTTGATGCATGCTATGATGAATTCTCTTGCTATTATCGAATCTTCTATTTCTTTTCATATGATGCATGCGTAGTTCTATCTAGGGCTAATGGATTAGCCCTAAGATTTTAGGATTTAGATGCAAAGATAGGATTTTTATGATGCATTGGGAATAAAAGGGGATGCATTCAAACCACAAGAGTGGTGAGATTACTGTAGATCCCTAATGCACGTATCGTATGCATCTATCGTGCGGTAGGGTGAATACGGTATGTTAGATTCATAATGCCTAGACACATGAATTCACTTCCTAGATGCTACAACCCCCAATTAAACTAATGCAACGTAGAATTCTCAACCGAGCATCGACGTCCGACGGTCCTAGCGGTGAGTCCTAAAGCCCTAATCTGTTATATTTTATTTCTTTCTTTCTTTGTGTGGAATCCCTTGTTTACGAAGTTGAGTGACACAACCTTCGCATCCATCACCATTATGACCCTCCATACTCCACATCCACCAATAAACCCGCAAGTCTAACTCAGCATAGGAGTAGATAGGTAGTATAGCACTGCTTCCCCGTATTCGATACCCGCTTGCCACTATACCGTGTGCTTGCTGTAAACGACATCGTTTCAGAGTTAGTTTCGGCTTGTCAAGTTTATGTACTCGGTCCGAGCAAGCAGTGCGATGTTTTGGGCGATGGATTTAGACTTCTGACGACTCGACCGAGTAGCCATTTACTCGACCGAGCAGCTACCTACTCGGACCGAGTCGCCGTGGGCCCAGATCTTAAGTTGCGTCTGGATCTTTGAGCACGGATTGGAGAGGGCTTCTAGGGGTGTTTTTGCTAGGGTTTTAGAGGAGAATAGATGTTGAATGGCAGCCGTCACTTTTAGGGGATTTTTGTATATCTTTTTGAGTTTAGATCTCTTTGAGGTTTTTTTGGGAGACAGTCTTTTGGGGAGTTAGGCTACGCCATAGGCCCCTCCTTTGTATCAAGATAAGTATTTTTGTCTCTTAATTCCATTTGTTCTTTCTTTGTGATTTCTTATTGAATATATCCTTGATGCATGCTATGATGAATTCTCTTGCTATTATCGAATATTCTATTGCTTTTCCTATGATGCATGCGTAATTCCATCTGTAGTTCTATCTAGGGCTAATGGATTAACCCTAGGATTTTAGGATTTAGATGCAAAGATAGGATTTTTATGATGTGTTGGGAATAAAAGGGGATGCATTCGAACCACGAGAGTGGTGAGATTATTGTAGATCCCTAATGCACGTACCGTATGTATCTATCGCACGAGCGGGGTGAATACAGTATGTTAGATTCATGATGCCTAGACACATGAATTCACTTCCTAGATGCTACAACCCCAATTAAACCAATGCAACGTAGAAGTCTCAACCGAGCATCGACGTCCGATGGTCCTAGCAGCGAGTCCTAAAGCCCTAATCTGTTATATTTTATTTCTTTCTTTCTTTGTGTGGAATCCCTTATTTGTGACATTGAGTGACACAACCTTCGCATCCATCACCATTACGACCCTCCCTACTCCACATCCACCAATAAACCCACAAGTCTAACTTAACCTAGGAGTAGATAGGTAGTCTAGCATCGCTTTCCCGTGTTCGATACCCGCTTGCCATTATACCATGTGCTTGCTATAAACGACATCGTTTCGGAGTTAGTTTCGGCTCGTCAAGTTTTTGGCGCAGTTGCCAGGGACGGTTACGGTGTATCTCAGTTTATTTCTATTTTGAAGAGTTCGCTAGCGAATCTTATCATTCTTTATCTCTCCACCCTTTTCATTCTTTTAATTATTACCCTGCTACTAACATCTCCCTCCAGTTAGCGATCATACTTAAGAAATCAGACGCGATGGAGATGGTGATGCAAGTACAATGGACCAGTGAGTCTGACAGTGACTCAGATGAGGTTGACTTTTCTCTGTATCATCTACATGGTCTCCAGGACTCTCGCATGGATGAAGCCACGATCGAATGTGCAGCTAGAGAATTGATTGATGCGGTTCGGTTTATCGGATCAGGAAACCTATGTGGCAGGTAATGTAAACCAGCAAATGGTCATGGATCATATAACGAATAAGGCTTCTGATGCAGGTACCATTGAGGGCGACATTCACATAATCTTCGAAGGGGACGTGATGTTCCTCCAGACTATTGAAGCACTACCTGTTGATGCAAGCTGGAGAGAGACTCGTCAATTGGAGCCATTGAATGATTCCCAGCTATTGAGTATAATGGAATGTGTAGTGGCTGATGTATGGTCCCATGGTCCAGTGGAGTTCCCTGCAGACGACCCGGTTACACAAGAACTCTCAGTCTTTATCGCGAACGCCTTCCAGAATGCAGATACCTTACATGGCGTTCCCGTCACTGACAGAGTCTATGTGTGATACGAGGGAGACACCCTACGCTTCTACAACGATAGCATCCCACAGAGAGCGACATATGAAGAACACGTCTGCGAGGGATACACGGATTCCGAACCAGTGCAAAATTACAATGACCAGGGAAGTTCTCCCAACTCTGTACTTGATAGCAAATGCGTGCTTGAGTACTTTACCTCTGTTTACAGATGCGCTATGGAAACAGAATCTGCAGAAGTTTGCTGTGACATACCATAATGTCACGCCCCGCTTCCTAAAAATATGGAGGCGAAGCGTGAGAAGGTCCGCACAGACTTGAAGCTATAAAGCTGCAAGTCCGATAAGCGTCAATCAAATTTAAAACTGCAGGTCCTTGCAACGCGAACGAAACAAAGATAATATTAATGAAATGAGACAAAGAGATATCTCAGAATATCCATAAAATAAGTTTCAACATCGCAGAAAAAGCCACCAGGCTGAAAAGAAAAAGAGTCTAAAGGCCCAAACATGGCCAACAAAAGTACAAAGAAACAAAGTATAGGTGCCACGCACCAACAACTAACAAAAGGCCTAAAACAAAAGAAAGCTCAACAAGGACTCAAAGAATGGTCACCGGTGTCCACAAAATCCTCCTGGGCAGACTTGGACTCAGGCTCAGCGTCAGCAAAACACCACGTACACAGCAACGGTCGCCGGCTCAGGGTCTAACATGTGATACCCAAAAGAGCAAGGGGCACATGTCAGCAAGTCTACAAGAGACTTGTGCAAGGAAACTGAAAGTAGGTAAAGCAACCTAGCAGTTCTAGCATGAATGCAATGACGTGGCAGTTTAAAGTATGAGTGCAACAGGTAAAGTAAAGTAACGTAAAGTAAAGTACGAGCATGGCATTTAAACATGGCATGGATGACAAGTATTACATGAATCATTCACAAGACAAGTACAAGACAAGGAAAGTAAGCACCTCGTGCACAGAGATTCCGTCTTCTGGCTAGAGGGCTGATCGGGCCACTCCTAAGCTCAGTTGACCGTTTATCCCTACCCCTCCACGTGTATCGAGCCAGGGCCTTACCCCCGAACGGGAATGCTCGCTTCTGGATCACGAGCCAGGAAGTGTTTTTAACAAGTATGGCATAGGGGTGCACCTAGCCGGACCAGGAAACCGGGCATTGGCTTTTGACCAACACATGAGGCCCGTTTCCCCGGAAGTAGTATTCAAGGAGTACAAGTATTATAGCGTGTACTACGAATGCAACAATCAACTTGGATGACATGTAGAATGCAATGCATGGCGGTTAAAAGTGCGTACAGATAAGGAAAGTAAACGTGACCGTTTAGTATGCATGAACAACAAGTTTAAAGGGTTGGATCTAGCTTCGTTGTCAAGCTAAATCAATTAGGTGACGGATCTAGTTTCGTTGTCAAACTAGATCAAGTAGGCATCTAGCCAGCTATCATTTCACTGACAAGTCTCTTTTACGCTAGAATCAAGGAAGTGGCCTAAAAACATGGCCCTACACAAGAGTTGGCAAGTTTCACTTGCCTGCAAGTACGACGTCTGAGCACACCGTCCAATGAGTCCAAAAATCACAATTATCCTACGTGCACAAGTCCACCGGACTAAAGTCCATATTATTAATCTTGATTAGTGAATTTAAAACATTTAAAATACTTTAAAAATACTGATTTTAGTCTTGATTAGCAGGCAATGGGTTGGGGGTCCTAGGGGTGCAAAGCGTTACCTCAACACGACGCGAAAGCTACACCGGCGTCGGGTAGCGACGCCGGGGGTTGGAATAAGAGAACGCGCTCCAAGTCCAGATTCCAAATTAGTTTCCTCGCTGGAAAGTTCAGAACATCAACCGGAGCAACGGTTCCAGATTCCAAAGCTACCACGTGCGACGACGGCTACGACGTGTCGCAACGTCGTACACGGCGAATCGTCGAAGAGAAAGCATCTAGGTGGGGCCCACAGTAGTCCTAGGGACCTTTGGGGGACCCACAATACCTTTGGAGAACTTGTGGGGACCACGGTGGCAAGCGGTGCGACGGGTGCGGGGTTGCGACGTTTGGCTCTCGGTCGTACAGCCTCGGTGCGGGGAGCTCCGTCGGTCGTTCACAGAGAATGCAGGGTTGCGGCGCTTGGGGGTGTGCAGCGGTGCGGGGTTGTGCTTGGTGCGGGGCCTTTTCTCGGTCAGTGCGGAAGAGGGGCTCGGTCAGGCGCTTGGATGCGGGGGGCTGCGATGTTGCAACGTTGCAACGCTTGCAACGCCGGTCGGTGCGGAGATAGGGGCCGGTCGGGCGCGGTGCGGAGTGGGGCGACAAGAGGGGGTTGGTGCGGAGCGGGTGTGCGGGTTGGGGCTCTCGGTCTGACCGAGGGCCTCTCTCTGTCAGAGCGGGGGAACGGGCGGCTGCTGCTGCAGCGTGCGGAGCGGCTGCGGTGCGGGGAGATCCTTCGATCGGAGCGGGGGAACGGGGGAGTTTTCCTCGGTCGTGCGGCAGCTGTTCGTCGCAACGTCAAATTTGAGTTTGGAAGAGGCTAGGGTTATTTTCTTGCGAAAGTAAGTCTTCCTAGGGGTTGTTTATATAGTGTAGATGGGTTGACTTGGTCTAGGGCTAAATCTAATAGGATTAGAAGTTTAAAATAATTTAAAATTTGAAATTCAACTTCTCCAACTCACCCAAGGATTTGACCTGGTCCGAATGAGCTTGAAATTGGCTCAAAAATTCTTTAAAACGTTTAAAACTCAAATAAATTTTATTTGGCCGAAATTAATTTAAAAATAAATTATTACAAATATTATAACCCTTGTTAAAAATACAAAAGTGGTCAAATAAACTCCAAAAATTATAAAATAAATATCGGGGTGATCGTGATGACGAATGTGAGCTAACTAAGAAGACGAATCTCAATTTCGACGTCGAACGACGAAACTAAAAATAGAAACGTCTCCCGTCAAAAGTGAAAATCGTCACGTCTCATCGAGTAAGATTAAATTGTGGGAAAACGACTCGAGAAATGTCGTTCCAAGATAGTGCCACTATTTAATACTCTCAGAGACGTTCACAACGGCATATCACACGAAAGTGTTCACAAACAAACAAAGTCTAAAATAGACACGTGCACGGCCAAAAGCACGTGCACGAACAACGTACAACGAAAAGTGGTCGTTACATCCTCCCCACCTTAGAATAAAGTCCGTCCTCGGACTTTCTACTATAGCTAGTCGTTTTAGTAACTACCCCAATCAAGTCACATTATAATTCAACCTAGGTATAGTTATTACAAGTGCTTATATATGCACTAGGTAGTCGAACATTATCACTACCAACACGTATATATATATAAACGTACGTTATACACTTATACCTATTATAGCCAGTCAAATTCATACATGTATTTCAATCACATATATAAACATACATCCCTTATATAACTACTACTTACCTAGTACAAAACAATAGTTCAGATACTCACATAAGAATAGTCTTTCACTTAGCAACACAATCATTGCTCTACGTATAGATAGCTACCTATGCACAAACATCAAGGGTATACTACCCTCTAATATTTATCCAATACCAACATCTCAACACATGTAGTCACACCATACCATTTTAAATCAAGCTTCACTATATTTAATATACATTCATCACCACTATCGTTTCACAATATATAGTCATTCAAATGCATGCAAATAGTTCACCATATATTCACATCAAGTACGGTCCTATACCTGTATTTACGACACGCCACATATATCATAGTCATCAATATCTATAACTAAGCACATACTTACCCGTGCATGGTGCACACCCATACACGCTAACAATTCATTTACATACACCAATCATACCATCATATATTACTAGTACATCTACACACCTAGTTTAGCTAGCACACATACGTTCACACAGGCAAGTCCTTAGTAATTAGCTATACCACAAGACCAACACCTATAACTATATACTGGTGTAGCGACCCACAATCATGTGCGTAACACAACCAGGCACAAACACTTCTATCACTATACATACATCAAACATTGCTATATTCAAGCTACAAACATACATTCAATATACTTAGAGTATACCCACTCAAGCTTGAGTGAGACTCAATACACATATCCGAATATTCTATATACGTAACACGGCATTCATACCTATACCAATACCACTCCCATATATATACATCTACCAATACAACCATATACATTCCATAAATCAATCACACTTAATATTTAGTCAGGCAATACTCACGTAGTTCAATCATTCTATATACCATAATAGTAATACAGACATCAGCACACGTATATTTATAATACACTCCCTCATACATGCGCATTCATCGTATAGTCACACCTGTGTAACATGTATATATATATTCACACCATAGCCTACTACCTATAATTAGTATACTAATACACATATACATACATACTTGAGGTGTGCAATAGTCGTGTATACCTCACGGTATGCACGCATGCAACATCCCGTAAAAGCAAGCAATACCAATCAAAATTATAATACTACTACCATATGTATATCACCTATATACTCATGCAACGAAGCGTAACTACTTACTCCTAAGCACAATTCATAACTACGTACGAGCACATACTCATACGTACTAACATAGGGGTCACTCAATAGGCTTACCTACTTATCTATACATACACCTATTATTATCACACCTAGCTTTCATATAGCCTTACCAATCATTTTATTTCAACCATTACAAGTATCTCTAACTACATACACTCCATTAGATATTTCAACGCTAACTCTTATATACACAGGCATCCCTAGTATAGTATAGCTATCCACACAAAAATCTATAACTACTAACACACAACAACTTCATACTATCACGAATAACTCCGAGTATATATATACCACACAATAGGCAAGCATCAATATACTATGGGGGTACACTCATTCAAGCCCACGTACACAACTTAGGTACGTGCACTACGACTACCTCACAAGGTCCAAGGGCCTACTAACAATTAAGGGTTGACACAGACATTGACGGACCCTAAGGCCTAAGCAATAAAGAGAGGTCGAGAGCGTGACGAGGGAAGGATCGATAAGCACGAGTTCAGATAGGATGAATACAAGGAGACGGCTTGGTTAGTGAAAACATTGGCTCAATGGTGATGTTTAGGTTGAGGGAAAAAGAGATGTGGAGATGCTTAAATAGGATACAGAAGAGATAATTGGGTAACTAGCATAAGCTAAAATACGTGGAGTTTGAAAACTGTCGTACTTCAAAGTTGAAATCCCAGTCTGAAAAGAAATATTGGAGATCGATAAAACGAGTTGTTCAAAATAAATTTGAGTCGAACATTCATAATAAGAGAAAATGGTCTATTGGTTTTAAAAATCATTATAAAAGGAAGTAAAATCATTTACACGAATTTTAAGGACGTGGTTTAGAAAATTTATACGTCAGTAATTTAATATAATTTTGGCAAAAATTTTGAAAATTCAAAGAATGAAATTAAAGTAACTAAAGAATTTAAGCTCGTGTTAAACGCTTTCAAATTTTTTAAGTCATGGAAAGAAAATTTAAAATGATCAAGATTGGAACTACTTTTAGAGGAACCAGGATGTGCAAAAAAATTTAAAACTGGTTTACACAAAACCCTTAGCATACGAGCACAACGAACCTGGTACGGATAAAAATAATTGAAATTCATTTTAGTCTAGCAATTTTTTTCTAAAAGCGTATATGGTGAGCGGAAAGAAAATAATAATGACTTAGTATAAGAATTATCAAGTTCGAATAGCAAATCTTTAAAATCAAATCAGGGAGGGTCTAAAGCTGGAAGAGGTTATGAAAATAGTAATTTTGTAAAAATCTGAAGTAGCGAAAACGACGAGCAAAAACCAACTTGCTGAAAGCTGAAATTCTATGTGTCTTGAAAGTATATTAAAGTAAACACGATGTATCATTCGTATAACACAAATAAGAAGGAAAATTATAAATCGAATTGGGCAAAGCAAAAGTACGGTTCAGAGTAAAATTAATATATGAGGGGACAACGCATTTACATAAGTACGAAAAATATAGGCTGGAAAATATTATAAGCTAGTGTTCAAAAATTCCTACAAAGTTTTAAAATTTTAAATCAACGAAGGAGGATGAAGTATATGTATATTAAAATTTTAAACAAAGTTAAACTTAGTGGAGGAGAAGATTGAAAAATTCTTTCAGAAGGTTCAAATTTTGCAATGGAGATGTTTGAAAATTAACGACGATCGTCATGAGGCGATCTCGTGAATCGAGGCAAGGAAATTGGTCGAATGATAAAATCATACATACGCCTAGGATATGGATCAGGAAAGTCTACGGAACTCCTATGGTCGACCAACTAAAGATTAGGAACTAGGCGCTAAGACCTTCTAAGGGGCTGGACGGTAATGAAATGCGTTCAGCTTGGTCCGAAATCGATGAACCCAAAAGCGAACGACCGAAGGAAATTCTAGAAGTCTAATATGGTCATAGTTGGGCAAGAACCACTAAGGTAACTCCTACGACGATTAAATCAATTGCTGACAGGGAGTCTAACTAACAATCAGAGGCCTCTAACTAGCAAGCACAGATGTCTAACTAAGTCTTCTTACCACCTAGTGTCGTAAGAAAATGACTAGAATCAGGGCTTATGACTCGGATGTTGCAATTTATTTAATGGACATTCCGTTATTATCGTTGTTTCGTTAATTCGCAATTGCAAGATTGGACCTGCATGGGCCACCAACAAAACCTGTCACGCCCCGCTTCCCAAAAATATGGAGGCGAAGCGTGAGAAGGTCCGCTCAGACTTGAAGCTACAAAGCTGCAAGTCCGATAAGCGTCAATCAAATTTAAAACTGCAGGTCCTTGCAACGCGAATGAAACAAAGATAATATTAATGAAATGAGACAAAGAGATATATCAGAATATCCATAAAATAAGTTTCAACATCGCAGAAAAAGCCACCAGGCTGAAAAGAAAAAGAGTCTAAAGGCCCAAACATGGCCAACAAAAGTACAAAGTACAAAGTATAGGTGCCACGCACCAACAACTAACAAAAGGCCTAAAACAAAAGAAAGCTCAACAAGGACTCAAAGAATGGTCACCGGTGTCCACAAAATCCTCCTGTGCAGACTTGGACTCAGGCTCAGCGTCAGCAAAACACCACGTACACAGCAACGGTCGCCGGCTCAGGGTCTAACATGTGACACCCAAAAGAGCAAGGGACACATGTCAGCAAGTCTACAAGAGACTTGTGCAAGGAAACTGAAAGTAGATAAAGCAACCTAGCAGTTCTAGCATGAATGCAATGACATGGCAGTTTAAAGTATGAGTGCAACAGGTAAAGTAAAGTAACGTAAAGTAAAGTACGAGCATGGCATTTAAACATGGCATGGATGACAAGTATTACATGAATCATTCACAAGACAAGTACAAGACAAGGAAAGTAAGCACCTCGTGCACAGAGATTCCGTCTTCTGGCTAGAGGGCTGATCGGGCCACTCCTAAGCTCAGTTGACCGTTTATTCCTACCCCTCCACGTGTATCGAGCCAGTGCCTTACCCCCGAACGAGAATGCTCGCTTCTGGATCACGAGCCAGGAAGTGTTTTTAACAAGTATGGCATAGGGGTACACCTAGCCGGACCAGGAAACTGGGCATTGGCTTTTGACCAACACATGAGGCCCGTTTCCCCGGAAGTAGTATTCAATGAGTACAAGTATTGTAGCATGTGCTACGAATGCAACAATCAACTTGGATGACACGTAGAATGCAATGCATGGCGGTTAAAAGTGCGTACAGATAAGGAAAGTAAACGTGACCGTTTAGTATGCATGAACAACAAGTTTAAAGGGTTGGATCTAGCTTCGTTGTCAAGCTAAATCAATTAGGTGACGGATCTAGTTTCGTTGTCAAACTAGATCAAGTAGGCGTCTAGCCAGCTATTATTTCACTGACTAGTCTCTTTTACGCTAGAAACAAGGAAGTGGCCTAAAAACATGGCCCTACACAAGAGTTGGCAAGTTTCACTTGTCTGCAAGTACGACGTCTGAGCACACCATCCAATGAGTCCAAAATTCACAATTATCCTACGTGCACAAGTCCACCGGCCTAAAGTCCATATTATTAATCTTGATTAGTGAATTTAAAACATTTAAAATACTTTAAAAATACTGATTTTAGTCTTGATTAGCAGGCAATGGGTTGGGGGTCCTAGGGGTGCAAAGCGTTACCTCAACACGACGTGAAAGCTACACCGGCGTCGGGTAGCGACGCCGGGGGTTGGAATAAGAGAACGCGCTCCAAGTCCAGATTCCAAATTAGTTTCCTCGCTGGAAAGTTCAGAGCATCAACCGGAGCAACGGTTCCAGATTCCAAAGCTACCACGTGCGACGATGGCTACGACGTGTCGCAACGTCGTACACGGCGAATCGTCAAAGAGAAAGCATCTAGGTGGGGCCCACAGTAGTCCTAGGGACCTTTGGGGGACCCACAATACCTCTGGAGAACTTGGGGGACCCACGGTTGCAAGCGGTGCGACGGGTGCGGGGTTGCGACGTTTGGCTCTCGGTCGTACAGCCTCGGTGCGGGGAGCTTCGTCGGTCGTGCATAGAGAATGCGGGGTTGCGGCGCTTGGGGGTGTGCAGCGGTGCGGGGTTGTGCTTGGTGCGGGGCCTTTTCTCGGTCAGTGCGGAAGAGGGGCTCGGTTAGGCGCTTGGATGTGGGGGGCTGCGATGTTGCAACGTTGCAACGCTTGCAACGCCGGTCGGTGCGGAGATAGGGGCCGGTCGGGCGCGGTGCGGAGCGGGCGACAAGCGGGGGTTGGTGCAGAGCGGGTGTGCGGGTTGGGGCTCTCGGTCTGACCGAGGGCCTCTCTCGGTCAGAGCGAGGGAACGGGCGGTGGCTGCTGTAGCGTGCGGAGCGGTTGCGGGGCGGGGAGATCCTTCGATCGGAGCGGGGGAACGGGGGAGTTTTCCTCGGTCGTGCGGCAGCTGTTCGTCGCAACGTTGCGACGAATCGTCGCAACGTCAAATTTGAGTTTGGAAGAGGCTAGGGTTATTTTCTTGCGAAAATAGGTCTTCCTAGGGGTTGTTTATATAGTGTAGATGGGTTGACTTGGTCTAGGGCTAAATCTAATAGGATTAGAAGTTTAAAATAATTTAAAATTTGAAATTCAACTTCTCCAACTCACCCAAGGATTTGACCTGGTCCGAATGAGCTTGAAATTGGCTCAAAAATTCTTTAAAACGTTTAAAACTCAAATAAATTTTATTTGGCCGAAATTAATTTAAAAATAAATTATTACAAATATTATAACCCTTGTTAAAAATATAAAAGTGGTCAAATAAACTCCAAAAATTATAAAATAAATATCGGGGTGATCGTGATGACAAATGTGAGCTAACTAAGAAGACGGATCTCAATTTCGACGTCAGACGACGAAACTAAAAATAGAAACGTCTCCCGTCAAAAGTGAAAATCGTCACGTCTCATCGAGTAAGATTAAATTGTGGGAAAACGACTCGAGAAATGTTGTTCCAAGATAGTGCCACTATTTAATACTCTCAGAGACGTTCACAACGGCATATCACACGAAAGTGTTCACAAACAAACAAAGTCTAAAATAGACACGTGCACGGCCAAAAGCACGTGCACGAACAACGTACAACGAAAAGTGGTCGTTACACATAATCTCACTGCCCACCCTATAAATCTGCCAACGAGGAGTTTCCAGCTTCTGGACCGAGAATTGAGGACGCATCCTTCTCGTAGGTGAGCGATGACGGGGGTACAGTGCCCCCTCAGGTAGAACTAAAACCTCTCCCTACTAATTTGAAATTTGCTTTCTTGGGTGAGAATTCCACATACACCATCTGTTGGACGCAACGATCAAGGATCTTTAGTTTGATGATGACAAACGTGTGTGTTATATTTAACATGTGTGTTAAGTGTGATTTTGGAATGACAAAACGATAATTGTGCTAAGAGGAGGAAGTGCTATCCACATAGCTAATGAACGTGGTCAAAGAGCTAAGCACCTAGCAAATTGGACTTGGTCCAATATGGGAGAGAAGGAGCCATATCTATTGAGGATCATATCAAATCTTTCTCTTAAACGATTTCCATATAGTGATGATATCAAATCCCAACTACCCTCTCCAAATCCCCTTCATATTCCTCTTATAAAAACCATTCCATATCAATTGCAAAAAGGTGTGTGGCTGACCACCATAAAAGAAAACCCTAAAACAATATCTATAACCTTTCATACTGCCGCACTAAAGGCAATACTCTCAACTCATAAAAGGGGAACAAAATTTTTTTCGGCCATATACCCAAAACCCTAAGCGCCACTATAAAACTCCTCCTCCTATTAACCCTAGCGTGCGGCAACAGAAAATTGAGAAAGGGGCATAGGCTAAGACTTTTTCAACCATCCAATATACAAACCCTAGCCCGTTTTTAAAAGCCGCCAGCTTCTTCAAAAGAAAGCCTCACATCCTTCATCTTCAAGCAAAAGGAAGAGATCTAACCCCTACATCATCAAGGCTAATCGAAAGCCCTCCTCAAAGCTAAAGTCTCAAAGATCAAACTGCAGCCTTCATCTTGCAGCAAGCCAAACAAAAAATACCCACGACCGTTATTTAAATCCCCAAGAGCCTCTCGCATGATCCAAAAAGGTTCCTGAGATTATCCTTGACGCTCATCATCATCGTGCCCTCTTTCCTGTCGTCAGAGCCTCATCCTCGAGCCCTCACCGCCGAAGAAGCTGTTGTCGCTTGGAGTTGGCGCCGTCGAAGATCATGCTGCACGGAGAACTCGCCACCAAATTCTTCGTCAGAGAAGCTCCTTTCGCCATCGCTTGAAGATCATCGTTGACGTGCTGCACCACGTAGAGTTGGGGGCGCTACATAAAAGCTCTCCGCCGTGAGTTGACGCCGCTGTCATCTACACCATCGAAAGGTCACCGAGGAAGAGAACCCACCACTACAGACGAAGATGCAGAGTTCGAAAAGAATTGCACCTGCATTCCCTAACGTAATCGGAGATGAGATGACGTGAAGTTTTTGCCCACCGTCGGAGAAGTAAGAGCAGCTGCCATCGCCGTCCTCATCAAAGTCACCATCGGTGCCATCGAGCAACCATAGCCACCGCGAAAGCTGTTGTCGAGGAGAATTTGCCATCGAAGAGTTTGCCTGCATGCCCTAAAGGTTCGACATATGATCAGATGAAGATGACGTGTGCGATCCGAGCTGCGAAACGAAAACAAATGGCGAGCTGATGTGGAGACTCCATGCAATTGAAACAAACGCAAACAATCTGGGCTGACGTGGATTAAATTTTTTTGGGGGTTACTTAATGCACAGACAGCCTATTATTAAGCTCTGAACTGGGATTGCTATATGTCCAGACCAGTGTACAACTTGACATCCAGGAGTCAGATCGAGACACCGTTTTCGTCAGATTGGAGCTGACAACGTGCTGATTGATAGAGATGCCTACACGGACATGAACTGAGAATTTCTAAACCTTTTACTCTTTATATTTGTGTTTTAGTGTAACGTTCTCTATAGGGGAAACTTTACCTATTTTGTGACTATTTTGGACTCGTCTGGTTGGGGCTAGACAACAGGGTCTTGACGTGTTGTAGCAATCAAGATACGCATTTACTAGGTTGATAGAGTTCTGCACTTTGTTGAGTGTGGTACAGTCTAGGTGAAGAGTTGGAGCTAGGACCCCATTGTAGGTGTACAAAAGGAACTTATTAATGCTAGTATTTGTTTGGGGCTGGACGTAGGTCGTTGGTACGACCGAACCGGGGTAAATCTGTGCGTACTCTGAGATTGCCTCTTATTTACTCTGCATGTGATCTTTACTGCATGATATTTCTCGTGGGTTGCGCGAGAATTTTTTATTAGCTTATTCACCCACTCTAGGCTAGGATCCAGATCCAACAAGTGGTATCAGAGCAGGTTTTAGGATCTAGCCTAGGTTTGACCATGGATCACATTGATAGTGCTTTTACTGAGGGTCAGTCTATATCACGTCAACCTAGATTTAATGGAGTAGATTATGCTTATTGGAAAAGTCGTATGAAAATCTTCTTGATTTCTTTTGATTATAAAGCTTGGCAAATTGTTGAAAAAAGCTATAAACCACCTGTCATTAAAATTGAAAATACTGAGATGCTTAAACCTGATGATAAATGGGATGATAATGATTGGAGGCTTTATTCTCTTAATGCTAAAGCTATGAATGCTCTCATTTATTCGTTAGATAAATCTGAATTCAATCGTATCTCACATTGTCTAACTGCGCATGAAATATGGCATACATTGGAGGTGACGTCACAGGTGAAGGAGTCTAGACTTGCACTTCTGAGCACAGAGTACGAGGTATTTCGCATGCTACCATCAGAGATTATATCAGAGATGTTTTCGAGGTTCACCAACATCGTCTACAAGTCTAGCTCGCTCGGTAAGCCATATTCTAGCCTTGAACAGGTGAGAAAATTATTAAGAGCGCTGCCAAGCTCTTTCAGACCTAAAGTCAATGCGATCCAAGAAGCGAAGGATCTATCACAGATGAGGATGGAGGACTTGATAGGTAATCTAATGTCCCACGAGCTTGAATTGCAAAATATTGAAGAAAGAGAGAAACCTGAGAAAAAGGAGAAAGCTTCAAAGTCACTTGCTCTGAAAGCTAGCGAAGATGAGGAGGAGGAGGAGGAGATGGCACTAATGGTTAGAAACTTCAGAAAGTTCGTCAGAACTCCTTAAGGAAGATCAGAAATGCATAGAAGGTTCATTCGCTCAAACACTTTTAATTACAATAAAAATTCTTCTAAACAAGACTCTGCTAATAGAGTTGAATGCTTCAAATGCAGAAAAAAGGGACACTTTGCGAAGCAATACAGACCAGAGATTGCTCAGGTTGCTAAAGATAAAGGAAAAGCCAAGATGCTAACTTGGGACATGGACAGCGAAGCTGAGGATGAGGATGCCCACTCCGCTGTCGTCTGCTTAATGGCAAAAAGCGATGTGCTAAATTCCTTCACTAAAGCCGAATTGTTTGATGTTTGTAAAGGAATGCAAAATGAAATTAATGAGTTAGAACTCACGTTGAATGACTATAGGGATGCTAGCTTTAAATTACAAAAAGAAAATTGTGACATTTCTAAAGAAGTTGACATCCTTAAAGAAAAACTTAAAGAATGTGATTCTACCATTGCCATTATAAAAAAGGAAAAATCATTCTTTAATGAAGAAGTTGTTTGTCTCTCTTGCCCTTCCTTATTGAATGAAATTAGCATGCTTAAGCTAGATTTGACTAAGCTCAAAATTGAAAAAGACTATGTGATTAAAGAGCTTAATGATAAGTTGTGCATGTTAAATAACGAACTTAAAAAGAAAATGGATGAATTTGAAAAGAAAGAAGAGAAAAACAAGAGAGCTTTTATAAATAAGTGTACTTTGCTTGTGGATGAAAATGTGCTATTAAAATCCAAAGTCGCTAGTCTTGAATTGTCTATTAAGAAGTTCTCTATATGAAAACAATCGCTGGATACTATTTTAGAGAATCAATTATATGGCAATAATAGACAAGGACTTGGATTTAATTCTAAAACTGCTAAAAAGCCTGTCTTTAAGAAATTCCACATTGTGCCCTTTATTGTGAAAAATATGCATGCAAAGTGCTTTACTTGTGATAGTGTTGGTCACACATCCTATTATTGTAAGTTTAGGAACACAAACATAAAGTTCAAACAAGTGAGGATTCCTAAAACTTTAATGGCTAACACTAGTGGACCTTGTTGGATTCCAAGCTCACACTTAACACCTTTCATGTAGGCAAGGTGGAGATTTGGCGAGGAGCAATGAAGTGAAAGTCCCATTCTTTTGTCTCCTTAGTCAAATAGCGACGCGAAGGTATATCTTTTTTTCCCCTCTTTGCATTCATTGCATACCTTCATTTTTTGTGTGCTTGACTTATTTTTGTTTGTGTGTTTGTGTGTTTGCTTTTTAGGCTTGTTTTAGTTCTTTATAAAAGAAAAACGAAAAAAAATTTTAAAACCCAAAAATAAAAAAAAAATTTGTGTGCTTATTGAATACCTCCTTATGAATCTTTATAAGTGGTATTATTGAATGTTCATTCGTATCCCTTGTAGAAATTAATTCATTATTGTTGTAGCTACATGGACATGTTGATATCTATTTTAGTAGCCATGACATGACTCATGAATTATTAATATGATTTCTACACCTACTTGTGCACTTTCACGAATATTAAACCTTTAGTATTTTTGGAGATTCTTTTGAAGAATATTGGAAAGTGAATGTAGGTTGATTAAAATCTGAACTTTTCTAAGGGATATGATGTGTATAGCCATGAATAAAAATTGAGCACAAAAGAATTGGAAAAAATAATATTTTTGTTCCATATGAAAAATGGATACACTTCATGGCTAATACACAACCCACGAGTATCCAACTTATGCTACCTGGGTAATCATTAGTGTTGGTGTATATTACTTGTCAAGCAATTCCACCCCACATTTAAAAGTCCTTTTAGGCTATGTTTTGGGGTTTGGTAACTTAAACTCATCTTTGATGAGGTGGGAAAATTCAATCCTAGCGATATTCATGAAAAATGGGAAATGTGGATTGATTTGGTTGATTGTTCTAAAATTGAATCTCCCTTAGTACTTTATTTTCTATATCACTACACTTACACAAAGGTGGAGAATTCACTTTATGAATTTCTATGAGCTTGAATTGTTTACTATCTAGAAAACACATGCACTTGCAAGTTACAATTTATAATGGTTTATTTTTGCCTGAGATATGTTCAAGACTTCATTTAGCCCACTTTTGATGATAACAAATGGGGAGAAAGGAAAAGATTTTTTGAAGGGGGAGTATTGTCACATAATGGATGGTCATGGTATTACATCTCATTATTTTGCTCATATGCATGACATCCTTCAACACACTTCACACACACTTCACATTCTATTTGCTCAAATCTTTCATTGGGTTGTCATCATCAAAAGAGGGAGATTATCGGAGGCAACGATCTAGGATCTTTAGTTTGATGATGACAAACATGCGTGTTATATTTATCGTGTGTGCTAAGTGCATTTCAGGAATGGCAAAACGATAATTGTGCTAAGAGGAGGAAGTGCTATCCACATAGCTAATGAACTTGGTCAGGAGCTAAACACCTAGCAAATTGGACTTGGTCCAATATGGGAGAGAAGGAGCCAAATCTATTGAGGATCATATCAAATCTTTCTCCTAAACGATTTCCATATAGTGATGATATCAAATCCCAACTACCCTCTCCAAATCCCCTTCATATTCCTCTTATAAAAACCCTTCCATATCAATTGCAAAAAGGTGTGCGACTGACCACCCCAAAAGAAAACCCTAAAACTATATCTCTAACCTTTCATACTGCCGCACTAAAGGCAGTACTCTCAACTCATAAACGGGGAACAAAATTTTTTCGGCCATATACCCAAAACCCTAAGCGCCACTATAAAACTCCTCCTCCTATTAACCCTAGCGTGCGGCAACAGAAAATTGAGAAAGGGGCCTAGGCTAAGACTTTCTCAACCATCCAATATACAAACCCTAGCCCGTTTTTAAAAGCCGCCAGCTTCTTCAAAAGAAAGCCTCACATCCATCGTCTTCAAGCAAAAGGAAGAGATCTAACCCCTACATCATCAAGGCTAATCGAAAGCCCTCCTCAAAGCTAAAGTCTCAGATCAAACTGCAGCCTTCATCTTGCAGCAAGCCAAACAAAAAATACCCACGACCATTATTTAAATCCCCAAGAGCCTCTCGCATGATCCAAAAAGGTTCCTGAGATTATCCTTGACGCTCATCATCATCGTGCCCTCTTTCCTGTCGTCAGAGCCTCATCCTCGAGCCCTCACCGCCGAAGAAGCTGTTGTCGCTTAGAGTTGGCGCCGTCAAAGATCACGCTGCACAGAGAACTCGCCACCAAATTTGTCGTCAGAGAATCTCCTTTCGCCATCGCTTGAAGATCATCGTTGACGTGCTGCACGCCGTAGAGTTGGGGGCGCTACCAAAAATCTCTCCGACGTGAGTTGACGCCACTGTCATCTACACCATCGAAAGGTCACCGAGGAAGAGAACCCACCGCTGCAGATGAAGATGAAGAGTTCGAAAAGAATTGCACCTGCATGCCCTAACGTAATCGGAGATGTGATGACGTGAAGTTTTCGCCCGCCGTTGGAGAAGTAGGAGCAGCTGCCATCGCCGTCCTCATCAAAGTCACCATCGGTGCCATCGAGTAACCATAGCCACCACTGAAGCTGTTGTCGAGGAGAATTCACCATCAAAGAGTTTGCCTACATGCCCTAAAGGTTTGACATGTGTTCAGATGAAGATGACGTGTGCGATCCGAGCTGCGAAACGAAAACAAACGGCGAGCTGATGTGGAGACTCCATGCAATTGAAACAAACGCAAACAATCTGGGCTGACATGGATTAAATTTTTTTGGGGGTTACTTAATGTACAGACATCATATTATTAAGCTCTGAACTGGGATAGCTATACGTACAGACCAGTGTACAACTTGACATCCAGGAGTCGGATCGAGACACCGTTTTCGTCAGATTGGAGCTGACAACGTGCTGATTGATAGAGACACCTACACGGACATGAACTGAGAATTTCTAAACCTTTTACTCTTTATATTTGTGTCTTAGTGTAACGTTCTCTGTAGGGAAAACTTTACCTATTTTGTGGCTATTTTGGACTCGTCTGGTTGGGGCTAGACAACAAGGTCTTGACGTGTTGTAGCAATCAAGATACACATTTACTAGGTTGATAGAGTTCTGCACTTTGTTGAGTGTGGTACAGTCTAGGTGGAGAGTTGGAGCTAGGACCCCATTGTATGTGTACGGAAAGAACTTATTAATGCTAATATTTGCTTTGGACGTAGGTCGTTAGTGCGACCGCACGAGGGTAAATCTGTGCGTACTCTGTGATTGCCTCTATTTACTCTGCGTGTGATCTTTACTGCGTTAGATTTCTCGTGGGTTGTGTGAGAATTTTTTATAGCCTATTCACCCCCCTCTAGGCTAGGATCCAGATCCAACACCGTCATCGTCAATGCATCCATCACTGACCCGCAATTAGAAAGCCTTCTAAAAGTCCTTAGATCCCATAGAAAGGTAATAGGGTATAGCATTGCTGACCTAAAGGGCATCAGTGAAACCATATGCACCCATAGGATTCACCTCGAGGATAAGGGCGCCACTTCTATTGAGCCTCAAAGGCGATTAAATCCCAACAGGAAGGAGGTAGTGAAGAAGGAGGGTTTGAAGCTATTAGAGGCCGACATTATATACCCCATTTCTGACAGTAAATGGGTTAGCCCTGTGCAGGTAGTCACCAAGAAAGGGGGCATGACCGTTGTTAGAAACGATAAAGGTGAGCTAATAAAACTGTCACTGGTTGGCGTAAATGTATCGACTATAGGAAACTCAATAAATCCACCAGAAAGGACCATTATCCTCTACCCTTCATTGACCAAATGCTTGAGCGTTTATCCAGACACAAATATTTTTGTTACCTAGATGGATAGTCCGGGTTCTTCCAAATCCCATTGCATCGGAAAGACCAAGAAAAGACACGTTCACATGCCCATATGGCACATTCGCCTACCGAAGAATGCCATTTGGGCTGTGTAACACACCTGACACATTTCAAAGGTGCATGACGTCTATTTTCTCGGATTTCATCGAAAACATTATGGAAGTCTTCATGTACAATTTCTCTATTTATGGCACCGAGTTCGATGATTGTCTAGCCAATTTGTCCAAAGTTTTAGAATGGTGTCATGACAACAACCTGACCATAAATTGGCAAAAGTGTCATTTCATGGTGACAGAAGGGGTTGTGCTTGGCCATGTCATCACCTATAAGGGAATCGAGGTTGATAAAGCCAATGTCGAGGTTATCAAGAGTTTAATGCCTCTTACTAACATTAAGGGTATCCGTGGTTTCCTAGGGCATGTAGGTTTTTACCGCCGCTTCATAAAGGATTTCTCAAACATTGTTCGTCCTCTCACGGAGTTCCTCGCCAAGGATGCTCCTTTTGTGTTTACTGACGCCTGTCTGCTAGCTTTTAACAGGTTAAAGGAAGCTCTCATCTCGGCCCCAATTATACAACCGCCAGATTGGAATCTACCATTTGAGCTGATGTGTGACACTAGTGACCAAGCAGTGGGGGTCGTCCTTGGCCAAAGAAAAGAAGGAAAGCTTCATGCTATGTATTACGCTAGTAAGACTCTGGATGATGCTCAAAAGAACTACACCACTATGGAGAAGGAGCTGCTGGCCGTGGTTTAGTCTATCGAGAAGTTCAGATCGTACCTTTCGGGGTCTAAAGTGATTATCCACACGGACCACGCAGTGTTGAAATACCTATTGAGCAAGAAGGATGCAAAACCGCGCTTAATAAGGTGGATCCTCCTCCTCCAAGAATTTGATATTGATATCAAAGACATGAAAGGAGCGAAGAATGTAGTGGCAGATCACCTGTCGTGGTTAATTCAAAAGCACGGGGATGACAGTTTGCCAATTGATGATTCTTTCACTGGTGAACAGTTATTTGCAGCGAACTCCTTTGAAGCACCTTGGTACGCTGTAGAGTAAACTACCTGGTAAGCGACATAGTAAGGGTTGGCGACACACACGAGGAGGAAGTTCCTACATGATACCAAGAGTTACTTTTGGGATGACACATACATATTCAGGACTTGCACCGATGGGATCATCAGACGATGTATCCCAAAGGAAGAGGTGACCTCCATCATATCGCATAGCCACGATCAACCATGCGGGAGACACGCAACTGTCACCAAAACCACATCAAAAATCCTCCAAAGTGTCTTCTATTGGCCTACCATATTTAGAGATGCGAATGAATACATCAGGAAATGTGATATATGCCAAAGGACGGGAAACATCACGAAAAAGAATGAAACACCCCTTCAGGGCATCTTGGAGATAGAACTATTCGACTGTTGGGACGTTGACTTCATGGGCCCTTTTCCATCGAGTAACCGCCATAAGTACATCTTCGTTTCCGTTGATTACGTCTCGAAGTGGGTGGAGGCCATAGCCACCCCGACAAAGGACGCAAGGGTAGTAGCCAAATTCTTCAAGAATACAATCTTTCCCCATTTTGGAGTCCCCAGAACAATCATAAGTGATGGAGGAAGCCATTTCATCGAGAAGAAGTTCGAGACGATGCTCAAGAAATATGGAGTTCATCACAAGGCCCTGGCTTATCACCCTTAGACAAGTGGCCAAGTGGAGGTGTCCAATAGGGAAATCAAAGGTATCCTAGAGAAGACGGTGAGCACCTCAAGGAAAGATTGGTCACACAAGTTGAGCGATGCTCTTTGGGCATATCACACCGCATTCAAAACTCCCATTGGGACAACCCCTTACAGACTAGTATATGGAAAAGCTTGCCACCTTCCGGTTGAATTGGAACACAGAGCATATTGGGCAGTAAAGAAAATGAACTTTGACTACCAGAGTGCCACCACGAGGCGAGCCTTGCACAGCAACGAGCGTGACGAAATCTGGCGACATGCCTATGAGAATGCAAAGATATATAAGGAAAGAACCAAAGCCTATCATGACAGGAACATCACGGTGGTTTGCCATGATTTCGGTGACCAGGTACTCCTCTACAATTCAAGATTACGCCTCTTCCACGTGAAATAAAAATCAAGGTGGTCCGGCCCCTATAAGATAGTGAGTTTACCTCCGGGGGGTGCCGTAGAGCTCGAAAGGAAGAATGGCAGTTTCAAAGTAAACGGCCAGAGGATTAAACTGTACAGAAAAGGAGAACCAATTGGGCGAGAGGAGACATGCCTCCTCGAGGAATGCCCCACTATTTGTCGAAGAACTTGAGGGAGTCGAGCTCATGACTCAAAACGAGCGCTTATCGGGAGGCAACCCGACTTTTTTATACCCTTTCAATTTTTGTTTTTACTTTATCTATTCAAGATAACAGATAAAAACGCCATCTATTTCTCTTAAGATCGCAAAATCATGAAAATCTGACAGGTTCTTCCTTTCTACAGGTTGATAGGTAAGGGGGCACACAAATCAATGTTCTGAGTGAAAGAGAGAGCTGGAAGGAGAGCAGTTGATTTGAAGAGCAGAACAAAGGAGAAGAGTCACATGGGACACAGGTGACTCGACCGAGCATCCACTTGCTCGGTCGAGTAGCGCAGGCACAAGAAAAGAGAAGGAAATCATCTTTCTGTCTACACGGCTTGAGGAAACTTTGCTCGGTCCGAGTAGACACTGACTCGATCGAGCGGCCACGTGCTTGGTCGAGTAGCGCATGCACATGAAAAGGAGGGAAAAATGGCGTTCTGTCTACATGGCCCGAGCAACATTCACTCGGTCCGAGTGGTCGCTTACTCGACCGAGTAACCATTTGCTCGACCGAGCTAAAGAAATCATATCAAAAAACGGCGATGCTTGCTCGGCCCAAGTAGCCCTTACTCGGCCAAGCAATTGAGGGAGTATTAAACTCGAATCTTGATTTATTTGAGTAGCTAGCTCGATCGAGCAATCAAACTGCTCGGACCGAGTCGCATGCTGTATGATTTCGGACCCATTCTAAGCCAAGTTCGAGCCATTTACTTGCCGTTACACATCCTATAAACCTTAAGTGCTCATTACCCTAATCACCTCCCGAGTTCTCCTACCCCCTCCTACTCGATTCGGATGGCTGCCAACCCACCTCTCGCTGCCACCGCCTCCAACCACCGACCGATTCACCTCTCCCGCCCTCTCTCTCTCCCATCTTAAATTCTACCCCCCTCTCCGCCCTTTCCCATTTCACCCCTTTCGAACCGCCGACCAACTATGCCGGCGGCGCTTCTTCCCCCCAAACACCCACGCCCATCTACCCCCCTCTCATCTTGACCCCAACCCCCAGGTCACCCTGTTTCAATCGACTGAGCACAATTTTGCTCATTCGAATTCAACGCTCACCATCCCCACCTACTCGACCAAGCATCAATTTCGCTCGGTCGAGCTCTAATAAACATTTCCCCCTACATATTTATTCTCATCCACTGACATTATTTTCTTCTATTTCAGGTACGCATTGTAAGCGGCAAGTCCAGGAACAGATTGGGGGATACTCTTGATCAGCAACAGTCACACGCCCGATACAATCTTCCCCATCATTCTCCCCTATATACTTTACATACCGTGCCACATTTTTATACTGCTTGCATGATGCCACCACGCCAAGCTAGACCATAAATGCCGACACCGGTCCACCCAACCCTAGGCCTACTCGACGCACTTTTCGTACACGCTCACCCGCACTAAGCCATATTGTTGGAGAATCTTCTGCCCCTGCACCCCTAGCAACCAACACCCTAACCCCTCCCGCGCGTCTGTATCTCCACGACTCTGCATATGACGTTAGCTTTCGGGACACTGACTAGGGAGACCAGTTTGTCGCCTTCTCCTGCTCCTAAATCAAGGAGGCGGCACCACTTAGCAGTCCGTTGAGCATGATCTTCCTGTTATCCGTAACCTGATTAGGCACTGGCGGGCCGACCCAGTCGTCGAGCCATAGCCAGCTGCTGCTGTACCTGGTCCACAATAGGGGGACCCATCACCTCCGACAGACGGTGGTGCCCCTGCTTGATGCTATCCCTACACATTTTTTTTGCTTTCCTCACATTATATTGTGTTCATTTGTCTCTTCGGGGCCCTGGTCTTACACAGACTGGGGGAGGACCCACCATGCATCATTTCATGCTTATGCATCATCTTTTTATCATTTCATCATATCACGTTTTATTTCTTCTGCATAGTTTTATTTTTATATTCCTTTTCTATCCCCTCACCCACCCACCCTTTTCTAGCATCATCTCCTGCATACTAGCGTTTTCTCAATAGTAAGGACACTACTGGGTTTAGCTTGGGGGATGAGCACTACTGCTTTATTTTCCATTTCCTTTTATATTTTCTTTCGTTTTTCACCTATTACTTTATTTTTCCACCCATTTTCCACCTTTTTATCTTTTTTCTCATTCAGCATCACGTTTTTCACTTTTTGCCATGCATGCACGTCTGTTCCCATCCTCTTATTTTCTCCGTCCTTTTTCCTTTTTGCTAAAGTTGTTCTGCATGATGATACTTCTCATTACCCTCAGTAGCTACTCACGGTGCTTATATTTGATAACATGCTATTTAGGGTAATTTCAGTTTTACAATTTATATGCATGCATATTCACTTGATGATCTCTCTAATTAAATGCATGATATGAATTGAAATTGAATGCATGAAATAGTATCTAGTATGTGCTTTGTTGAGTAATGCACCTAGGTTCATGCATCATTAGAACATTTGGAGCACCTATTTGCTATCTCATTCACTTCTATTTACATGCTTGATATTATTGTGCTATTACCGCGTGTTTTTCAGCATCCATGCTAGTTATGAGTTTTGTTAGAGTATTATCCTATTGAATCGTTGTGCACCCTTGATGAGTGAACCGAGTGATATATTATTTTCCTTCTCCACATATCTCTATGATTTTCTACATATCATTTGGTTTCACCCCCTATAGCTACCTTTATTGCATTTACTTCCCAAAAATCCCAAAAGAAGAAGATAGATTCTAAAGAAAAAAGAAAAAGAAAGAAAAAATATAATGTGAAAATATAAGAAAAGAAAAAAAAGAGAAAGAAAAAAGGGGGAAAATAAATTATTTCCTATCCCTTTATTAGAAGCCATTACAAATACTTGGGAAAAGACAAAAAATTTCCACATCTCATTCCTAGATGCGACGCCTCGAGTTAAGCTTGGGGGATGAACCAATTGATCATATGAGCGAGTATAACATTAGAGTGGAGACGGTGCACAACGGGGAGATTCGATAATGCTCGAACTTTACAAAATATTTTAGTTTTGAGATTTTTTTTCATGATTCGAAGTGAATACTTGAATAGCGTGATTCATTTCCATTCTTTATTGCATGTTGGTGTGATTTTTCTATGCTCCACTTGTATCTATTGATTGAAAAGTGCATTGTTAACTCTTTTTATACTAGACTCTATAGATTGCATGAGATTGATATGAGTTGATGGCATAATTTTAGAAGATCCTTGTTTTTATCTTTATTGCATGCTAGCCATATGATTAGTAAAACTTGGAAATACCATTGTCATGTGTTTTTACCATTTGAAGCATCGTGATATACTGCTGAGGCTTGAGACATGATTGAACACTTTAGCACACCCTTCCATCTCTATTCTCTTTCATTTTTTATTCCTTTTGTTTATCGCCCGACATACCTAGTATTCGTTTTCCTAGAGGATGAGTAAGAGGTAAGCTTGGGGATTTTGATGTGTCCATATTTTCCATATTTTCATGGCATTATTCCATTGCATTTCATATCATATTCGCATCCAAATCCCGCATTTTCCTACGATATTGCAATTCTAACGCCAGATTCTAGTTTCGTAGGGTTTTGTGGATTTTCAGGGATTTTGGAGCGATTCGGGACCACTTTTGGATATGGACACATCCAGATGCCCGTGAGCCTGTTGGTGAAGCTCTACAGACTTCGTCGAGGTTTGGAAGCCTATGGGAGGAGTGGAGGAGGTTTACAGGAGTAAAGGAGAAGCTGCAAGCTTTTTCAAGAATTTTCCCAGGCGACTCGACCTAGCAGCAAGTCCTACTCGGTCGAGCTGATACAACGGAGCTGATATGCACCTTGCTCGGCCGAGCAGTGTGGTGCTCGGTCGAGCCACTCCTACTTCAAAGCTTCACCAATCAACGTCCTACTCGACCGAGCAGGGTTTGCTCGACCGAGTCAGATGGCGACTCGACCGAGCATGGCTTACTCGGGCCGAGTAAACAGAACAACACTTTTTGAAGAAACTCGAGCTACTAACAGACTCGACCGAGCAAGTGGGCTGCTCGACCAAGCAGCCCGTCCGAGCAAGCTTCTGCTCGACTAAGTCATTGACTCAGTCAATGACAATGCAGGCTAATTTTGGAATTTTTCGTGGGCCTGTCTGGATGCGCGCAGCTGGGGAGTGAAGTGTGGATCTGAGCGACGTGATCTGGGTGTTCATTCTTTTTTATTTTTTTGAATTATGTTTGAGAGAAGAGGGGAGAGAGAGAAGTATTGTAGATCTAAACCTAGTTTTCTTTGATTTCAAATTAATTTTTGGGAGAAAATTTGCACTCTGTTATTCTTGCGTTCTGGAATCTGCGGAATCTTTTTGGGTTATTATTGGCTATTGTTCTTTCTTGTCTTCGGTAAGTAAGTTATTCAATTCTCACTCGATTAATTTGCTACAATGTTTTCTTTGATAAAAATCGTATTTTTATTCATTAAAATCATCATGTGCAAGTAGTTTCCTCTAGGTTTGCTGGGTTAGCCCTAAGACATTAGGATAGAGATGCAGATCTAGATCTCTAGGTTGTATTGGGAATAAAGGGGAGTATTTCGGTCGATCCATCCAAATCCCTAGGATAACTCATACTGAGATCATGCCCACGGTCGGTGGAATTGATGGGATTAAGAAGTATCCTTACGATTTAAATAGGAAAATTAGAGGATCCAACCAAGGCTCGTAACCATGCCCGGCTCGTGCCTTGAGGGGATCCACCGACGAACTATATCGCTACATTGACGGCTACCGCCATTGCGTCAATAAGAGCCACCGAAATACCTCAAAATTCTAATCCACGAGAGTGGCATGAATTGGGAGACCAATTCCCGAAACCTAATGCAACGTAAAGATCTTATTCTAACATCAACCTCCGATATTCTTAACGGTGATCCCTAAGACCCTAGTTTTCTTTATTATCAAGTCAACAACACCATCACAACCAATCTTTACAAACCGACAGTTATCTCACTCTGAGACCTAGAAATAATCTGAGACCTCAAATACACTGTCACTGTCACTGTCCCTGTGGGATCCGACATCTTTTATACTATAATTTGACACCGTCCGCTTGAGGGTAGAGCACAGAGCTGACACCTAGGAGCCGTACTATGCGTAGCAACTGTGACACCGCTAGGTGGAATTTAGGTGTAAGTTCGGGGTGCGTCAGGGTCCACCCTCTATGTATTTAGGACATTTTTCCTGACGTTTTAGGGAGCTTTTTAATTATTTTTAGCGAGGAGAGATTTAATTAGTTTTTTTTAGATCTAGGGTTTTGGATTGAGCCGTCGTTGCAAAAGATAGAATTTTTATTGTCTCTTGCACCTTGGAATCTGTTGGAGTTCATTTATTTTCTATTGATTATCATTCTCTCCCGATTTTGGTAAGTAAGATTCTCGTTTCTTGCTTGTTTTAATTGCTACGATGTTTTCCATGGCAAAACTGCATTTTTGTTTGTTCTAATTGCTATGTGTGAGTAATCTTCTCTAGGGCTGATGGCTTAGCCCTAAGACTCTAGGAAAGAGATGTAGATCTGGATTTCTAGGTTGTGTTGGGAATAAAGGGGAGTATTTTGGTCGATCCACCCAAATCTCTAGGAGAACTCGTATTGAGATCATGTCCACAGTCGGTGGAATTGATTAACTTAAAGAGTATCCTTGGGATTTAATTAGGGAGTTAGTGGATCCAACCTAGGCTCGTAACCATGCCTGGCTTATGCCTTGAGGGGATCCGTCGACGAACTATATCACTACATTGACGGCTACCGCCATTGCATCAATGAGAGCCATCGAAGTACCTCGAAGCTCTAACCCACAAGAGTGGTATAAGCTGAGAGAGCAACTCCATAAACTCAATGCAATGTAAGAATCCTATTTTAACATTGACCTCGACGGTCCTAGCGGTGATCCCGAAGGCCCTAGCTTCTTTATATTGAACCAATAACAACATCAAACAAACAATCCTCCAATCGACTGTTATCTCATTCTGAGATCTAGAAATAACTTGAGACTCCAATACGCTGTCACTGTCCATGTGGGATTCGACAACCTTTTATACTATAATTTGACACCGTCCGCTTGCGGATAAGAACCTAGGGTCGACACCTAGGAACCATACCGTGCCTGGCGACTGTGACACCGCCAGGTGGATTTTAGGGGTAAGTTTTGGGCACATCAAACAGTAGGAGATCCTTTTATAAGTTCTATAAACTCCTTAAGAAAAATACCCAAACCCCCTTTTGAAATCCGTTTGGAAAAAGAGAACGGATAGAAAATACGTGTCGGACAGTCGACTGATGAAGAACTCACAGTCACATGCTGCACTGTGTCAGAGGGTAGGTGAGAATTCAAATGGTAACTTACAACGTAGGACAGTCGACTGATAAAGGTCAGACAGGCGTCTGTAAACCAACATGCAACTAAGAAACCTTCTACAGGTGACTGACATCCTAAGTGTGTAAGTGATGAAAACTTAGAAATTATTGGGAAGTCAGGATAGGCGACTGTAGAAGCATATACAGGCGAGTGTGCCATGGGCATGTGCCTGTAAAACCTTCTTACTTCTCCTTCAGAAGCAAGTGCAAAAGTTATCAAAACTTGGGAAGCTTGACAAGTTGGGACATGCGACTGTAGCAGCATATACAGGTGACTGTGCCATGGGCACGCACCCGTAAATTCTTCTTACATCGCCTGCAGACGCAAGTGCAAAAGTTGACAAAACTTTGAAAGTCTGAGCTAGGATAGACAGTCGACTATTTAACGAGTCACATGCGCCTGTAGCTGGACAGGCGCCTGTACATAGTACATAAGTCTGACTGAAGAGATTAAATAGCAGAAAGACCAAAATAGCAAGAGAAAAGGTATGTGCATAACAGACGACTAGAGAACAAATCTCAGGCACCTGTAAATCGTTCAGCAGTTCCCTATTAGAACTTCAAAATGCACATGCTTGAGAATTAATAATTGGAGGCCTAGGAAATGAGTTCTAAAGCATTCCTAGGACAGAATGGAAGATGTGTGTGTGCTCCAACATAATTCTACTTCTAAGCTACATTCTAGAAAGAAAGAAGAAGAGAATAAAAGAATACATTTGTTTTGCCTCTCTTCTTTCTATTAGAAGATCATGAAGACTTCTTAAAGCTACAATCTTCATCTTCGATCATCCAATCCACTTTACGAGCTTTGATTGATCCTTGAGTGACATCCATTGTTAATTGATCTTCATGATATAATTAGGCAATGGAATAACTGCAAGTAGGGGATTAGTCACAAGTATTTATGATTACTCATCATCAAAAACCAAGTAGGATGAAATCCAATACTCAACATTCTCATCCTTTTTGGTGATGCCAAAAAAACAAAAAGATAACTAATTGTGCTTAAAAATACTTACTCCTCCTACTTAGATGCCAATCAAGTTAGTCAATATAAATAAGGGCATATATTGATCAATTAAAGAAAATATGTAAGATATGCATGAATGAAATGATTTCAAGATTAGAAATTAGGATTTTAGACTCCAAGTTCATTATATCTTACTCCCCCTGAATCTAAGGCAACTTCAATCTTAGATTCAAGTTTAGATTATACTTAGCACAAAATTATGACTTGTTTATTTCTCTCTCCCTATGGCATTATCCAAAAAGAGGGAGTAGAAAAACAACAACAATTGTGATAAATAAAACTAAAACAATTATAAGAGTCTAAAAATAATGTGATACATATTCAATGTGATACCAAAATATAATCGAGAAAATATGAAGGTGCATCACACTAATACATATCAACAACGCATCAAAAAAATGAAATTCTTGTTGGCCAAAGGAATGAGAGTCCAATATCAACATTACTTATGCAAAATGTCTCACAACACATCATACACACACACACATACATATACATATATACATATATACAGACACACACACACACACACACACACACACACACACACACACACACACACACACACACACACACACACACACACAAAAGAGCACACAGAGAGACAAAATTGCACAATATATACACAAGGATCACATCAAAGAGTAAAGAGACAAAATATGATATCATATATATATAATAAATACATGGAGTACAAAATGAACTATTAACTCAACATACATACAAAAGTATAACCATCATCATATAACATCCAAAAGTAATGTGCCAATACATCAATACATCCATCACAAAACAAATAAATCAGACTCACAATCTCAACCCTAACAAAAAATCTAAGCCCAAGGGTGAGCAGTCTCTCCAAGAAACATTAATCCAGATCAGCGATGGAGGAGTCCACAGGAGTAGCCATCTCAATACAGATATCATGGGGCTCCAAATCAGCAGAAATGTCCTCAAGAGGAAGCACATCAGCAGCAACAGTAGGAACACCCTGAGGAGCCTGAGAAGTAGCAAGCTCAGAAGCAGCATCAACTGAAGAATTAGAAATCTCAGAGATGATAAGAGGAGGAAGGTGAGTAGGCTGAGCAGCAGCAGATGGAACAAACGACTAGAGGTAGGCAGGGAAGGGTATGCCCTGATGCCAGAACGATAAATAGAACAGCTCATAAAGACCAGATACTTTCTTGTCCGCCAGGACAAGAAAGAGATCAACAGTGGGTACAACAGATGATGAAGGCCGATCAACCGATGGAGCAGAAGGCCTGAAGTAGACTGCCTCTTCTTTGATGCAGTCAGAAGAGCCGAAGTAGACTTCATCTTTGCTGATGCATCAAGAAGAGGGCCAAGAGGAATATGCTCAAAAAGGGACAAGTCGATGCCGAAGTGATGAAAGACAATGGTAAGCAAACTACCATAAGGGATATGAGGGGAAGAGGATGTGATTGCTACATGGTCCATGAGGTCAAGGAAAACTCCAGCCCAATTCACCTCAATCCCAGATAATATAGCATACATACACTTAAGAATCTCATGGGAAGGCTGATCAGAAGTTCCATAATTCGACAAGATGTTGGACTTGACCATGTGGTGGACAGCCCAACCTCTAGCCGTAAACATGGACGACTTAATGCCAGAGGTGATAATGGGGGGAATCTCCCTGAACATGTCCCAAAGGACAGACTGGTCCAACTCAGCAACAGAAGAAATGGAAATATCAGACGGCAAGGAACCTGTAGAGGGAATCCTAAGAATGGTCCCTAAGAGTGTGGGATCAAGCTTGATGAGGGTACCATGAACCATAGTATCCAATACACCAGACTCCACATACTCACCGCAAATACGGTTAGCATAAAATAGCTTCACGAGGAAGGGATAACGTCGAGGAGAATCATCGTGAGAGTAGCAGAACAAATCGACCAATTTGGTCGAAGAGAGGAGCTGAGATAGATTCTTTAAGGTGAAGGTCGAATAAACGATGAAACACTCTCTAAGGAGCTTGATGCCTATTATGGAGTGAAATCTCGCCAAATAAGCGTCGTCACGACACATGGGGACAAGAGGGGCAGAGGTTGAAGGAGAGGCACCGAATGAATTCTGGCCTTGGGGCTGAGCATCAGGATTGGCCTACAGCTCGGTGTAGGGCTCTTCACGGGTTTCTTCCCCATGAGGAATGGATGTCAGAGCTATGGGCTGCTGAGTCTGAGAAGCTTGTCTTCGCCTACGTTTGAGTGGAATCTCCTCACTAGACGAAGACGGGACATAATCAGATTCAGAGTCATGCAAGAGCTCAGACGATGGGGTAGCATTCTTGGTTTGGGGTTTCTTGCAGCCCTGGGTCGGAGGAGGCTTAGGAACCCTAACCCTAGGTTCCTTTTGAAGCTTAAGAGACTTTCCCTTAACAAGAAATTGATTGAACAATTGAAAGTATGGCTTGAATCGACAAAAGAAATAAGGAGAATATACCACATGGATGAGGAGGGAGATATCCAAGCTTGGAATGATAGTGGAGGAGGAAAAGACGAGCATACGTCAGCTAAGGGAGCAATCGATGACCAAAGGAGAGAAGGAGGGTTCTCATTCGAAGGAAGGAGAGGAGGTAAGTCGATCGGAGGATAGAGAAAGGAAGCAGCACACGATCTCGTAAGTGGAGGTTGGGAGAGATCTGGGACATTGGATCAAAAATAATGACTCAAATCATGGGCAGCGAACCACCAAACTGGACGGACATGCGACTGATGCACAATCTGTAGTCGCCTGTCAATCCCTTAAAGAAAAATGACTTAGAAAACAGACAAGCGCCCGTAGAAGGAATTACAATCGCCTGTATATGGACATGCGCCTGTCAAATGACCTACATGGGCCTGCTGCAGAATAAAATTTTGAAGAAATTTTGAGCCATCTCTCTGGAAAATTGGTGATAATTGGGCAGTCACCTGATGACCAAAATACAGTCACCTGGCTGAAGACCAGTCGACTGGAAAATGACCATCAGTCGCCTGTGATGAATAAGAGTTATGGAGACTAAAAATCTGGATATTCGGCAGTCGATTGTAGAAGAGATGAAAGTCGACTGTCCTGGTTCTGAAATCTAGAAATAAGTTAGAATTAAGAATATGAGACTACTCACCCTTAGACCTATACTATAATAACTCTAATAGCATCAAATCATTATTATTAACATATAGATTAACATACATAGCAAGCATATGAATCCAATCATAAAATCAATAAAAATATCCAAAAAATCCCATTGAAAACATATGTGAAAATATGACATATATGAACATGAGATAAGAGAATGATCAGATGAGCTCAAAATAGGTTATAACATATTCATATGAGCTCCTAAATCTCAGATTCACCCATAATCCCTAATTCTCCACGCAACGTCACAAATGAGTCTTCTTTAAGAGATTTAGTGAAGATATCGACGATTTGTTTTTGGGTTTCAATGTACTCTGAGATGATGTCCTTCTTAGCTACATGATCATTTATAAAATGGTGTCTCACATCTATGTGTTTAGTACGAGGGTGGTGTACCGATTTTTGGAAAGACATATCGCACTTTGGTTATCAAACATGATGGGGCAACTATCACAATTGACACCAGAGTCTTTGAGTGTGTGTCTCATCCAAAGGACTTATGCACATGCAAGACCCGCGACAATATATTCTGCTTTAGTCGTCGATAATGATACTGAGTTCTATTTCTTGGAAAACCAAGTAACAACCAAGAAATTGTTAAGTGTCACTAGTACTCTTCCAATCGGATTTGCATCCGGCAAAATCAGCATCACTATATGAGATTAACTCATATGTACTAGACTTAGGGTAAAGTAACCCATAATCTAGTGAATGATTGAGATAACAAAAATTCATTTAACCGCAATCAAGTGTGACTACTTAGGTCTAGCTTGATATCTAGCACAAAGACACACGAAGAACATAATATCGGGCATACTAGCAGTTAAGTAAAGTAAGCAACCGATCATACCTCGGTATAAACGAATGTCTACATCTTTTCCGTTCTCATCCTTGTGTAGATGGGTTGTCGTACTCATGGGAGTCCTCTTACTTGAAGACGATTCCATCCCGAATCGCTTGATAAGCTCCTCAAGTGTATTTTGTTTGATGTATGAAAGTCACATCCTTTATTTACAGAATTTGTAGTCCAAGAAAGTAGTTGATCTCACCCATATGACTCATCTCGAATTCATCCTTCATAGACTTGGAAAATTCTTGGCAAAGATTAAAGTTAGTAGAACCAAATATTATATCGTCTACATACACTTGAGTTTCAAGGATGTCATTTTCATAATCTTTAATGAAAAGAGTTGAACCAACTTCACCCATTTTAAAACCTAAATCCAAAAGAAAGGTTTTGAGTCCATCATACCAAGCTCTAGGAGCTTGTCTCAATCCATATAACGCTTTCTTATGTTTGAAAACATGGTTTGGAAATTTTTCATGTATGAAACTGGGTGGTTGAGAGACATAAACTTCGTCATTAACGATACCATTTAAAAATGCACTTTTAACATCCATTTAAAATAATTTAAAATTTTTATGAGATGCAAAAGATAAGAGCAACCTAATAGCTTCTATACCTACGGGGGCAAAGGATTCTTCGAAATAAATACCTTCCTCTTGCTGGTAGCCTTGAGCTTGTAATCTTGCTTTGTTCCTTGTGATGACCATGTTCTCATCCGTCTTGTTCTTAAAAATCCATTTGGTCCCAATGACTTGGTGACCATTTAGAAGAGGAACGAGCTCCAAAACTTCATTTTTTTCAAATTGCATGAGCTCCTCTTCCATTGCAACTATCCACGAGCTACTTCATAATCTTCTTGGATGTTTGTTGGCTCAATGATAGAGACAACAGTGCAATGAGAGAATTCATCAATCCTTGACCTTGTTCAGACATCCACACCAATGTCTCCAATTATTTGGTCATGGGGGTGATTACGAATGGTCGGATAAGCTTTGGGAATACATGGATCACTTGGAACATCCTCAACATTTTCATTAGTATTGTTAGTCTCAATAATAAAATCATTAATTTTAACATTACTAATGGAATCACATAAAACATCTACACTATCAACAACAACATGAGGAATATCAAAATCTTCATAAAATGAAACGTGTAATGATTCCTCGATCGTTGAAGAGGTTTTATTGTATATCTAGTAGGCTTTTCTACGTGTGGAATATCCAGCAAAGATTTCTTCATCGGATCTTGGCTCAAATTTATCTAAGTTACCATAGGCGTTCTTTATAAAATATTTTGAACCAAAAACACGAAAATATTTAACTTGCGGCTTTTTATCATAAAACAATTCAAAACAATTTTTGTTCATTCGGGACCTCACTAGGATCCTATTTAGCACATAACATGTCGTATGCACCGCCTCAGTCTAAAATTGTAGTCCAAGATGACTATCATGGAGCATGGTGTGTGCACACACAATTAGGGTCCTATTCTTTCTTTCAACAATACCATTTTGAGGTGGTGCGCCAGGAAAAGAAAACTTGTGAGTAATCCCGTTGTCATCAAAAAACTTAGTGAAAAATTCATTCTCAAATTCTCCTCCATGATCACTACGAATAGTGATAATGGTGGTTCCTAAGAGATTTTGAATTTTCTTTGCAAATATAGTAAATCCTTCAAATGCTTCATTTTTATTGGTTAAAAAATAAAACCCAAGTAAATCTAGAGAAGTCATCAATGACGACTAATCCATAATGAGCATTACCTAAAATGCGGTTATAGTTGGTCCAAATAAATCTAAATGAAGTAATTCTAGGGGCCCTCTTAGAAGTTATGCCATCTTTAAGTTTAAAAAAAGATTTACTTAGTTTACCTCTTTGACATGAATCACAAAAGTTTTTCTTACTAAAAGAAATCTTTGGAAAACCTTTAACAAGATCATGCTTAGTTAACTTAAATATGTGCTTAAAATGAACATGACCAAAACGACGATGCCATAATAGTTGTTCATTTGTATTAGCAACTAAGCAATGTTATATGGTTTTAGGCAAACTCAAATAGTAAATATTTTTACGCCTAATACCGAAAATAAAAACATGCGAATCATTATCAACAATATTACAAATACCCTCTCCAAAGCTAACCTTGTACCATTTGTCACAAAGTTGACTTATGGAGATAAGATTATGACATAAACCACTAACTAAATAAACATTTGTAATAAGTGGTCTGGAAGGATTACCGACTTTGCCTGCTCCAATGATGGTTCCCTTTTGATCGCCTCCAAAAGTGACCGTTGCACCATCCTTGATGCGAACCACTTCGGAGAGCAATGTGGATCTCCCGTCATGTGTTTGGAGCAACCGCTATCAAGTATCCATCCATTCTTTTTAGAGCCAATATGACTATTTTTGCTCTCTTTCTTGTTCTTGGGTATGTACATAGTATACCATAAGCTCATGGTACCCAAGCTTTGTTGGGTCGAAGGGGATTAGCCCTTTGGAAACCAAGTCCAAGTGGACTTTGGCTTCCAAACATAGTTACCACTATTTATCTTATCACTAAAATAAGAATTGACATAAGCATTCCTATCATTTGTGCTAATATCCTTAAGACCCCAAATTGTGTATGTTTTGGGTGTCCTTTTTCTAATTGCATGCGCATTTGGTTGAGATCTATGTGGTGCATGCTTTCTAGGAGCATGAGATCTAGCATATGAAGATGGAGGTCGATAAGCATGATACATATATGGGTTATATGCAAATTAAGGAGCATGCATATTATATGAAGCATATAGAGCATGCATGTGATGTGGTGGATGTGCATAAGCATACATATGAGGATTATGTGTATGAACATATGAATGTGTAGGAACATGTGCATGAGAATTTCTCAAGTGTGAGTTTGCAAGTGCCCGTGGGTGTGGAGCATAAAATATGTCATAAGTGTCCACATGTGAAGTAGGAAATTTCCTATGTGTATGAGTGTTAGTGTACATATAGGCATGTCCTTTTTTTTGTTTCCACCCTTAGTGGGTTTCTTGCCAAAAGAAGGAGAGTATGAAGTGGTGGCCTTCTTGGTAGGTCTGCTACCAATAATTTTTTTGGCACCACTAGTGGATGCATCGGAAGATGGCCTCACAAAATCTATAGTTACACCACTATAGGAAGTGCGAGTTTTGGATGCATTTGCTTCCACATAACCAAGTCCAACACTATGTGTGGTCAGAAATTGGGTTGAAAGCAATTCATCCAATTGCCCTTTCCCTTTGTTAAATCTCTTACCTTGGGAGAACATGAGCTCATATTTCTCCCTAAGGGAAGAAAAATAGTATCTAAAGTGTACACACGTGTTTTGAGCTCGCACACTTAGGTTTTAAGAAAATCATTCTCAATACCCAATTGTGTGTTTTGTGAAGCTAGATCAACACTAGCTTTAGAATAACCTTGATCTAGTTGAGATTTAAGGAAATTCACCTCATTTCTCAAGGTTCCATTTTGAGAAACCAAATTGGCTTTCTCAAGTGTAAATGTGTCAACAATGGTGTCATTGTTGGTGATGCATGGCATGGATGATTTACTAACATTAGATTTCTTCAAATTAGTATATCTAAGCATAAGAGATTGATACTTAGAAAATAATTCTTTGTTAGCAATACGAAGTTCATCCATGGTTACCTCGTGTTCATCATTCTCATTATCACTTCCATCGGAGAATGTATCTTCTTGGGCCATGAAGTACATATGTGCACTCTCACCCTTCTCATCCTCAGATTCACTCGAGGAATCTCCACTTGAGTCATCAAAAGTCCCAACAATTTCTTTCTTCTTGTCCTTCTTGAATTTTTCGGAATTGTGGTACTTTGGTGATTTCCACTTTTCTTTGTGTCTTAGCATTGGGCAATCCTTCTTAATGTGCACTGGCTTGTTACATTTAAAACAAAGAGAAGATGAAGTGTTAGTGGAATCAAATTTAGATTTGGAAGGGAATTTACCTTTGCGAAAGAAGCGTTGGAACTTCTTTGCCATTCGTGCCATTTCTTCCAAATCCATTTTGTTCTCGGATTCATCACTATCAGAGGATGAAGAAGTAGCCTTGAAAGCTTTCTTTGCCTCCATTGGGTTCAACATAGATATAATCTTCATTCGGTTCTCCCTTCTTACTTCGTAAGACATAAGAGTACCGATGAGATTCACCACGGTATATTTCTTTATGTCATTGACCTCCTCAATGTCAATAGCCCTTCTTTCCCATTTTGAAGTCATTCCCATGATTATCTTTCTCACCTTTTCTTGTTGAGTGTATACTTGACCGAGAGCTTCAAGCTCATTGGTGATGTCGGTGAAACGACCATATATTGTAGCAATGTTCTCACTTTCCTGCATATGAAACATATCGAAGTTTTGTATAGCAACATATAATTTTGACAATTTTACCTTGTTCATCCCCTCGTGGGTGACAAAGAGATGGTTCCATATTTAATATGCACTCTTACATGTGTATATCTTATTGAACTCATCCGGATCCAATGCGCAATGAACAACGTTCATTGCTTTGGCATTGTTCACCTCGGTAGACTTCTCGGCGGGAGTCCATTTGTCAAAATCTTCTTCGGTGAGTTCTACGTACTCCTTATGGAGGGTTCTTTAAAGAGAAGCACTCCATAGGAATGTCTCCATCCGGCACTTTCAATAAAATTCGTGCCATTGAAACGCAGAGGACGAACCGTTGATTGTCCTTCGAAAATGGTAAACACACCATCACGATCGTGATTGTTGTATGAAGGAGGTAGAGGAACGTTGGTGGTGGTGGATGCCATAGCTATAAACCTTTCGATCTGATACCAATTGTAAGGACCCTAGCTATGAGGAAAACACTAGAAGGGGGGTTGAATAGAGTTTATAAAATTTGAATAATAGTTATACCAATTTAAATACCTAACCAACAATAAATGCGGGAAATATAAATTAACCCAAAATGAAACATGCTAACACAAAGGATGTTTTATGGGTTCGGATTACCCAAGTCCAATCCCGAATTGTTCCTGGTAATCCTAGGTCCCTTCCACCCGGATACCACTGGATACTCAAGTTCGAACTCTAACTAGAGGTTTCCTTTAAACCCTATTGTAGCAACCCTATAAGTGTAATCGAACAACAATCGATGTCCTTGACTCCCACAACTTGGGATCAAGCAAACCCACTTCACAAACCGAGAGTGAAATCGAAATACGAGATAATGAAATTCAAAATGAAAAACACTTACAAACAGCTATGCCTTGAAGTATAACTTGAAGGAGCAAGAGAGAGAGAGAGAGAGAGAGAGAGAGAGAGAGAGAGTGTGTGTGTGTGTGTATGTGTGTGTGTGTGTGTGTATGTGTGTGTGTGTGTGTTGATGTCTCTTCCAAGATAAGAGAAGATTTGGTTTAAGTGGTAAGACAAGATTGTAGTTGAGATTTATAGGGCTTGAGACTTAAGGAAGAGAGAACTTGAGAGATTGAGCTTAGGAATGAATGCAAAGTATTCAAGAGTTCAAGAAGGAGATCCCCAATGTAATAGCAAGAGGCCCTTTTATAAGTTCTCTAAACCCCTCAATTTAAATACCCAAAACCCCCTTTGAAATCCGTCTGGAAAAAAGCCAACGGATAGAAAATACACGCCAGACAGTCGACTGATGAAGAACTCACAGTCGCATGCTGCACTGTGTCAGAGGGTAGGTGAGAATTCAAACGGTAACTTACAACGTAGGACAGTCGTCTGATGAAGGTTTGACAGGCATCTGTAAACCAACAGGCGGCTGAGAAACCTTCTACAAGCGACTAACATCCTAAGTGTGTAAGTGGTGAAAACTCAAGAATTATTGGGAAGTCAGGACAGGTGACTATAGAAGCATATACAGGCGACTGTGCCTTGGGCATGCACCTATAAAACCTTCTTACATCTCCTGCAGAAGCAAGTGCGAAAGTTGTCAAAACTTGGGAAGTTTGGTAAGTTGGGACGTGTGACTGTAGCTGCATATACATGCACTGTTCCATGGGCATGCACATATAAATTCTTCTTTCTTTGCCTACAGATACAAGTGCAAAAGTTGACAAAACTTTGGAAGTCTGAGCTAGGATAGACAGTCGACTGTTTAACGAGTCACAGGCGCATGTAGCTGGACAGGCGCATGTACGTAGTACAATAGTCGACTGAAGAGATTAAATAGCATAAAGCCCAGAATAGCAAGAGAACAAGTATGTGCATAATAGACGACTGGAGAACAAATCTCAGGCGCCTGTAAATCGTTCAGCAATCGCCTGTTAGAACTCTAAAATGCACATGCTTGAGAATTAATAATTAGAGGCCTAGGAAATGAGTTCTAAAGCTTTCCTAGGATATAATGGAAGATGTGTGTGCTCCAACATAATTCTACTTCTAAGCTACATTCTAGAAAGAAAGAAGAATATAGTAAAAGAATACATTTGTTATGCTCTCTTCTTTCTATTGGTAGATCTTGAAGACTTCTTAAAGCTACTGTCTTCATCTTCGATCATCCAATCCACTTTACGAGCTTTGATTGATCCTTAAGTGACATACATTGCTAATTGATCTTCATGATATGCTTAGACAATGGATTAACAGCAAGTATGTGATTAGTCACAAGTATTTATGTTTGCTCATCATCAAAACCAAGTAGGGAGAAGTCCAATACTGAACAAACATGTCTCTAAGGATATCTTGATCGAACTATATTCCTTATTTCCTTAAAATGCCTGAATAGACTTCGGGACGTTTATTCTATTGAATAATAATAATAATAATAATAATAATAATAATAATATAAAATATTGTACAACCAAGTGAATCACTTGACAAAGCATGGATTCCTACTAAGGGTTGTCCTTGCATCTTTATAAAGAGCAAAGGACATGATTTGAGATCATACTTGTAAACAACTTAGATCTTATCGGATCTCATGAAGAGAAAACTGAAATATTTGTTCAAGCCTGACTATCAAACATGAAATGAAAGACCTAGGCAAAATAAAATAAGTCATGGCTCACATATTTAACTAAGTAGATAAAATCTTGTTACATTAAAATTCATACTCACAAAGTGTTTTGAAGAAATTACAACAAGGACAAATGTCATCCATTAAGTACACTTATAGTAGTATGCTCTTTGAATGTACATAAAACCCCCTTCCATTAGCTGGAAGAGGGGGAGGATATACTTGGTCCTGAAGTCCATAAACTAAGTGCAATCAGAGCACTTCTGGTTAACTGCACAAGTCCCGATATATCAATTGCAGTAAATTCACTAGCCAGATACAGTGATGCACCTAAAAAGTGCCACTAGACCAGAGTTAAGCATCTTCTACGCTTTCTCCAAGGGTCGATAGATTTGGGCTTACATTATGAAGAATTTTCCTCCATGCTTATGCAGATGCAGGTTACAGGTCTGTCCCCCATAATAAGAAATCACAGACTGGGTACCTACAGTGGGACGGTCATCTATTGCAGATCTGCAAGACAAACTATGAAGGCAACATCATCATATCTTTCTGAGATCCTCACCCTTCCAAAAACAAACCAATGGAATATTTGAGTGTGCCTAGTGGTACATCACATCCCAGTGGCGACTTGGTAAAAGGCCGATGTTTTGGAAGTTACTCAGATAGTCTGAAGACCAAGCTACATGCTTACCCCACTTTTGAGGGACTACATTAGAGGCGACAAAACAAAGAACACCTCTCCAGAGTTTTTAGATTCAACAACTGCTTAATGATGGTGACATTTGTAAATTTGTATATATTTTCAGAATGTGGTAAATAGGAGTGATGAACAGTGCCTAAGAGATCTGAAAGCCTAAGGGCTTGTATAGATCAGGGGGAGTTAAAGGAATTTGTACTCTTTTTCCTTAGCTATGATTTTCCCACAGGGTTTTCGATAGCCAAAGGTTTTAACGAGGCAAATCCCATTAACTCAGGATCATGAAGTATCCAACCCATGTGATACTCATATGATGCTCAGAATCCCAAAGTATTCATGGGCAGAGTTCACACTTATGGCTGGGTAAGGGGGAGTATTGTAAATAGATAATGATGTGTGAGTGGATAAGACTATATCTATTTGAGAGATTGTATCTCATCCATGTATACACTCTCTCATCCCCTATAAATAAAGGCATGGGGTCTACCCCAGAGGATATTCTTCATAACAAAATAATATTAAATTTAAATTTAATTATAAAAATCGATCATTTTTTGTCACGTCCAATTTCGCATTCACACTGAAAAATACCTTGTGTTACCGATCAAGGTTGTTTCGTAGTCTTCCGAAATAGTGTACGGAATCCAATGTAATGAAAAGTTGGTTAGTTTTTGTATTTAAATTTAAATTTTTTCTGTTACTAAAATTATTTATAATTGTTGTCACATTTTGTAATTTTTTTCCTAATTTTAATTGTCGGCCAAATTAGAAATTGAAGTGCCTGCTGGGGTGCAAAGGATTGGATATTGTTACAACACAAACATACTAACTTTTTTTGTTGGAGACAATAAGACAATGTTTGGCTACGAGGTATGGCTACAAGGTTTGGTCGTCAATTAAAATTGAAGTTTCAAAAACGTTGGCTTGTGTCTATGCTAAAATAGAGGTCTTGCAACTTAGGTTTAAAAGCCTCAAATCACATAATAATAAAGTTTATGAAAATCAAACGTGACTAGAGTTTACCAAATTGAGATTTGGATGAGTGCTAACCACAATTTCTTTTTAACCTAAATAAACCCTCAATTTTCAAAAATCATGTTGCCTAAAAGTATGATATGAAACCCACAGCTTAGCTTACCAGCATTATAAATGATGATAGATCCTTACAAGATGACGAAGAACTTGACAAAGTCCTGGATCTAAGACTTGTGCATATAAACTGAGAAAATTTAGGGGATGCCGGGATAAGCCTAGGCCTAAAATCCCTCTTATGAAGTTAGCACTCATTCTTGGAGACTATGTGTATGAGGGAAATTAGAGTTTTCGTCGCTCAAGTTAGATTGTGCACACCTTTCGCACGCACGTGTGTCATATATATACTAGTCATAACATGTGTCCTTATGTGCCCTAAGGGCACTGGACATTCAAAATCTTTCCTTTTAAAAATTTCCTTCCTATTTAAAGTCTTTATCCATAAAATTTTCAACTACCTTATTTAAAACATTCCTCTTTATAAATTTTAACCCCATTCGAAATCTTGTTCCCTAAAAATTTCAACCATCCCACCAAAATCTTCTCTCTAAAACTTATGCAACCTCATTCAAAATCTTCCACTCAAAAAATTTCAACCACAATCAACTATCCCATATGGTTTTCCCATCAAAAAATTTCACCACCTTTTATCATAACCATTGATTATTCTAGATTAAATCTCAACTATTGTTCTATCACCTATTTGACCTAATTAGCATCCCTATTCAAAATTTGCATTATTTTATATTGTGCGTGTAGTGATGTGTAATGGCCGGTATTTTTAGACCTGTTTTAGATCGTGCGTATCGGTATTCTATTACAGTCACCCGGATAATCTTTCGTCCGTACGAGTCGACGCTTACACATCTCTGTATTTTGTTTTTTTTCGCAACCTGATTAATCAACAATCAAAGTTTAACAAATTACTTTAACTAAATTATCGTGCTAATTACTAGTTGTTAATCACTTTAATTATTTCACTAATTACTTTTTTTACATTTAACCTTACTTAATTACTTAATTTCCCTAACTTAACATAATGTATTCACATTTTAAATTTTTAAGCAGGAATGAAGAGTGTAACACGTTTTTGAAATCCGGTTCATCCCCCTATAGCATAGTCAAAAGTTAGCTTTAGAATTCCCTTTTCAAATCAAAGCATACACGTTTCTGCACAATTTGTCAAAAGACTTCATTAATACCTATCCTAATCACAAACCTAACCCTTGACTAAATCAACAGACAAACCAACAATATATTCTGCATAAGACAAATTGAATTAAATTAAAGCTGATGGGAATTTTGACTTAAACACTATCGGTTCATTACAATTTCTTATAAATCGCACTCTGATCAACAAATCGGTTCCTAACAAATCAGCCATCAAACAAGAAACCTTTCTGTCAACCCAAACAATCCCCCACCAAAAATCAATCTCCCAAAACAAATTTAACCCAATTCATCAAACTTCCCTGCTAACTATTCTGCAAACTCATCGTCTGCCGCCAGAAAATCATTCCGCAAACCTGTTTCCCAAATCAAAATCTCTCTTCCAACCAAAACAGCCCCCAAACTTCATCAACCCACAAACATCAGTTTCCAAACAAATTCTCCAACAAACAAATCAGTCCCAACAAACCCAAATCCAAATCATCCAACTCCAAAATCAAATCCCCAAACTTAAACTAAAAATTGGGAGAGAAGGGAAACAAAGAAAACCAAAGATTCATTTCAGAAACCCAAATCAAAACCTATACTAATTTCAGATTCTATCAAATCTGAAATTATATTTTCAGATTCAAAAACTCTACAAACTCATCTTCTTCTTCCCTCTTCTTCTTCCTCCTTCCTCCTCCTCTTCCCATGGCCGCATCACCCACCACCTACCACCTCCACGCGCGCGCAAGAAGTCACCAGCAGCAGCAGCCGGACCACAGCCCGCCGCCGCCCCTGGCTGCCAGAATCCGCCGCCCCTGGCCGAACGGCGCCGCCCCGCGCTGTCGGCCTGCCCCTCCGTTTTTCCTCCCAAGCGCGCGAAGGTGAGGTCTCCACTCCCCTTCGTGAGTGTTGCCTGCAAACTTTGAAGTAATAAAAAACGAAATGAAAGAAGAACAGAGGACAAACGAAAGAAGGGGAGAAAGAGTGACATGCATGTGATAAAAGGGTATTAAAGAAAGATGTTAAAGAAAGAGAGAGGAGGATTTGTCATACTATTAATTAAATTGAATCAAAGAGTCAGCCTTAGCCTTAGCCTTAGCCTTAGGAATAAAGTATTAATGGGTGGTTGACAGCATATAGGTTAAATGTTTAAAGTAATGAGGGGGAGAGTTATTTATTTGGGTATTAGGGTTATAGTTTTAACATGCTAACTTTTACCTCAATTCAAACTAATAGGTGTAGTAGGTGTAGAGTAGGTAAGATTATTAAACATGATGTTAACATTACCATTAGCTACGTTAACCCTACCATTAGCTAGAATTAAATTAGTATTAATAGGTTGTGAAGTATTAGTTTATAAATTAACCGACTGATAGTAAATTTTAGCAACTTGTTGTTCGACTATATCAAAATAAATGAAGTGTATCATGTTAGGGTAACACAATATAGGCATCACCCTAGTCAGAGAACCCGATAAAATTAGACGGACCCAATTTAGAGAGTGACTTGATATTTTGCTTTTCTCACAATAAATCTAATTTGGTGAATTCTTTAACCGAAACAGAGAACCGGAAGTACCGACACGTAGTACCAGTCAAGACGAACCCAACGGCACCAAAATCGCGGAAATCAGGCAAGTATAAAATTTATAGTGTATTTTTGAAATTGGATGTTCAATTAGTCCCTTGAATGTAAAGTTGCATAACTTAACATCCACCCATGAAATGCCGCGTGATATTACCACCATGACATCCGTGGCTAAAAATGTGATCCAACAGCATATAACTTGATATGACTTAGTTTAGAACAATAACAAGAAAAAGCAACTTGCTGTTCGTTTTCGTTAAAATCACATGTTCACCCTTTCTGCTAAATTATTGTGAATATTGTATAAAAGTAAATAAATGATCATGTTATTTAATTGTTGCATGCCTTGAAATAATTAACTAGCGTGTGACATCGTGAGATCGTGTGCCTCGAAGGCGAAATCGTGACTTTCGTGATGTCATTGAATTGACAAATTCGTGCTTGTAATTCGTGAATTAGGCTGGCTCGTGTTCCGGCACAAATCTTGGGTGGGGTAAGGGTTGAGCGGCTGCTAGGCGTATGAACGAGTACTCTCTTCAAGGGCACCACCCGTAGGCGGTGGGTTAGCGCCAATCACGATAAGCCCCCGTGAGAAGGACGACTCACTCATCACGACCTAAAGGCGAGAACCCTATTATAGAAATGAATGCTAACAATCGTGAATGCTAACAATCGTGAATGCTAACAATCGTGAAATGCTAACAGTCGTGAAATGCTAACATGAAACTTGCAACTTGAATTTGTTATCTCAGTTATATTGACATGCTAATGAACCAATGAGAAGATTTACTTTACTTGTTAAACTGCTTAGAACTGCATGCTACGAGTATTTTACTCTATTTTCATTTTAAATCAGCATGTTGTCATTATCTCATTTAAATTATTAACGCCTCTAAAATCCAGTATAAATTTGTATATACCTTGCCTTGGGTTTCTGACCTCTACTTGCAGACCCTTGCTGACATAAATTCATGTTTTTGGATGTATGTCAGATCCCGAGCTATAGCACGAGGAGGACTAGTTGAGATAGCTGAACCAGTGGACTAAGACTTGTTGAACTTGTGAACTTTCATTGCATTTCTTTTCATTGTTGTACGGTCATAAGACCCACTCTTCTTTTCTCCATTTGTTGTAATTATTGTTGAGACGGTTAAGATTGTAATAATGTTTTACTCATCTGTGTTGTTTTGAGTAATGCAAGCAAGAACCTGCGGTTTTTCACACAGACGCTTATTGTGTTAAGTCAAGGAGGAAAGAAAAGCAAAAGTACCTCCTCCTGACTTGCACAAGCGGGCCCGTTCACGTCCTTGCCCTCAAGCCTAATGGGAAGCGGGGCGTGACATGTTTTAGTGTTGGCCTATGCAGGTCAATGCTCACGCAAAATACTTTAAAACAACATAGATAATATTACAATCTTGACACTTAAACAACACCTTCCCTAGGATCTTCTACCCCAATCAACTTCATTGGAAAATTCCAGTCCTAAGACTCCTGATCCTTAGTCAACCAAATCAGTATATCCTTGATTTTTAATCTCCCTTCATTTTACATTCCACTTTTGACCTTAGGAATTTATTGTAACATTTCACAAGTCAATTCTTACCTGTACTCACATTTCTAATCCTTGCTTCCGATCCACGTGATCTTCCTGACATCCATCTTTACCTTTTGAATCACTCCCATACTATACTGATTTTACTATCGATGTATCTTTTATGAAATTTCTCGCCCAGTTTAACTTCTTTAAACATCTTTTAAATAGGTCTCATATATTTTTAACTGCCTTAAAATTATTCTTTGATTTTAAGTTTCCTTCGCCGAAAATTTTTAGTCACTAAATTTTTAATGATTTCAAATCTATACCATCCTATTTTACTTTCTACATATGGTGATATTTATGTTTAAACTCTTTTGTTAATGGCACACATATAAATGATAAACTTCCTTCAATGGACCATGATCCGGTCAATGTGCTTGGCTAAGTTTGTTGGATCACCCTAGCTAGACTTGGGGTAAGTGATCCTGGCTTAGTCACTTCCCTGGCCGTGTCCGCTGGACCACAAGGACGTGATTCATGAGTATGTATGGCATTTCTATACTACAACAGATTTCAAAACAACCGATCATATACAAATTTTAAATACTTTTTATACTAAATAAAACTTCAAATATTTCAGAGTATTAGTATTGTATTCATCGTATTTATACTTTAAAATTTTTTGTAAAAAAAAGAAAAAAGAAAATCTATCTCCATTTACGAAACAAACACTACATCTCTACACCCATGACTCTTTTGTCTATTGCTTACCTACTGTTTAAATTATATCACCTACTCACTATCATTATATACGTTATTAAGATACTGTCACATTTTTACCTACCATTCTCCCATTTAATCATTCATAACCATTTTTACGCCACCTGATCAAGCTAACTCTTGTCACGACTACTGATTTGATACCACTGTTTTACAGACTAAGTCAAGACTACTCGAACGTGATAAAACGGTATAATAATAAGCGGTCTTAAATTACTACTGGATCAGTGTCTAGAAAGGAATGGGAAGGGGGTTGGTCAACCAAAGGACTTGTCCTGCGGTCATAGAAGTGACCTGTGCCTTCAAGCCCTGACTGCATGGCTGGTTTGTGAGTTAAGCTAGCCTTCTTATTATTAGGCCAGCCTACACTATTAAATAGTCAAGCGACGTTGTTTTCCTCATGCTCGCTCATTACTTGTCCTTTTCAGTGTTACTGCGTCTACCTGGTTGTCTTACTATTGTCATCACATTGCATGTTGGTTAAAACATTGTTACTACCATATGTCATGCCACCGTCGTTATTGTTGCACTTGCACAATCACCTTTACGTTATACATTACACGCGCTTACTTACCACACTCGAGCAGCCATCCGTACCTTACTTTCCTCTCGTATATGCATGTCTGTTCTTACTTCTTGCACCTGTAAGATCATCCTTCTGATCAGGCTAACTCCGTATCCTTGCCTCACCTGAACCCATTCGTCACAACCATTCGTTACATCAAACAGCTCTGTATCCTACACAAACGTTTGGTTACCACATTAGTGCATCAATTTACTTATTACCTCTTTAACGAGATTAATTTTTAAAAATTTGCGTTATGACCTTTTCTTTTAAAATATCTACTTCTAATTTTATTTCTATCATCAGCAGTGTTGAATTTTTGTTATGCATTATATTGATAGAATGTTAGATATGATTATTGTTATTAAGTGATTATAATTAGATAGGAGTAGTTTGAGATGATGTAAGGTGTAGTTGTATGATGTTTTACAATATGATAAATAGAATGATGTTTTCAAAGTTATATTTCACATCTGGATATACCCATACATAATCACTTCAATAGGATTCCATACTATGAGTAGTGCACAGAAAGACGAGTACATTACGGATTTAGAATTCATATTAATAGCAACTGGAAGTAACTTTGTAGATATTACATGAGTTATGATGACGATGATGATTAGTAGAGTATGTAGACTTCATCGTACGGATAGAGTGATGGAGATGTCGAGAATGATATGACATGTTGATACGAATGAATAGTTACGTTAATTGATCTAAGTTGCTTGAGATAAGATTCAATAAGAAAGGATGAGATGTGATTTAATAATTTGTTAATTAGGGTGTTTAAACTTATGAGTTGTCACGATGAAGGATGAGTTGAGAGAATGATAAATGTTGGAGTTGGATTTATAGTACTACGAGTTAAGTTATACAATGAGCAAGGGATGAAACATTGCAGATGAGACAGCCTCTGAGAATGTACAGTTTTTTTGGGAGAACTTAATATATAAAGGATATTGTACAGTAAAGATCCCCGAGAAGATATTACTGTCTTCATAGCAATGATGAGCGAAGGATTGAGGGAATTTGTAAGAAGTATTGGTTAAGGATAATTGATATTTTCCCTTCCAAGGTTGCCTTGTTTAAAATATTAATTATTTAAGGTAAGAATTATGAGACAGAAATCAAAAGAAAGGGGAAGTATTGGACCTATATTTGAGTTTAGGATATACTTATAGTTGTAACATTATTCAGTGACAAGACGAGAAGTAATGATTTATTTTATGAGCACTTGTTTGAGGTTATGAGTTTAACAACCAGTATGTTAGAATATTGGGGTTGCAGTTGGGAGTGTTTTATTATTTTCTCACCTTTGACCCTACACATCACTAGTAGCCGTCATTAGCTATTTTGCTTGCCTATTGACGGTTAAGGCCATCGACGGTGCTTAGTCATCCGAACCTCTTTTTGAAACTCAGCCTTAACCGCATCACTTGCGTCTTTTTCTAACCAATTTCATTTATTCGTCTCGAAGTATTTCAGGTAGTAATTTACCACATAGAAATACGAGAGCTTTATCCATATTCGTATCATGCTCATTAGTTGATAAGAATTCCGAGGACGGAATTATTTTAAGGTGGGTAGAATGTAACGGCCTGTATTTTTAGACTAGTTTTAGATCGTGCGTATCGGTATTCTATTACAGTCACCCGGATAATCTTTCGTACGTACGAGTCGACGCGTACACATCTCTGTATTTCGTTTTTTTACCACAACCGGATTAATCAGCAATCACAGTTTAACAAATTACTTTAACTAAATTATCGTGCTAATTACTAGTTGTTAATCACTTTAATTATTTCACTAATTACTTTTTTTACATTTAACCTTACTTAATTACTTAATTTCCCTAACTTAACATAATGTATTCACATTTTAAATTTTTAACCAAGAATGAAGAGTGTAACACGTTTTTGAAATCAGGTTCATCCCCCTATAGCATAGTCAAAAGTTAGCTTTAGAATTCCCTTTTCAAATCAAAACATACACGTTTCTGCACAATTTGTCAAAAGACTTCATTAATACCTATCCTAATCACAAACCTAACCCTTGACTAAATCAACAGACAAACCAACACTATATTTTGCATAAGATAAATTGAATTAAATTAAAACTGATGGGAATTTTGACTTAAACACTATCGGTTCATTACAATTTCTTATAAATCGCTCTCTGATCAACAAATCGGTTCCTAACAAATCAGCCATCAAACAAGAAACCTTTCTGTCAACCCAAACAATCCCCCACCAAAAATCAATCTCCCAAAACAAATTTAACCCAATTCATCAAACTTCCCTGCTAACTATTCTGCAAACTCATCGTCTGCTGCCAGAAAATCATTCCGCAAACCTGTTTCCCAAATCAAAATCTCTCTTCCAACCAAAACAGCCCCCAAACTTCATCAACCCACAAACATCAGTTTTCAAATAAATTCTCCAACAAACAAATCAGTCCCAATAAACCCAAATCCAAATCAGCCAACTCCAAAATCAAATCCCCAAACTCAAACTAAAAATTGGGAGAGAAGGGAAACAAAGAAAACCAAAGATTCATTTCAGAAACCCAAATCAAAACCTATACTAATTTCAGATTCTATCAAATCTGAAATTATATTTTCAGATTCAAAAACTCTACAAACTCATCATCTTCTTCCCTCTTCTTCTTCCTCCTTCCTCCTCCTCTTCCCATGGCCGCATCACCCACCACCTACCACCTCCACGCACGCGCAAGAAGTCACCAGCAGCTGCCGCTGGACCACAGCCCGCCACCGCCCCTGGCCGCCGGAATCTGCCTCCGCTAGCCGAACGGCCCCGCCCCACGCTGCCGGCCTGCCCCTCCATTTTTCTTCCCGAGCACGCGAAGGTGAGGTCTCCACTCCCCTTCGTGAGTGTTGCCTGCAAACTTTGAAGTAATAAAAAAACGAAATGCAAGAAGAACAGAGGACAAACGAAAGAAGGGGAGAAAGAGTGACATGCATGTGATAAAAGGGTATTAAAGAAAGATGTTAAAGAAAGAGAGAGGGGGATTTGTCATACTATTAATTAAATTGAATGAAAGAGTCAGCCTTAGCCTTAGCCTTAGGAATAAAGTATTAATGGGTGGTTGACAGCATGTAGGTTAAATGGTTAAAGTAATGAGGGGGAGAGTTATTTATTTGGGTATTAGGGTTATGGTTTTAACATGCTAACTTTTACCCCAATTCAAACTAATAGGTGTAGTATGTGTAGAGTAGGTAAGATTATTAAACATGATGTTAACATTACCATTAGCTACGTTAACCCTACCATTAGCTAGAATTAAATTAGTATTAATAGGTTGTTAAGTATTAGTTTATAAATTAACCGGCTGATAGTAAATTTTAGCAACTTGTTGTTCGACCATATCAGAATAAATGAAGTGTATCATGTTAGGGTAACACAATATAGGCATCACCCTAGTCAGAGAACCAGATAAAATTAGACGGACCCAATTTAGAGAGTGACTTGATATTTTGTTTTTCTCACAATAAATCTAATTTGGTGAATTCTTTAACCGAAACAGAGAACCGGAAGTACCGACACGTAGTACTAGTTAAGACGAACCCAACGGCACCAAAATCGCGGAAATCAGGCAAGTATACAATTTATAGTGTATTTTTGAAATTGGATGTTCAATTAGTCCCTTGAATGAAAGTTGCATAACTTAACATCTACTCGTGAAATGACGCGTGATGTTACCACCATGACATCCGTGGCTAAAAATGTGATCCAACAGCATATAACTTGATATGACTTAGTTTAGAACAATAACAAGAAAAAGCAACTTGCTGTTCGTTTTCGTTAAAATCACATGTTCACCCTTTCTAATAAATTATTGGGAATGTTGTATAAAAGTAAATAAATGATCATGTTATTTAATTGCTGCATGCCTTGAAATAATTAACTAGCGTGTGACATCGTGAGATCATGTGCCTCGAAGGCGAAATCGTGACTTTCGTGATGTCATTGAATTGACAAATTCGTGCTTGTAATTCATGAATTAGGCTAGCTCGTGTTCCGGCACAAATCTTGGGTGGGGTAAGGGTTGAGCGACTGCTAGGCGTATGAACGAGTACTCTCTTCAAGGGCACCACCCGTAGGCGGTGGGTTAGCGCCAATCACGGTAAGCCCCCGTGAGAAGGACGACTCACTCATCACGACCTAAAGGCGAGAACCCTATTATAGACATGAATGCTAACAATCATGAATGCTAACAATCGTGAATGCTAACAATCGTGAAATGCTAACAGTCGTGAAATGCTAACATGAAACTTGCAACTTGGATTTGTTATCTCAGTTATATTGACATGCTAATGAACCAATGAGAAGATTTACTTTACTTGTTAAACTGCTTAGAACTGCATGCTACGAGTATTTTACTCTATTTTCATTTTAAATCAGCATGTTGTCATTATCTCATTTAAATTATTAACGCCTCTAAAATCCAGTATAAATTTGTATATACCTTGCCTTGGGTTTCTGACCTCTACTTGCAAACCCTTGCTGACATAAATTCATGTTTTTGGATGTATGTCAGATCCCGAGCTATAGCACGAGGAGGACTAGTTGAGATAGCTGAACCAGTGGACTAAGCCTTGTTGAACTTGTGAACTTTCATTGCATTTCTTTTCATTGTTGTACGGTCATAAGACCCACTCTTCTTTTCTCCATTTGTTGTAATTACTGTTGAGACGGTTAAGATTGTAATAATGTTTTACTCATCTGTGTTGTTTTGAGTAATGCAAGCAAGAACCTGCGGTTTTTCACACAGACGCTTATTGTGTTAAGTCAAGGAGGAAAGAAAAGCAAAAGTACCTCCTCCTGACTTGCACAAGCGGGCCCGTTCACGTCCTTGCCCTCAAGCCTTATGGGAAGCGGGGCGTGACATGATGATAGGGTGAGATGGTGAGCTAAAAATCCTTTTCATTAGCTAGTCCAATTGGTAACATCAATCAACAATATGTACTATTCATCTTGAAAACATATTGATATATCTATACCCTAAAATATTAGATATTTTAAACCTTAAAAACTTATGGATCAACACATTCTAATTCTGTTTCATTTACTGATAGCATGTAAGATGTTCATCTTGAGAACACTTGATGCAACAAAATTTTCAACACATATAGATCACTTTAAAGAGAAATCAAGATAAAGTATTCTGATTATTGATTTGGAAAATAGGTTAAGATAGCTTATAATAAGGATCCCAGCTAACCATCTAACAAATCTCATTTTTATCATTTTCATATATGTGTGTGTGTGCACGCGTGTGTGTGTGTGTGTGCACGTGCATGTGTGTACACACACATGAATAATATGTATCATAGGACACATGATAGAGATCTCTTATATGCTATATGATACCAATTATTCTATACGGGAATAATGGAAAATATATGTCATATGTGGCTAAGCCATATATACATTTTGAAAAAATCCATTATGCACTATTTTTTTCAAACAATCAGAACCATTCATTTCAATCTTCATATTCTAAACCCCTAAAACACCAAATATTGAGTGAACTTAAGGGGTTTTGTGCGTTAATCCACTAGTCGCAAATTTAACAGTTTTACAAGAATAGAACTTTGCGACAGGTGGATGAACTGGCAAACCCCTCTTTAGGATCACCCACTATTTGATTTGAAAGTCAAAAATGAAGGGCACCGATTGTTTGAAAAAAAGGGACGGTGAACTTTTCAAAGTTGCATATATGGCATAGCCATATATGATATATGTTGGATCTGGATCCTAGCCTAGAGGGGGGTGAATAGGCTTATAAAATAATTCGTGCAACCCACGAACAAACTCACGCAGTTATAGCAGCATCAGAGTAAATAAAATGCAGACACAGAGTACACAGCAGATTTACCCTGGTTCGGTCGTGCCAACGACCTACTCCAGCCCCCAAAGCAGATACTAGTATTGAATAGTGCAATAGGTACAAAACCACAAGTTAGAGCACGCTCAGAGCACCCTCTACATCTCTACACTCGCCAGGCTCTCAGTACCCCCACACACAGTGTTTTCTCTCACTATCAATCCTAGTAATGCTTTCTACCAGCTAGTCCCAAACTAGCTGGGTCCCACTTGCCTAGCCCCAGCCAAACAAGTCCCAAAATAGTCACCAAAATAAATGGTAAAGTTTTTCCTACAGAGAACGTTACACTAAGACACGAATAAAAGAGTTAAGGGTATAGAAATGCTCAGTTCGTGTCCGTGCAGGCATCTCTGTCAATCAGCACGTCGTCAGCTCCAACCTGACGCAAACGGTGTCTCAATCCGACTCCTGGATGTCAAGTTGTGCACTGGTCTGTGTGTAAAGAAGTTCCAGTTCAAACCCAAATAATCAGCGGTCTGTGTGCTCAGCAATTTCCTTAAAGGCCCGGCCACATACGCTTCAAAATTTGCGCTCGCTCCAAATCATCAGCGTTTGTTTTGATTTCATGAAATGATCTCCGTCGTTGATTCTTTTGAGGCAGCGATCTCAGACGTTGGTTATCTTCCGCTTTGTTTTGGTTGATCACGTGATCACCTTCTCTTCTTTCGTCTAGGTCATGCAGGGTCTTGTTTCTCCGAGCGATGCTCCAGCAACGTCCTCAAGCTATGGCAGCGACGGGCTCCTCTTCACGGCGATCTTCGCAATAGCAACGGCGCTCCGACTTCGGTGAGGGCGACGACTTCATGGCGTGAGGCTCCGACGGGCTTTGGTGGCGCTTCGACTTCACGGCGACTTCGTTCTGCTTTGACTTCTCCTTCTCGTGTGGTTCTCGTGTGGCGACGAGAGGTTCCTCCTTCGACGGCGTACGAACGGGCAGCAGCGGTGATCTCCTCCGATCACATGATGGCAACGCGAGCTCTCGCCGGCAAGGAGGAAGGTCTACGGTATCACGGCAACGACAGCTCCGATGTGCAAACCTCCGGCGGTGCTCTTGGACGGCGGCGACTCTCCTTCACAACAGCGGTGGTAACGCCGTCTTCGAGTGCTTCAACGTCGACGTCGACTGCTCCAACTACGACCTTCGAATTTACGGCGACGATGAAGAGCTCTTAGATGGTGTGTTCTTCTTCGACAGCGAGTTCTTCAGTGACGACGTCGGCGGACTGCAGCGCTTCACGGATCTCAGCGATGACTCCTTCTTCTTCGCGACAATGGGTGTGCATCTCGATGACGATGGAAGAGATCTTCTCCGACTTTGTTTGAGCGGTGAAAGCACCGTGGGTCTACGGCGTTGATGGCGTGATGATGGAGATTCTTCCGAGGCTTTGGGAGATGTTGAAGATGTTGCACAGCTGAGGGCTTTCGCAAGATGAAGGCTTTGAATGGAGATGGCTTTGAACTGGGTTTTGCGTGAAGCTTGGCCCTTGCGTGGATTTGTTTTAGACAGAGGTTGTATAAATTGCTTGGAGAAATAATTACCATTTTCTCTTTTTTTCTCGTTAGCCACTCTAAATATTGTGTAGCCTTCTTCATAGTTTTTTTAATTGCCGCGCCCTCTATTTCCCCTGGAACGTGAACTTATATAGGGTATAGGTTTTTGGCTAGGTCTAGTGTTTGAAACAAGTAGTTGGGATTTTGGGATGATTTGATTAGATGTTTGAATAGGAATTTTGTTGCAAGTCTAGCCAAATGATCGGATCAAATCCATTTGTAATTCAAATTGGGCTCCAACCCTTTTCCTCTTTGGACCAAGTCCACTTGCTTTGAGCACATCAATCTCTCTTCCCCCAAATGCTTTATACTTAGTAATTCCTTCATATGAAGAGAGATATATTGATTCGCCAATCCTGAAACACACTAGCACACACATTAGATATCACGACACGTTTGTCATCATCAAACCAAGAGATCCTAGATCGTTGTGTCCCACAATCTCCCTCTTTTGGTGATGACAAACCCGTAAAAGATTTGATCAATAAGTATGGGTGTGTGAAGTGTGTTAAAGGGTATAATGCAATACGAATCATGGAATGAGACATTCAAGTATTACATCATAGCATGCACAACATTATAACAAATAAAAGCATGCTCCCCCTTCTCTCAAGCTCCCCCTTCAGCATTATTTTTCATGCTCCCCCTTTAACAAATAATACTGACATCAAATAGCTCAAATCTTTCTTTTCTTTCTCCCCCTTTGTAATCACCAAAAGTGGATTAATGAGTCACAAAAATATTCCATGCAAAAATAAACCATTATTAACTGTAGTGTGCAATTTGCATGAGTTTTTGAAAGAATAGACAATTCAAGCTCATAGAACTTCATAACACGAATTCCCACCTTTGTGTAAGTGTAGTGATATAGACAATAAAGTATTAGAGGAGATTCAATCTTAGAAAATCAACCAAATCAATCCACATTTTCCATTATTCATGAGTATCACTAGGATTGAATTTTCCCACCTCATCAAAGATGAGTTCAAGTTACCAAACCCCAAAACATAGCCTATAAGGACTTTTAAATGTTGGGTGGAATTGCTTGACAAGTTATATACACCAACACTAATGATTACCCATGTAGCATAAGTTGAATACTCGTGGGTTGTGTATTAGCCATGAAGTGTATCCATTTTTCCTACGGAGCAAATATAGTTTTTATTTTTCAATTCTTTTGTGCTCAATTTTAGTTCATGGCTAAACACTTCATATCCCTTAGAACATTCAAAATTTAATCATTCCTACATTCACTTTCCATTATTCTTCAAAAGAATCTCCAAAAGTACTAAGCAGTCAAATATCGTGAAAGTGCAAATGTAGGTGTAGAAGTCAAGTTTAAAACTTATGAGACATTTCATGGCTACTAAAAAGAATAACATCATGTTCATGTAGCTACAACAATAATGTATTGACTTCTACAAGGGATAGACTTGAACATTCATACAATACCGCTTAAGATAAATCATAAAGGGTATTCTTTTAAGCTCGGTTTTTTTAAATTTTTTAGGAATAGAAACATTAAAAATCATGCATACAAGCACACAAACAAAAATAAATCAAGCACACAAAACAATCTATGAAGATATGCAATGAAATACAAAGAGGGATAAAAATTATACCTTCTCGTCGCTATTTGGCTAAGGAGCTAGAAGTAGAATGAGACTTTAAAAATTTGCTCCTCGCCAAACCTACATCACACCTACATGAAAGGTGTTAAGTGTAACCTTGGAATCCAACAAGGTCCACTAGTGTTAGCCAATATTGTTTTAGGAACCCACACTTGTTTAAACTTGATATTTGTGTTCCTAAATTTACAATAATATGATGTGTGGCTTACACTATCACAAGTAAAGCACTTTGCATATTTGTTCTTAGCAATAGAGGGTACATTGTGGAATTTCTTGAATTTTGGCTTTTCAATGTTTTTCAGACAAAAACCAAGTCCTCTTCTATTATTGTCATATAATTGATTCTCTAAAATGGTATCCAACGATTGTTTTCCCATAGAGAATTTCTTAATGGCCACTTCAAGATTAGAAACTTTAGATTTTAACAATTTATTTTCTTCCACAAGCAATGTGCATTTACTTATAAAAGCTCTCTTGTTTTCCTCTTCCTTCTTTTCAAATTCAATCATTTTTCTTTTAAAGCTATTATCTAACATGCAGAATTTATCATTAAGCTCTCTAATCACATAGTCTTTTTCAGTTTCGAGCTTAATCAAATCAAGTTTAAGCATGCTAATATTATTCATCAAGGAAGGGCAAGAAAGACAAGGTGCTTCATCATTAAAACTGGACTTTTCCTTTTTCAATATGTCAATAGTAGAGTCACGAGCAACAATTTCAATTTTCAATTTTTCAATCTCCTTAGACATATCATATTCAGATTGTTGCATTTCAAAGTTCTCATTTTGATAATCATCTATAGTGGACTCAAGCTCTACTATTTTATCTTGCATTTCTTTACAAAGAGTACGGAGTTCAGTTTTACTACCAGAAATTACCTCATCGTGTATTCCCATCAATGCCATGCATGAGATGGCAACATGATCATCCTCTTCACTCTCAGCTTCGCTGTCCATATCCCAAGTTAGCACCTTGGATTTTCCTTTTTCTTTAGTGATCTGAGCTGTCTCATGTGGGCAATCCCTCATTCGATGTCCTCTTTTCTTGCATTTAAAACAAGTCATTATATTAGTAGCATTCTGATCATAAGTTTCCTTAGAAGACTGAAAAAAGTTAGAGCGATTAAACTTGGGTGCCATTTCTGTTCTTCCTTGCTTGGTCTGGACATACTTTCTGAAATTTCTGACCATTAGCGCTATGTCCTCATCATCATCCTCATTTTCTTCCCTAGCTCTCGAAGCAAGGGGCTTTATGGCTTTCTCCTCGGGTTTCTCTCTTGTTTCAACATTTTGCAGTTCCAACTCATGGGACATAAAATTACCAATAAGGTCCTCCACCTTCAATTGAGACAATACCTTTGCTTCCTAGATGGCGGTGACCTTTGGTCTGAAAGAGCTTGGCAATGCTCTTAGGATCTTCCTCACTTGATCGAGGCTATCATATGGCTTTCCAAGCGAGCTAGACTTGTAGACTATGTCGGTGAACCTCGCATACATCTGTGATATGCTCTCTGATGGTAGCATGCAAAATCCCTCAAACTCTGCACTCAAAAGAGACGGTCTAGACTCCTTTACCTGTGACGTTCCCTCGTGCGTCACCTCCAAAGTATGCCATATCTCATGCACAGTTAAACAATGTGAGATTCTATTATATTCAGATTTATCAAGTGCACAAATGAGAGCATTCATAGCTTTAGCATTTAAAGAATAAGATTTCCAATCATTATAATTCCATTTGTCATTTGGTTTTTCAATCTCAACATTATCTACTTTAATTACAGGCAGTTTATATCCTTTTTCAATTATTTGCCCAGCCTTGTAATCTACAGAATTGAGGTAAATTTTCATTCGATTTTTCCAATATGGATAATCACCTCCATTAAATCTAGGGGGACGGGAAACATACTGACCCTCAGCAAACGCAATATCAATGTAATCCGTGGTCAATCCTAGGCTAGATCCTAAAACCTGCTTCGATACCACTTGTTGGATCTGGATCCTAGCCTAGAGGGGGTGAATTGGCTTATAAAATAATTCGTGCAACCCACAAAAAAACTCACGCAGTTATAGCAGCAGCAGAGTAAATAAAATGCAGACATAGAGTACACAGCAGATTTACCCTGGTTCGGTCGTCCCAACGACCTACTCCAGCCCCCAAAGCAGATACTAGTATTGAATAGTACAATAGGTACAAAATCACAAGTTAGAGCACGCTCAGAGCACCCTCTACGTCTCTACACTCACCAGGCTCTCAGTACCCCACACACAGTGTTTCCTCTCACTATTAATCCTAGTAATGCTTTCTACCAGCTAGTCCCAAACTAGCTGGGTCCCACTTGCCTAGCCCCAGCCAGACAAGTCCCAAAATAGTCACCAAAATAAATGGTAAAGTTTCCCCTACAGAGAACGTTACACTAAGACACGAATAAAAGAGTTAAGGGTTTAGAAATGCTCAGTTCGTGTCCGTGTAGGCGTCTCTGTCAATCAGCACGTCGTCAGCTCCAATCTGACGCAAGCGGTGTCTCAATCCGACTTCTGGATGTCAAGTTGTGCACTGGTCTGTGCATAAAGAAGTTTCAGTTCAAACCCAAATAATCAGCGGTCTGTGTGCTCAGCAATTTCCTTAAAGGCCCAGCCACGTACGCTTCAAAATTTGCGCTCGCTCCAAATCATCAGCGTTTGTTTTGATTTCATGAAATGATCTCCGTCGTTGATTCTTTTGAGGCAGCGATCTCAGCAGTTGGTTATCTTCCGATTTGTTTTGGTTGATCACGTGATCGCCTTCTCTTCTTTTGTCTAGGACATGCAGGGTCTTGTTTCTCTGAGCGGCGCTCCAGCAACGTCTTCAAGCTACGGCAGCGACATGCTCCTCTTCACGGTGATCTTCGCAGCAGCAACGGTGCTCTGACTTCGGTGAGGGCGGGGACTTCATGGCATGAGGCTCTGGCGGGCTTTGGTGGCGCTTTGAATTCACGGCGACTTCGTTCTGCTTCAACTTCTCCTTCTCGTGTGGTTCTCGTGTGGCGACAAGAGGTTCCTCCTTCGACGGCGTACGAACGGGCAGCAGCTGTGATCTCCTCCGATCGCTTAATGGCAACACGAGCTCTCACCGGCAAGGAGGAAGGTCTACGGTAGCACGGCAACCATAGCTCCGACGTGTAGACCTCCGGTGGTGCTCTTGGACGACAGTGACTCTCCTTCGCAACGGCGGTGGCAGCGTCGTCTTCGAGTGCTTCAAAGTCGACTTCGACTGCTCTGACTTCGGCCTTCAACTCTATGACGACGATGAAGAGCTCTTAGATGGTGTGTTCTTCTTCTACAGCGAGTTCTTCGGTGACGACGTCGGTGGACTGCAGCTCTTCACGGATCTCAGCGACGACTCTGTCTTCTTCGCGACAATGGGTGTGCTTCTCGACGGCGATGGAAGAGATCTTCTCCGACTTTGTTTAAGCGGAGACAGCACCGTGGGTCTACGGCGTTGATGGCATGATGATGGAGATTCTTCCGATGCTTTGGGAGATGTTGAAGATGTTGCACAGCTGAGGGCTTCCGCAAGATGAAGGCTTTGAACGGAGATGGCTTTGAACTGGGTTTTGCGTGAAGCTTGGCCCTTGCGTGGATTTGTTTTAGACAGAGGTTGTATAAATTGCTTGGAGAAATAATTACCCTTTTCTCTTTTTTTTCTCGTTAGCCGCTCTAAATATTGTGTAGCCTTCTTCACAGTTTTTTTTATTTGTCGCGCCGTCTATTTCCCTTGGAACGTGAACTTATATAGGGTATAGGTTTTTGGCTAGGTCTAGTGTTTGAAACAAGTAGTTGGGATTTTGGGAGGATTTGATTAGATGTTTGAATAGGAATTTTGTTGCAAGTCTAGCTAAATGATCGGATCAAATCCATTTGTAATTCAAATTGGGCTCCATCCCTTTTCCTCTTTGGACCAAGTCCACTTGCTTTGAGCACATCAATCTCTCTCTCTCCCAAATGTTTTATACTTAGTAATTCCTCCATATGAAGAGAGATATATTGATTCGCCAATCCTAAAACACACTAGCACACACATTAGATATCACGACACGTTTGTCATCATCAAACCAAGAGATCCTAGATCGTTGTGTCCAATAATATAAGTTTCTCATTATTCTCGTTAAGTGTGTAGGGGGGATGATGCAGTTATGCACATGCATAATTTTTTTCTAGGATTGTTGTATATATTCTAAAATCTCAAAACCACAAATATGGATGAATCCTAGGCATATTTGACATTTGATCCACCCGTTACAAAAAGTTCAATCGTTCTGATAATGTTGAATTTGACAGGGTTAGATTGAGGGTCAAATAGCTTTGGATTCACTTGATTTTTAGTGTGTTGATTATTCATAAGATGTACAAAATCATATAATAATTTCAAAAAGGGAAATAGGCTTTTGTGCACGTGCATAGCTAACTTAAATGTGCACATGTACAGATCATTTTCAAATAAATGTGTGTGTGTGTGTGCATGCATGGGCAAAAAAATGGATATGTGCTGATAGAGCGAAAAATTTCCCATGCTGACATAATATAACCAATCGTTTAATTTTTAGAAAA
>CM061142.1:683216257-683332024 GCA_030789695.1 Scilla litardierei
AGGGGAATAAGGCCTTGGCGTCGAGAGTCTCCTCGACCAACGCGTGTCTCTCCGCCATAGCAACCAATGCCTCATAGTCGGTTGGCGGATCCCAGAGCAGGGATTTGTGGAGGCTCTGAGTCCGCAACCCCGATTTGAAGGCCAGCATAAGCATCTCATCGCCACACGTCACCACCGCCCGTCTCTCCTCCTGAAAGCGGCGGAGGTACCTACCCGTTGTCTCTCCCTCCCCTTGGACTATCGTGCTGAGATAGTCTAAGGGCTTCTTTTTTGTCCGCCCGGCCTGGAACTCTTGGCAGAACTTGTGGGATAGTTCGCCAAAGCTCCCTACGGACCTCGCGGGCAAGCCAAAGTACCAGTCCAACGCGGTGTCCCTCAGGCTTTGGGAGAAATGTCGGCATAGGAACGCCTCATCCACGTCCTGGGCCTCCATCACCCCCCGGTATTGCTGCACGTGCGTGAGGGGGTCGCCTCTCCCGTTGTATGTGGTCAAGTGAGGGGGTTTGAACCTTATGGGCCTTGGGGCGGACGTGATCCACCGTGCAAGTGGTGTGGCTTCCTCCGGGTAGGTTGGGCGGCCCGGCGCATCCCCTCTCCGCCATTCGGGGGTCTGGCTTCGGTCGCGTCTCGGCCGTCGACGGTCCTCCGTCCCCGGGGAGTAGCCCGACTGTCGCCCGGCGGGGCTCCTTCCCCGGGTCGAGGACTCGACGGGTTGCGGGCTACGGTTCTCCCAGCGCCAGCGCCTCCCGGCCAGCTCTCCCCGGGCCTCCATCCGTTCTTGATTCTCCCGAAGGAGTCTCTCGCGCTCGATGGTGAGGAAGCGTAGTTGTCGACAAACGGCTTCCTCACGCAGGGAATCGGAGGGGTGGTGCAGGCGATGCGGGCTGCCTCCTCCGGGGGGAACGGTTCCGCAACGGGTCCCGCCCGTCCCCGAGCCGCCGGCCCGTTGCCGTCTCGTCAAGGATTTCTCGGTCGCTCCTGTTTTCTCTCCTTAGCCTCTCGCGCTCTGCGACGATGAAGCGGAGTTGGCGGCGAGCGGCCTCTTCGTCCTGGTAGGCCCTTCGGGCGGTCTCGGCAGCTTCGTCCAAACGCCTTTGCGCGGCGGCTGCCTCCCCCAGGCGCTTCCACCGCCGTGCGACTTCCATCTCCTCTTCCAGGAGCCTTTGCTGGGCCGCAATCTCCTCAGCGAGCCCCTTGTTCTCCCCCTCCTCCTCGAACTGAGGGTGGAGGTTCCGCCTCACGTTCTGGGGCTCTGAGGGGCCAGGCGGAGGCTCCGTTCCCGCCGTCTGATAGCCTCCCCTGGCCTGAGTGACGGCCTCGAAGCTTTTCAGGATGGCGGGGGCTGAAGTGTGTTCAGTTTCGGTGCCCATCCCCAGAAGGGGGTCGGACGCCGGGGTGATTAGCAGAGAGAGCGGTTCCTGACCCACGGGATCCTTGCCGTGGTCAGGGTTCCGCAGGATCGGCATGGAGTCTAACATGGGTGTGACCCTTCGTTCCCACAGACGGCGCCAATTGTTATGAGGTGGAACTCGCGTACAATGAATTTATATTATGGGGAACCAAGGGCACGATGGTTATATGGAAATGAGGGTTCAGGTAGGCTGTTTTACAGGTGATTAGTGGAGTGAAGAGGTTGGATCCGTTGCCGGTGGTGCTCACGGGATCGTATCTCGCCGGGCTCAGCTGAGGAGGGCTGGACGGCAGGGGGCTGGCGCTGACTTTGGTTAAGGGGCGAGCTCTCCTGCAGCACGAACAACTCGTCAGAAGGGCTGGGTTGGGGTTCAACCCTTAGCCCCTCCGTTGCCTAAGTCAGTAATAGGGCTAAAAATGGGGGGCTGGACACGCCGGTCGGACTATCAGTGTGTCCGCCACGCGTGACGAGCTATAGGTGGGAGAGCAAAGATATGGAAGACCTTCGCTCTCGTGTGTGAACAATAGAAATGAGAGAGAATTCTCCAACCCCCTCTCCGTAAGAGGAGAGGGGGTATTTATACCTGACGGGTGATGACTAGGCGTGCTGAGCTGGCTCGGGTGTCAGCGGAAGCTTCGGACAAGGATACGGAAGGATACGTCCGTGCCCGTCAATAGGCCTGGCCTAGCTACCCAAGCGTCCCCAAGCGCGCTACCCCGGTGGGACGGGCGCCTGCGGTTGTTCGCCTCGGCCGGCTGCGGTTGTTTGCCTCGGCCGGCTGCGGTTGTTCGCCTCGGCCGGTTCGGGGAGCGCTGCAAGGCGCGCCTGTCTCCATGATGCCCCGGATTTTCGGGGCGGCGGTCCTTTTGTGAAATGGTGAGTTAATGGGGTATGTTAGTGGATCCGGGCGGGAGTCGGGCTCCTACGATCTTTAGGTCTCCTACGATCTTTAGGTCGTAACATGAATCATGGTTGGCCAGTAGTACCCCTAACGCACTATCTTGTGGGCGATAGTACGCCCGCCGTAGTGGTTTCTGCAGAAGCCCTTGTGCACTTTGCGGACGACTTGTTCGGCTTGCTCTGGCCCCAGACACTTCAGGTAAGGCAGGACGTCGAAGTTCGCGCGGCGTCGGCGGTACAACACTCCGTCGAAGAGCACGAACGACAAGGCCAGCCCCTCGACCTTCTTGGCTTACAGCCGCTCCTCGGGCAGGGCCCCCGTCTCCAAGTATTTCATTATTGGGCTCATCCATGTCATTGTCGGGCTGACACACATTAATTCCTCTTCCTCAATGGTGGGCGTCATCAGGTTCTCGACGTAGATGGCCTTCCCAATCTTGGTCGGGGAGGAGGAGGCCAGCTTTGACAAGGCGTCGGCCTGGAGGTTATTGGAGCGAGGTAGGTGTTGGACCTCCGCTTTCTTGAATTTCTGGAGCTCGGACTGGGTGCACTTAAGGTAGCACTTCATCATCTCCACTCAGGCCTCGAAGCTCCACTGGACCTGTTGGATGACGAGCTACGAGTCGCTCAGCAACAGCATGTTCGTAGCCCCCAACGCTCGGCAAAGCTTCAACCCGTTGACTACATCCTCGTACTCCGCGACGTTATTGGTTGCCGAGAAGTTAAAGCATAGGGTGTACTCCAGTAGGCATCCGTCGGGAGATTGGATGACGATGCTTGCCCCTGTCCCGGACCCTGTGGCTGACCCATCGATGTGAACGGTCCACAATCTGCCCAATTCTTCTTGGACGGACCTCGAGGGTCCGGCTACTCCCATCGCTCTTTGAGATGCAACCGTCGGTAGAGCGCCCGACGGTTCCTCCGGAAGGTCTTCCATAGGGTACTCTACCACGAAGTCCGCCAGTGCCTGGCCCTTGATCGCCGTCCGGGCTCTGTCACGCCCTGCTTCCCAAAAACATCACTCGCAAAAGTCCTGCTGTAATCTCCACTGCGAAGTCAACAACATCACCGCCGAAAGCCTACTCAACGCATCTGGAACTACATTCACTTTACCCGGGTGATACTGCAACTCGATCTCATAGTCCGCCATGAGCTCCAACCACCGACGCCGTCGCATGTTGAGCTCCTTCTGCGTGAAAATGTACTTCAAGCTCTTGTGATCGGTGAAAATCTTCACTTTCTCACTCAGCAAGAAGTGCATCCAAATCTTCAGCGCAAACACAACAGCAGCCAACTCCAAATCGTGCGTCGGGTAATTCTTCTCATGAGCCTTAAGCTGACGAGAAGCATACGTGACCACGTGCCCATGCTGATGCAACAAACATCCAAGACCTTTGCCAGAAGCATCGCAAAAGATCTCGAATCCTCCACTCCGGTCGGGCACAGCAAGAACAGGGGCAGACGTCAACCGCTCCTTCAGAACACCAAAAGCTTCCTCACATCCAACGGACCAATCAAAAGATACATCCTTCCGCGTCAACCTGGTCATCGGCTCGGCAATACGAGAGAAATCCTTGATGAATCGCCGGTTCGTGACCTGCATGGGCCACCAAAGAAACCTGTCACGCCCCGCTTCCCAAAAACATGGAGACGAAGCGTGAGAAGGTCCGCACGGACTTGAAGCTGCAAAGCCGCAAGTCCGATACGCGTCAAATAAAACGAAGTAGCAGGTCCCTGTAATGTGACTCGGAACAACAATAACAATAATAGGAAAAGAGAGACAATAATATAACATTATTCCAACTCATAGTCCAACAAAAAGTCCAACAACCAGAAATGCCACTAGGCAACAAAAGAGTCAAAAGCAAAAGGCCCAGCATGGCTAACAGAAACTAACAAAACGGTGCTACTCACAGACAACCACAGCTAACAAAGAAAAGTACGGAAGATCTCTAAGATTGATCACCGGTGTCCTCGTACTCCACGTCACCAACAGGTTCGGGCACGAACTCCAAGAACTCGTCACCCTCCGCAACTGTCTCTGGCTCAGCAACTAACATGCGTCACCCAAAGAGAAGGGGCACATGTCAGCAAGTCTAAAAAGACTTGTGCAAGGAAACTATAAAAGGAAACAACCTAGCAGTTCTAAAGTAAAGTATGACAACTTATGAAAGTAAAGCTACCTAGCAGTTCTAAAGTAAAGTATGGCATGATATAGCATGACATATGTCATGGCAAGGCAAGTAAACAAGTAAAGGACAAGTACTGGAATTGTAATCACGTCGTGCACAGAGATTCCGCCCTTTGGCTAGAGTGGCTGTACGGGCCAACTCTTACGCTCAAGTGATCGTTTATCCCTACCCCTCCACGTGTGTCGAGCCAGGGCATTACCCCCGAACACGAAATGCTCGCTTCTGGATCACGAGCCAGGAAGTGTTTTTAACACGGATGGCGTAGGGTTATGCCCGCATAACGGGTGCCTAGCCGGTAACACGGAAACATGGATTGTACAAGTAGTGTAGCGTGTGCTACGATGCAAGTTTAACTAGGATGACATGTACGATGCAATGCATGACAGTTAACAATTCAAATGCGTACAATTAAAGAATTTAATCATGACAGATATCAATGCATAAATGATATGGCAAGGTGTCGGATCTAGCTTCGTTGTCAAGCTAGATCTCAAAGTTGCGCCTAGATCGCTATCATTTCACGATCTAGTCTCTTTCACGCTAGTACAAGGAATTGGCCTAAAAACATGGCCTAAAGAAGTGTTGGCAAGTTTCACTTGCCTGGTACCGAATTGTTGATCGACGTGAGTAACGAGAACGATGTCCTACGGTAGATGAATTCGCTGTTATGGCAAAATAAAAGATTAGACGGAAGTTCTAAATCATTTTGCGTTGAAATCCTATGTCTAATAATCCATTTTTAATTTAGGGTTTCTAGTTTATGGTGTGGGTTAATAGAGGTTACGAGATTAGGATTACTATCCGTAGAGTAGCAGATGGAAGACACCAAAACGGATCTTGATTTGGTGACGAAGAATGATCCCGGGAAACTATGGCCGAAAACGGGATCTCGGCGACCTAGATCGGTATCCGGCGCAAGATACGGCGAGACATAACCTCCGAGGAAGAAAGAAATGTTTTGGGGAAGATTAGGGATGATTTGTGAATGATCTTGGCTCAGAAAGAATGAATGGAGAATGAAGGAATCGACGGGTTAAATAAAAATAAAACGTCGGCTGAAAAATAGATCTAGGGTTTCGGGGTCAATTAGTCGGTCAAAGAAGAGTGGTTGACCGACTAGTTTAGGAACTAGTCGGTCAGTCGCCTAACTTAGACCGACTAAATGGCAAACCGAGAATAGGGTTTGGTACAGGTTGACTACATTAGTCGGTCAAAGCACAACTGGTGACCGACTAGTTTAAGAACTAGTCGGTCGGTCGACCAACGTTGACCGACTAAAATGCAACCAAAAGGTACAAGAAGAGAATTAGAACTAGTCGGTTGAAGAGCAACTCTTAACCGACTAAAAATATACAGTAACTACTGTAGAAAAGACTGTACAAGAATTAGTCGGTTGAAGAACAACAGCTGACCGACTAGTTTGCAACCTAGTCGGTCGGAAATCGTTCTTAGACCGACTAACGACAAACATTAACTCTACTGTTCAGTGAAACTCAGAATTAGTCGGTCTGAGTACAATGCTTGACCGACTAGTTTGAGAACTAGATGGTCGAAGGTTGAACTTAGACCGACTAACGACAAACAGTAACTCAGCTATTTTTAATACGTTGAACTAGTCGGTCCATGAAGGATTGCCGACAGACTAGATCTCATTCTAGTCGGTTGGTTCTCCTTCGTGAACCAACTAAGATGCACCAGAAGTGCCGAAACGAAGCGCGAAGCTTCGGGAAAGATTCTATGGCTTCTAGGATCGTCCTAACTCTAGAATTACGGCGTTATTTAAGCTAAAATGTGAGGATTCAACCGAGGAAAAACATACAAGGAAGGGAAATTCAATATTATTCATATAAAATATTTATTACAAACACCGGTCGTTACAGGCTCTGTATATTATATCGAACTCGCTGAGATCGACGCTCCAGTTGAGCATTCTTCCCGACCGCTCTAACCCCTTCAGGTTCTTCTCGAGGGGCATGTTGGTGTGGACGGCGATGGTGTGAGCCTGAAAGTATGGTCAGAGCTTCCTCGCCGTCGTGACGAGACAGTAGGCGACCTTTTTATAGGGCTATAACGGGTCTCTGCATTTCGGAGCACCTGGCTCGCATAGTATACCGATCGTTGCACACCCTTCTCTTCCTTGATCAAGACTGAGCTGACGGCCTCTTCATTGGTGGCTAGGTACATCCCCAGCTATTCTCCCTCCTCGGGCTTTACGAGCAGCAGTGGGCTCCGTAGGTAAGCCCTCAGCTCCACGAATGCCTGGGCGCAGGCGTCGTCCCACGGGATCATTTTCCTATCAATTTTAGCTGTGCCAAGGGCCTTCCGCAAGACTCTGAAGAAAGGGAGCGATCTCTCCGCGGACTTCGACAGGAACCTCCCCAGCGTGGCGATCCTGTCGTTCAGCCACTGCAAGTCTGGGATGGTCTAAGGCTCTGCCATATTGACGAGGGCCGACACCTTGTCGGGGTTCACTTCAATTCCTCGCTTCGTTATCATGAAGCCAAGGAATTTCCCCGATTGCATGCTAAAGATGCACTTCGCCGGGTTCAGCCTTAGATTATATCGGCGTACCTTCTGTAACGTCTCCCGTAGGTCGGCGAGGTGGTCCGGGACCTTCTTGCTCTTAACCAGCATGTCGTCGATGTAAACTTCCATATTCCGCCCGACCTGCGAGCTGAAAATCTTGTCTACCATCCGCTGGTAGGTTGCCTCGGTGTTCTTCAATCCGAACGGCATCTTCGTGTAGCAAAAGGTGCCCTTGTAGGTAATGAAGGACGTCTTCTCCTCATCCTCCTTTGCCATCGGGATCTGGTTGTAACCCGAGAATGCATCCATAAAGCTCAGCAACTCATAGCCGGATGCCTGGTCGACTAGGTGGTCGATCCTCGGTAGCGGGAAGCTGTCCTTCGGGCACACCTTATTGAGATCCGTGAAGTCGACGCATATGCGCCACTTCCCGCTGGCCTTCTTCACCAAGACAACGTTGGCCAGCCACTCCGGGTATCTCACCGGCCAGATGAACTGGGCCTGGAGAAGCCGCTCTACTTCTTCGCCGGCTGATCGCCCCCGGATATACACTCGAAAAACGACTGTAGTTTTACTGCAAGCGCACGGCGTAGTGGCGAGCGGGTATCGAACTCAGGGAGGACAATTGACAGTATCTTACTTTGATCACCTAGATATTGTTGGAATAAGGATAGTTTGATGGTAATGTCACAATCGTTCAAATAGCAAATAGATATCAATATAATAAAACGTCTAGGGATAGGAAATCCCCACTACGGACCGTTTCTTATCCTTGTGGATCATGAATATCAATGTTGCAAGGCTTGAATGTAGGTGAACTAGTTGCAACTTCATGTAGAACCAAGCTCACGCTCTCGCACTATTGCCGGTCTATAGCAACCTAGATTAGGACCCACTCTTGTGCAAACCCTAACCTAAACAACTAGCGTGAAGATCGACATCATCGTCCAATCACAACTCGAATCCACTCTCGTGCAAACTGAGCTACGACCTAGGTTATGATAGTTCGTATTCGTCCAATCTCTTGCAAATGATTATTAGTATAGATTTATAATAAAAATCCTAGCTTTGGTCCAATCTCTTGCAAACCAAATCTAGAGAATTTCAATTATAAACCTAAGTCAAATATCTAGGCCTTCCCATCAATTGAGATCCAATCTCTTGCAAATCCCAATTGAAGGAAATTCCTAGCTACTCGTAATAAATCAATCAAAACCTAACCTTTCTTTAATCCTAGCAACAATTCTATTCATTCATCACAATTCAAAAGATCGGGTCCATAGGGTTCATCCACATGCCCTAGAGCGAATAAACTACTCACAAATTATCATGAAAATCTCAGAAATAAAGCAATAGATCATAGCACAATTCATTGCAAAGAAGAGACAATTCATAAAAATAAGATTTTTAGCAATAAAGGACAAACCAAAATTTTTGCCTATGATCTCCAGCTGAGATTTCACAAAAGAATAGCCGTCAAAAAATAATAGAATTCTCTCCTCAAACTAGGGAAAAAAACTAGGTTTAAATACAAGCCAAAATCGTCCAAAAAATCCTGACAGAATTGCCGATGCGTAGCCCAGAATTCGCAATCTGTGTAGCAGTCGAAATGCGTCACTCGGCTGAGTAACAATGTCACTCGGCCGAGTGATAGATCCAATAATAAATCAGAGAATCTGGGGGTTTCGGGGTCCGTCTCTCTGATTGACTCGGGCGAATATGCTTCTTTACTCGGCCGAGTAAGCAATCGTACTCGGCCGAGTAGGCTTCTCAAAATTTTCCTGTAAATTGTCTCTTTCTTGGTTGAAAATCCCTGGTCTACTCGGGCTAGCGAGCTTTCTCACTCGGCCGAGTAGACTTCCTTGCTCGACCGAGGAAACTTTGAAATTTTGCTGTGCGTATCCGTTTCACTCGGCCGAATACAGCTCCTGACTCGGCCGAGTAGGGTCTCTGTTCGGCCGAGTAGGCTGTATCTGTCTTCTTTTCTTCTCCTCCTCACCGCCTCGTCGTTTCTATTGAATTTCTTCCTCTTCCGCTCATCCTCTACCGCTGCTATCTCCTCAAATAAGCTGTGGGTGACGCTCCGGTGTGCGCGAAAGTCCCTTGATCTCATTTTTGCTCCAGATCGCTCCAGATCTCCTAAAATACGATAAAAACAAGAAATAGTGAAAAGCAACGCGATATCGTCGAATAATCGTGGAAAACGCAATATGGACGATCGAAATGACATGAAAACATGCAGAAAAAAGGTGTAAAATAAGGAGCGATCAAAATCTCCCAAGCTTACCTCGTATTCATCCTCGAGGAAGATAAGTAAAAGGCGAATCCGGCGGGTAAAAATAAGGAAAAAGGAAAAAGAAGATAGAAAAGAAAACAAAGAGGGAGGTTCTAGATTATTTTCTCAGGACGTGGACTTGCTTACTCATATAGTACACGACGAGTAGAAAACATACCAAAGATTTTTATCTCGATATCAGGATCATATAAGGATGCATTCAATATAGAAACCCAAGAATATCAAAACAATATGAAATATGAAATCATTCTAGAATTAACATCGTCTGAAGCATCTAAAGAAATATACATAATCTTAGACCACACACTTTTCAATTGATCGCTTTCTATTTGGAGTATAAGAGATATCACACAATATGAAGCAATAAGAATAGAAAGGAGTGGTTTTCATGAAATGCATGCTACGATTCAATTCCTGGACTTCGTAAAACTTTTAGTAATCTCACCGAGTATAGAAAATTACCTAGCTTAGGTTTTCATGCACAGTCAAGTAGCCACACTCTCACACATCATTGGATCCTCTCCCCCAAGCTTATCTATAAGCGTGGTGGCATCAAATTTAGCAATAAGACCATTCCCCATTTTTGAAGCTCCAAGAAATAAAAATAAAAGAGGGAAGAAAGAAAGAAAAATGAAATGGGATCAAATATGAACGTCTTTTCTCTCTTTTTTTTCCTTCTCTTTTTTTGTTTTTTTTCTTTTTTTTCATATCAATATATACAACTGCGATCCCAAATCAAAAGATAGAGAGATATACATGAATGTTTTTTTCTTTTTGATTTTGGGGTGTTGGAGCATGGATTTTTTATAGCGGGGGAGTATGCCAATATAAGATTCGCTAAAGGGAGATTCACCAATGATTATAAGTATAGAAATAATGCTCAAGGTATGTGGAGAAAGAAAATTATGTAACACTCGGTTCACTCTATAGAATGTGCATGACAAACTTCAGCAGAGTAATGTAATCTACTCAGTTTGATCTCAGAAATTAAACTAACCCAGTTATATCAACATAGCATACATTCAATCGACCTGAAAGTGAAGCGTACAATTCTCATGCAATATGAAGTGATATAAGACAACAAAGCAGTACTCCAGATATAGGCAATCAATGCGTGAAGCTTGGTGTGTTTTCTATGAAGAGTATACAATATAAATCATCAGACTCAGCTAATAGAAGAATTTCATTCACATTCATATATCAAAGGTGCGGGTTACTATCTCGAATGCATAGCAAGCATGGCATATGATATCTGAAATAAAAACGATGGCATGACAAGATAATATGCATATAGAGATAAGCTAATACCATGTCATTATCATCATAGAAAATTCATCTCTAGCAAAAGGGCTAAAGGAAATAAGGATAAAAGAAAATGAAAACTACTGTACATATGCAGCACACAAAAAGTAAGAAAACGTGATGCATGAGAAAAAATGAAAAAGTGGGTGAAAATAAGTGTAAAATAAAGAACGGTGGAAAAAATAAAAGAAAAAATGACTAAAATGAAAAGTGCATGAGACACTCACTCCCCCAAGCTAAACTGCACAATGTCCTCAATGTGCAAAGTGTGGCACACCGAGAAAAATGATATGGGTAGGGAGGGTGAGGATGCATGCATGATGGATGCAAATAAAAGAAAAATGAGATAGGTATGCAAATAATATATATAGAGATGCATGTGGTGCATGCAGAGATCAAAATTGGCGCAATATAAGTGTCCCCAAAAGTACATCCTCTCTCCCAAAATGGTATAGACACGTATGAGCAAAATGTGACCAAAACGTGTGTGGAGGAGGGGTGCAAAATCAGCAGACAGAAAATATCCAGAATAGCAGCAGTAGAAGTATGGGAGGCATCCAGTGTGTGCCTAAGGGGGTGGTGGATCACCAGCATTGTCCTGTGGGGGAGGAGGTGGTGGCGACTGCTGGGTAGTGGTACGGGTGGTGGCAGGTGGCGGCTGTGATAGACGTGTAAGAATATGGTTCAGGCTAGCCTGAATACCAGGAAGTAAAGTGACGTGCCTCTATACAACAACGACGGTAACGGAGTGAGCCTGAAAATCTCCTTTGAGCCCACTAAGTGCCCCCTCTAGAGCACGGACATGCTGAACTAGGGTGTCGGGGGGGTGGTGGAGCAGAGGGTCGAACAGGTGAGGAACGGGGCTGCCTCGCACGGCTACCATAAACGACGGGTGCAACTACCTGGTGGGGCTGAGGTACTGTGCTCACAAAAAGATGCTCAGCCTCTGTGGGAGGCTGAGAGCAGGAATGGTCAAAGAGGAAGGAGCAGCAGCAGAGGCTGAAACAGTGACAGAGGTGAGGAGGTCAGAGAGGTCGGTGACACAGAAATGGGGACAGAAGTCACGACACTCTCAGAGAAGACATCGGTAGTGGAGACAGTAAGGTCGACGACTGGGGAGGACGTGAAGTGTGAAGGAAATGACTCCCCATGGGTCGAGAATAAGAAAGAGGAAAGGGTCTCCACTACGGAGGCAAAAGAGGGCTCGTCGCTCTCAGTAATGGTGGCAGGACGCTCAGGGCTCACAGTAGAAATGGGGTCAATGGAAATCGACATAGAGGTGGTGGTGGTGGGCTCAGCAAGGGTACTCCCGACACTGACAGAAGTGTGGACAGAAGCGTCGGGAGGTGCAGACGAAGCAAGTGCAGGATGAGGTATCACAGGGTCCAGGGGTGGAAGGATGGGCTCATGCTGAGCACCCTCAGGCTCAAGCACGTATGCAGCGGGGATGAGGACGTCCATCGCTGGAATCCACTCCCCTCCTGCGGGTCCAATATGGGTCCGAGCAAGGCTCATGAGAATCATGTAATCAGCTCCAAAAGGACCGTGCAGCCACACCCAGTGGTGCTGACCATGAGGACGCAACATCCTCATCCGGCCCATAACATCTATGGAAAGAGAACTGGGGCCCGTGGTCTAAGCAAGCCAGCAGGGAGGTCTACTCCGCACAAAGGAGCCAGGAGAGTAATCAGACCGCCGCAACAGATAGGCGTCCTTGCGTCGACAGAAATAATGATGCGGTCTAAGTACCAACTGGCAATATCAATCTCGATTGTAGGGAGTAAAACGTCCCCACCCCTCTCGTAGGCCCGCGATCAAGTCATCGCGTAGAGCATGTAGAGCTCCGGCGTCGACATCGTCCCTGGCTCATACCTCGCTAAGAAAGTGGTCGCCATAAGGCGCAATGCAATGCGGAGGCATGGGTGGAGGATAGCGAAGGCCTTGGCCCGGCTAGGGTCAAAGGCGAGGGGTGATCCCGTGATACGTGTCCAGAAAGCATGCGTGTCGAACAACGGCGGTGGGATGTGCATGGGACTATATGCTCGGTCTAGGTCCGGAACTGGGGGCCAATGAAAGTAGGCTCAGAGCATGTCGAGAGTGACCTCGCACCCACGATCCATCAGTTGGAAAGAGCAACCCCTAGGATTCCTAGCTATAGAACTCAGGACCTCTAGTGTCGGACGGATGTAGGTATCCACCGACACCGACAGAAAGTCACGCCACCCCACGTTGTCATACAACTGGAGCAGCCCCTCTAATACCCCTAGGCGCTCAAAGTCGGTTATGTGCGCGAACCTAGTGGGTACATTCGAGCGATGGGAGATACGCTCAAATATGGCGCACTGCGCGTCATCTCTGAACGTAATCCCCAGCGTGTCGAACGCGGGGGCGGGCTGTGCCGGTGGTGGTGGGATAGGTGCGGTAGGAGGTAGATGTGTGAGTGGTGGTGGGCTAGGTGGAGGGGAAGCCACTCTAGCGGAAGAGGATCCAGGCTCACTGGACCTCTTCCGCTTGGAAGCGGGCGCCCTCGTGCGAGACCTAGTGCGGGGCGGCATGTGAGCCGCGAAAAGTGCCTACCCAAAAACGAATGCGAAGTGCTGAAAATATGGAACGAGTATATCTGAGCACGATGCGAGAGCAAGCAGTGGATGCGTGCAAAGAATCGCCTCCTCCGAGAAGCTCCTAATACGTCCTGAATCTCCCCCAAGCTAGCCTGAAACAAAAGTTCGCAAATCAGCAATGAATATCAATACGCATGGGATAAGATCAGGTATACTAGATATATATAAATATTAATTTCGATTTTGGGGCTTAATGGGCTTACAGATGGGAGAAAATGGAGAAAAATAGGATTTTTGGGAGAAATAGGGGATGTGCGGCAAGGGGGCGGCACTGGCATCGGCAGTCGACAGTCGGCGGCGTGGGTCGCGGGGCAGCGTGGCTCGGTCGTGGGCGGTTGCGATTCGGGCGAGGCGAGGGTGAATACGAAGAGGTTTAGGCGAGTTTGGGGGAAATTTCGAGTTTGGGGATTCGAGCCGCGGGTGCTGGGTATATAAAGGATGGGTCACTCGGTCGAGTGACGCGTTCACTCGGCCGAATGACACGGTTTAAAATTTTTCGAAATTATTCCACAAAAGTCGTGACTCGGGCGAGTAGATCTTACTACTCGGCCGAGTAGACAAAGGTCATTCGGCCAAGTAGTAAGGCTACTCAGAGCTTTAAAGTGCAAGAAAGTGTCCGATTCCCTCGGGCGAGTGACAAAGTCACTTGGCCGAGTGACATATAAATTACAGAGAGTAGTTTTTAGAATCTTCACTAATCAGTACCCTACTCGGCCGAATAGGGTCTTTGCTCGGCCGAATGACTAAGTCACTCGGCCGAGTGGCTTGCTGTTTTCAGCTCCAACTCTCTGTTTTTGCTCCACTTTCTGTTTTTTGTCTCCCCGTCAGTTCCTTCCTCCTCTTGAGGCCTGAGCGCGTTCCTGGAGCGCTCCCCTTTGCCATGGTAATCCTCCATTCAAATGGTTACTCGTTCTCCATCTCCTGTCATGAAAAATAGAGCCAGTTGTCAGGATTTTTATCCACTCTAGACTCTAAACACTAAGAAAGATCTAAAACAAAAATAAAAATGAAAGATTCAACTAAAAACCATTGGGTTGCCTCCCGACAAGTGCTCGTTTAAGGTCTTGAGCTCGACCCCTCAAGATATTCGTTTAATGCACGATGTTTGGCGCATGCGAGATGCACGCGTCAAATTTTCCGGGAAGGTCACTTGGATTTAATTGTTGTTGTTCGTAGGCATTCCTCGGCTCCCCCTCATAATGGGTGGTAGTGGGGGATGAGTCCCCCAAGCTTGAGCTTTTAGCGTTCTTTTTCTTTGCCGGTGATGAAAATTTCTTGTCTGGCGGAGCTTTCTTCAAATTCCTTGCCGTGGAGAGCTTGCATAGCTCCCTAATCCTTGCGACATCAGCGTCGTCTTTGTCATCAACTGTAGAATGATCCGACGGGTCCTCCAACTTTTCTCCATATCTAGAAGATTGGCCTTCTTCGAGGCCATCATTGTGCAAGGCGCCGATAGCATGTGGCATAGCATCATCAATGACCTCGTCGAGGAGGTCCACATAATCGACGTCCTCTTGCCAAGGCATGAATATGAAGCTCCACCTCTATGTTTCTGACATTCAAAGACAAGGTGCCCTCTCTCACGTCAACTATCACGCCGGCGGTGGCCAAGAAGGGGCGTCCAAGAATTAGCGATGTATCGCCCTCCTCCTTGATATCCATAACCACGAAGTCACACGACAAGCAAATTCCTCCCGGTACTTTGAGCGGTATGTTCTCCGCAATTCCCATCGACCTAGTGACCCGACCGTCCGTGAGTTGTATTCTCATATCCGTCGGCTTTAAGTCGGTCCCCGTATTCAATTTCTTAAACATAGTTAGGGGCATTAGGCTCACGCTTGCTTAGGGATGGCAGTAATGGCCTGACCCGCCCGGCCCGACCTGGTTTTGACCAGGCCCGACCCAGCCCGCAGCCGGGTCGGGGCAAGCTTGGGCTTTGTATGCGCCCCGGCCCGCCCGACCCGCCCCGGTAAACTATAGAGGTTTATTATTTTGATGCAGACCATGCACTCAGCGAATAAACCATAAGTCATACTCTATTCCATAGTTCTCCTAATTGGGCCAATTCCCAATTCCAAATTACCAAATAAATCAAAATTCTTCCAATTCACAAAATAAAATTTTTATTTGGGATTCATATGGATGGCATTAATGACTTGACCCGACCGGCCCGACTCGGCCCGACTCGGCCTGACCCGGTTTTGGTAAGAAAGAACCCGCCCCGCCCCGGCCCGCGACCCACCCCGCCCCAGCCTGTAGATGGGTCGGGGCAAGCTTGGGTAGTTAAATACCCACCCCGCCCTGCAATATTGCCATTCCTACGCTTGCTCCCAAATCTACTAAGGCTTTTTGTAGCGGGACTCCTCCAAGCATGCAAGGGATGCAGAAGCTTCCAGGATCTTTAAACTTTGTAGGCTCCTTCTCCTTCCGGGTGAACCATGTACCTTGCTCGGCGAGCATTATCTTCTCCTTTCGCTTCTTTTCCAAAATCAAGTCTTTTAGGAATTTGGCATAAGACGGGATCTCTACAATGGCGTCCAAGAAAGGGATATTTAAGCTCACTCCTCGTAAATACTCAAGGAACTTAGCGAGCCGCTTCTCAATCTTTGCTCTTGGCTCTTGCCAACCTTTGTGGGAAGGGTACCTGTGGCATATAGTTGCGTTCCTCACGTGGCTTCATAATTTCAGAATTTTCACCGTCTTTTGGCTCTTTCGGGCACTCCTCCTCATTAGCCGGCTCCTTGTCATCCAAAATTTCTTCCCCCAGCTCCTTGGTTTGAATCATGGCGGGAGTGGTGTCCTTCCCGCCCCCATTAGTTACCGCCACCACCGCATTGATGTGGCCGGTATTGCTCCGTGGGTTTGGATCTGGTTGATCAGACAATTGTTGAGTATTTTTGTTGAGCAATGCTAGTTGCTCCGATAATTGTGCTACGACGGTGTTGAGATAGTCTTGTTGAGCGGTCAATCTAGCATTTACCTTCTTTTGCTCCGACATAAATTCTTCAACCCTCGCTTCATGGTCGGACCTCGGTGGTGCTTGCGGTGGATTAGGTGCTCTCCACCCTTGATTATACCCCGGAGGTCTATATGGTCCTGCTTGTTGCCTCGGTTGGAAGTTTTGTTGTTGAGGCTCTCTCGGTTGATATTGCGGTTGTTGCGGAGGCCGAGCTTAAGGTTGTTGCGGTGGTGGGTTTAAGGCTCCATTACTATTTGCATATGAAAATCCCGGATGGTTTCTCGTGGCCGGGTTTGCCCACTAACCGGTGTTTCCCGCAACATATTGGACTTGCTCTATAGCTCCCTCTCCTTGCTCTCCTCCAATATACATGACATGAGCTTGGTCTTGCCAATCGCCCATACTTCCTCCCGAGTAGATGTGGTAGGGGTTCCATGCCGATCGCTTATTAACTTCTCTAATCTCTCCACGACCTTGTGGAGAGAATCAAACTTCGTAGAGAGCTCCGCTACGGCCTTTGCCTCATAAATACTTGTTGGCTTCAAGGAGGATGAAGAATGTCCTCTCTCGTCGCCCCATTGTTGGTTATTAGAGGCCATCTTCTCAAGTAGGGCCGTAGCATCATCCGGCGTCTTAGATAATATGGCTCCATTAGCGGTTGCATCGATGATTTGCTTGGTGCTCGGTTGCAATCCATTGTAAAAGCTATGCACAAGCTCCCATGCTTCAATACTATGATGGGGGCATTGGTGTTGGAGATCTTTAAAGCGCTCCCATGCCTCAAATAGGGTTTCCTGCGGTCCTTGCTTGAAGGATATGAGCGCACTCCTTATCTTGACTGTCTTGGATGGTGGGTAGAATTTGTTAACAAAAGCACTCAACAACTCATCCCATGTGGTAAAGATCCCCTCCACTTGCGTCCTCAACCAATACAATGCTTTTTCCTTAAGGGTAAATGGGAAGAGGGGCAATCGGATAGCATCGGTCGGTACACCGGGCATCTGAAAAAGTAGCGCATTTGGACAAGAATAACTGTAGATGATAGTGTGGATTCTCGTGGGAGTTCTCATGAAATGGGTCTTGTTGCATCAACACCACAAGTCCCGTTTTGAGCTCGAAGTTCTTGTCCGCCGCCAACTCCGGCATCACAATGGACGAGGTAGTAGAAGTAGTCTTAGGCCGTAGCCTATCTCTGATAGAAACAAGCCTAGCCATGCGTGCTGCCAACTCCTCCGGTGTCTCCGGTTGGTTCATATGATTGTCCTCTATAGCAAGTCTCCTTTCGGCCCTAAGCCTCCTTGCCGTACGCTCGATCTCAGGATCAAATAATATATCTTCTTTATGCGCCTTTGATCTCGTGTACATGCACAGAAAAAGAGAATCTCGATGGAATCGTTAGCTCAATAGACGAATAAAAAGATAAAAATAAAAAGAAAAAGAAATAACTAAGTAAAGAAAATAAAATACCGTCACATCCCCGGCAACGGTGTTAAAAACTTGATCGCGCCAGGATATACACCCGGAAAACGACTGTAGTTTTACCGCAAGCACATGGCGTAGTGGCGAGCAGGTATCGAACTCAAGGAGGACAATTGATAGTATCTTACTTTGATCACCTAGCTATTGTTGGAATAAGGATAGTTTGATGGTAATGTCACAATCGTTCAAATAGCAAATAGATATCAATATAATAAGACGTCTAAGGATAGAAAATCCCCACTACGGACCGTTTCTTATCCTTGTGGATCATGAATATCAATGTTGCAAGGCTTGAATGTAGGTAAACTAGTTGCAACTTATTGTAGAACCAAGCTCACGCTCTCGCGCTATTGCCGGTCTATAGCAACCTAGATTCGAGCCCACTCTCGTGCAAACCCTAACCTAAACCACTAGCATGAAGATCGACGTCATCGTCCAATCACAACTCGAATCCATTCTCGTGCAAACTCAAGCTACGACCAAGGTTATGATAGTTCGTATTCGTCCAATCTCTTGCAATCGAATATTAGTATAGATTTATAATAAAAATCCTAGCTTTGGTACAATCTCTTGCAAACCAAATCTAGAGAATTTCGATTATAAACCTAAGTCGAATATTCAGGCCTTCCCATCAATTGAGATCCAATCTCTTGCAAATCCCAATTGAAGGAAATTCCTAGCTGCTCGCATAAATCAATCAAAACCTAACCTTTCTTTAATCCTAGCAACAATTCTATTCATTCATCACAATTCAAAAGATCGGGTCCATAGGGTTCATCCCCATGCCCTAGAGCGAATAAACTACTTACAAATCATCATGGAAATCTCAGAAATAAAGCAATAGATCATAGCACAATTCATTGCAAAGAAGAGACAATTCATAAAAATAAGATTTTTAGCAAGAAAGAACAAACCAAAATTTTCGCCTATGATCTCCAGCTGATATTTCACAAAAGAATAGCCGTCAAAAAATAATATAAGTCTCTCCTCAAACTAAGAAAAAAACTAGGTTTAAATACAAGCCAAAATCGTCCAAAAAATCCTGACAGAATTGACCCTGCGCAGCCCAGAATTCGCAATCTGTGTAGCAGTCGGAATGCATCACTCGGCCGAGTAACAATGTCACTCGGCCGAGTGACAGACCCAATAATAAAACAGAGAATCTGGGGGTTTCGGGGTCCGTCTCTCTGATTGACTCGGGCGAGTAGGCTTCTTTACTCGGCCGAGTAGGCTTCTAAAAATTTTCCAGTAACTTGGCCCTTTCTTGGTTGAAAATCCCTGTTCTACTCGGGCGAGTGAGCTTTCTCACTTGGCCGAGTAGACTTCCTTGCTCGACCGATGAAACTTTGAAATTTTTCTGTGCGTATCTGTTTCACTCGGCTAAATATAGCTCCCGACTCGGCCGAGTAGAGTCTCTGTTCGGCCTAGTAGGCTGTATCTGTCTTCTTTTCTTCTCCTCCTCGCCTCCTCATCACTTCTATTGAATTTCTTTCTCTTCCGCTCATCCTCTAGCGCTGCTAACTCCTCAAATAAGCTATGGGTGACGCTCCAGTATGCGCGAAAGTCTCTTGATCTCATTTTTACTCCAGATCGCTCCATATCTCCTGAAATACGACAAAAACAAGAAATAGTGAAAAGCAACGCGATATCATCGAATAATCATGGAAAACGCAATATGGGCGATCGAAATGACATGAAAACATACAGAAAAAAGGTGTAAAATAAGGAGCGATCACCGGCCACCCTCATCTTCTCTCCACCAGTGCTCCTCTTCTTTTGCCGGACCGGTCAAGATTTCGGGTCCGCATTCAGCTTGTGGAAGATCACCACGGGATTAACTCCAGGCATGTCCGAGGGCGACCATGTGAATATGTCCACGTTCTCTCTGTGGAGGTTGATGAGGTCCGCCCTCAGAGAGGCCGTGAGCTTCGTGCCGATAGAGACAGTCTTGCCCTCCCCCGCGGTCACGGGTACTTCTTCGACCTCCTCCACAGGAGTCGATCGCTGGTCGTAATAATCCTCTCTCTCGTCGAGGAGGTCAACCGATAAAGCCTGCTCTGAGCCCTTATGTTTGGTCGACCCTATGTAGCAGCTCCGAGATAGCTTCTGGCTCCCGCGCACTAGCCACACCCCTTACAGAGTCTGGAATTTAACCATCTGGTGCAACAGGCTAGGGAGCGCTTCAATGGCTGTTATGTAAGGTCAGCCTATGATCCCGTTGTACGCCGATGCAATGTCGACGACAACGAACTGCGTCATACGTGTGATGACCCTCGGCTCCTCCCCGAGCGACACCGGCAATGTGATCACCCCAGCAATGGGAACTGAGTGGCCGGTGAAGCCAACGATGGGTCCTGTGTAAGGCCGTAGGTCCACCTGCTTCAGCCCCATCTTTTCAACCGTCGACATGAACAAAATGTCGCAGGAGCTTCCGGTGTCAATCAAGAGGCGGCTAATGATGGCCGTCCCGATCTGGGCTTCGATGACGATGGCATCGTCATGCGGTAGCACAACTCCCTCCAGGTTGTCATCAGTGAAAGTAATGGGAGGTCGAGCCACCCTTCTCCGCTTCGCATCGTCGTCCAGGTCCGCCGCCATCACCTGCCGTGTGTACGCCTTCTGGCCCGATGACGACGCACCCCCTGAGGATGGTCCGCCGCATATCACATCTATGCACATGGCCGCCCTTGGCGGGGGAGGCTCTTCCCGCTCGTTTCTTGGGGGTGGGTCTGGCCTTCGTGCTCATCGTGGAGCTCTCTCTTCTCGGATCGGCCTCCTGCCCTCGACGAAGCCCCCAAGGTGACCGGCTTGGATTAGCCGCTCGATCTCCCTCTTCAGGGTGAAGCAATTGTCGGTATCATGACCGTGATCCCAGTGGTACCAAAAATACTTCTGGAGATCTCTCCTCACCGGGTCAGACCTCAACTCTCTAGGTGGGCCCGGTAGCAGCCCGGCCCTTGTCACCGCGGCTAACACCTCTATCATTGGGGCATTGAGCTGTGTGTATTGGGCCCACAGGGGTCCCTCCAACCTCGGGATCGCCTGCACGGGTTCTCTGGCAGGGGCGAATTCTCGCATTGGGCCAAGGCGATCTTGCGGTCGACTCCCCTCAAGGTCGCGTCTTGGCTGGGCCAACTGGTCGCGGCCCCGGGGCCTGTCTTCTTGCCTCGTCCTGGGATGGGACCGTGGCTCGCCATGGGAGACCCTGGCCTGGGTGACCTGCTTCTTCATGCCGAGAGCCTCCTCGCTCAGCGTGTACCTTTTTGCCTGAGCGACTAGCGCGTCGTAGTCGACAGGCAGGTCTTGGAGCAAGAACTTGTGGAGGCTTCACTTCGTCAGTTCCGCCTTGAAGGCCATCATGACCACCTCGTCACCACAGGCCACCACTCCCAGCTTCTCGTCCTGGATGCATTGCAAGTACTTCCCGATCGTCACCCCTTCCTTCTGGACGATCGTGAAGAGGTAGTCCGTAGGCTTTTTCCTGGTACGCCCGGCTCGGAACTGTTGGCAGAATTTGTGAGATAGCTCACCAAAGTTCTCGATGGACCTCGCAGGCAAGTCGTGGTACCATTCTAGGGCCGAGTCCAGTAGACTTTGGTGGAACCCCTGCAAAGGAATGCGTCGTCCACGTCCTGCATCTCCATCGCCCCTCGGTACTGCTGCACGTGTGTGCGGGGGTCGCCTCTCTCGTTGTAGGTCACTAAGTGGGGGGCCTTGAACCTCGCGGGTCTCGGAGCTGAAGTTATCCATCGCGCCAGTGGCGTGGCCTCCTCCGAGTAAGCGGGGCACTCAGGGGTGCGCTCCCTCCGCCTCTCTGGGGTTCGGCTTTGGTCCTGCCTTGGCTGTCGATGGTCATCAAGCTTCGGAGAGGGAGGAGGTCGTTTTGGAGGACTCCTTCCGTGCGGCGGGGATCCGGCTGAGGGCGGACTGCGGGCGTTCCTGTATCACCGGCCCGAAGTCGACACCTCCGGGATCCCCCGATTCTCCTGATTCTCCCTCCGGAGCCTATCACGCTCTGTGATGATGAAGCGGAGCTGACGACGAGCGGCTTTCTCGTCGAGGCGGGCTTGTTGGGTGGCCTCTGTCGCTTCGTCTTGGCATTTTTTGTCCGCCGCCGCTTCTTCGTCGCACCTCTGCCGCCACGCGGCCTCTACCTCTTCGTCCATGAATCTTTGTTGGGCCGCTATCTCCTCGACGAGCCCTCTCTGCCCCACTTCTGCTTCAAACTGAGGATGAAGGTTCCGCCTCAAGTTTGGGGGCTTGGAGGGGCCGGGGGGCGCTTCAGCCCGGGCCACCGCGAAGCCTTCCATCATTTTGGTGAAGGCCTCGAAGCTCTACTACACAGCACGAGCCGAGGCCTAGACGGTCTCAACCACCGCCTCGGGGGGAAGATTGGTTGCAGGCGTCCTCGGGTGAGAATGCGATTCTTGATCCATGGGGGATTTGCCATGGTCGGGGTTCCGGTTGATGGGTATGGAGTTAGACACAGGTGTGACCCTTCGTTCCCACAGATGGCGCCAATTTTTGCGGGGTAAAACTCGCGTACAATGAATTTGTATTAAGGGGAACCAAGGGCATGGTGGTTAGGATTTGGATGTGATTAGGGTAGGCTATTTGACAGGTAATGAGTGGAGTGACGAGGCTGGGCGCACTACAAGGGCCGATCATAGGATCAATTCTGCGAGGACTCTGCCTTATGTTTGCACTGTCGGAGGTAGGAGTTGAGCACGACCTGTGAAAACGAGCTCGCCTGTACAAGGAGCAGCTTGTCGGAAAGACCGAGTTGGGGTCCAACCCTTAGCCTCTCCGATGCCTAATTTAGTATTATGGCTTAAAGCGGGGGCTAGGCACACAGGTCGGACTAAGAGTGAGTCGACCTTACGTGATGAGCTATCGTGGAAGAACAAAGATATGGAAGACCTTTGCCCTTGTGTCTGTGAGTAATGAGATTCAGAGTTAATTTGCCAACCCCCTTCCCCGATGGAGGCGAAGGTGTATTTATACCTGATGTAGTCAGTTAGGTGAGGCTGACCTGGCATGCTGACTCGATGTGCTGAGCTAGCCCATCTGTCAACGGAAGTTTCAGACGAGGATGTCAGGATCTATAGTGTCAACCATGCTTTTGTCAGATGGCATAACGGCCAGGGGTGCTTTTGTCAGGGTGTTAAAGCCGAAATCACCAAGCGTCGAGGGCGCAACATCCATGAGGCACTTTGTCAGATTGTCGAGCGGCGGAAGTATCAGTGGCGTCCTTGTACTAGGTTGTTTGTCATGTCTGATGTGCCAAGGAGTCACCGGATTGCGTTTGAGGAGCGAGGCCACAGATGGGTCGCTAGGTCGCTCCTGATTGATGACAAGCGATCCGGTCGTACGCCTTGCGATCTACGCCCAGCGAGCTCGGAGGGGAACAGAAGCGCAACCGATAAAGATTGTGGTGGAGTGCACCCCTCCCACTAGTCGAGGTGGAGTGCGCCCTTCCCCTAGTCGAGGCGGAGGGCACCCTTCCCCTAGTCGTGTTGGACTTTTAGGGTCGACGGGCACCTAGCGGGCCCAGGGAAAAGTGAGCGGCCTACGAGGTTGGGAAGAAGAGCGCCCTGCTGTTGGTCTAGGTGCCTTCGTGAAGGAGGGGGCGAGCTGGCCGGGTATCTGACGGGCTTGGATGAAAGGTCAGACTATCACGATCTTTAGGTCATAACAAGTTTCATTCAAGATTCTAATCTGCATGGGTGTGGCACATGAATGATTCGGGTTAATGTGACGTCCAGTGTCCAAGCACATGTCAAGCGAGCAAGTTCGAGTAAAGGACGAACATATATCACCGCCAAGCACAGGTCGTTACCGAGCATCGATCGCTGCCTTTTACCCCTGCCAAGCTCGCTAAGCGGTCGATGGGGGGCGAACAAACAGAGTCATTAATGGACGACAAGAAATTGACGCCCTAGTTCTGATGTTAGAGCTCCCCCAGCTTACCGAGGCGGCCGTGTCCCCTGATCTAGGGTTTTACATTATTCCCAACTAAGCTCCGACCCAACGGAAGCACCTAAACCTTTATTTTGTGTCAGATCTCCCAATTGTTGAAATAAATCATCGGAGCGAAGATCCGATGGCAGAGACATCCACTGGTTAATGTCGAGACGGGGGGATCATGAGGAAGACTAAGGGGGATGTGCTAGACTCCGTCATCGAGGAAGCCGCATCGACCCTAGTGTTCTAGTTAGGGATGAGAATGTGCATGTCCAAGGTCTGATTGGGCTTCTAATTGGGCTTGTCACATCATCATCCCTACAAAATACTTCGCTAACTAGTGAAGGATTTTGTAGGGATGATGATGTGACATTGCCCAATTGGAAGCCCAATCGGGCTTTGGACATGCCCATTCTCATCCCTAGTTCAGTTGAAGAGCTGATACTTTGGTCAAATTACCTTAACAGCCTCGTTGAGTGTAACGGCCACTTTTCGTCGCACGTATTTTCATACGTATCTCTTTAATGTATTGGTTTACGCGTGTTTTCGCACCTTGATTTTTATTATATTATCTGTAGTCCGGACTCTTGAGTGGACCCCATAGTCACGACTCTCTCGGAGGCACGGTTGCCACCCGGTATGTCGTTTATAATTTTTGGATACCAATGGTAAAAATGGTATTATCTTACTATTGATAAAATTAAATTTTTAACTAAATGTTTAAATTTTTAAGATTCAAACTGTAAAACTTATCTAAGGTTATATACTTTTTTAACTAATTATTTAATAACCAAACGATTAGAAAATCTTTTAGGATTAAGTTTTAAAAACAACTCATTAACATTTCATAACAACCATACACAGACCCATGTGTTCTCAGGCCTTCCCCACGTTTCTCTCTCTCTTCTCAACAAACCATGCAACTGAACCCCCTTTTCATGCAGTCACCCATCTCCCCACGTGCATGCAGTTAACTCGCCCATCTTTTCGCACTCACACGTTCTCTCTCTTCTTTTCCCTTCATAAGACACTGTCCTCTTCATTCTTTGTTACAAAACCAATCAGCCTCCTTCTTCTTCATTCTTCAAATGCTCCTTCCTCCCTGTCTCTCCCTCCAAAGGACCCAACAAAACCCCCTCAACTCTGATCCATCAGCCCTGCTCCTCCTCCGCTCCGTTCAAACAGCCCGACGTCGTCCCAACCCTGCCACAGCAGCCCACTCACCACATTGCCCTCCACATCTCCCCGAGCCCTTCCTTTCCCCTCCGGCAACCCTCACCGGCGGCCACCAGCACCCCCACGAATGACCGTCCCCTCTACCATTCCCGAAATCATAAACCCTTTCCTTCTCCCTCGTTCACCACCGGCCCACCTCTGAGCCTCCCCTTCGACAGTCATCCGCCCCGCGCAACCCCAGTCGCCGCACCCTTCATATCCGACAACTTGCCAGTCCTCCCTTCGATCACCTAACATCCCGCCACCCAGTCTGATCAGCCCCGTGCCCCTCTCCCCTCTTCACGTCGGCAGCCACCCCCGAAACCAGTCGAACTACTCTCTCCTCTCCCACAGCACATCGTCGGCATCCTCTTTCTCCGACCATGACCCCATCCCTGCAACCCCTTTCCTCCCGACAGCCCGACAACCTACGTCCTCCTCTCCTACCTCCGAGCAACCCAGTGCCTCGTCACCTCCCCGCTGCAAGTTCACCCCATTCCCCGACCTCAGCCACAAGGTCGCCTCCTCCTCGTCGTGGCACGTCACCATCCAACCATCCCAATGCGAACAACGAGAGCAGCACTAGGAAGCTTCACCATAGAACCAGTCGTTCCATAGTGAAACGCTCGTCAAGACGAACCCATGACACCCGTTATCACCGAAAACAGGCAAGTGTGCTCACTTGCGTTGAAACGGCCGCGTTAGGCCATTACTTTATTAGTTTGTAAAAATATGAACAATAGACCTAGACGTGAAATGATAGCGTCTAGGATACCCTCATGATAGCTTAGACTTGATGACGAAGTCTAGGCCCAATATGCTATAATTGCCATGTGATAAGCATCTTAAAACGGACATGCATCATTCTTGCCCTGCCATGTAACTGTATGCATGAATTGTTGGGGTTTATGACCATCAGGGCACAAATCTATGGCCGTCCTAAGTCGGACGGACTATAGAGAGAAAAGAATGCAGTGGAAAAATAGATTCGTTAAACTATTTTAATGAAGCCCTAAGGTTCAAGACCCTTAGCTAGGATCTTTGCCAACTTGGGGTGGATCTGACCACCCCAAGAAGGATGTAAACTACTACGATTAAATTAAAGGAAAGCTAATTAAATTCACATACCCGTAACCTTGCCTTGGTACATGCAAGGTGTACCGCACCGTCTTCCGAGCCGCTTCCTATCCTGTGCCGAACCGCTCCGTGTCCCAAGGCGAGCAATCCTCTTGTCGCCGAGCCAACCACGCACCGAAGAAAGTTTCACCCGAGTGAGAACATTCGCTAAGATTTCGGATCGGATCCGAACCCCTTCGTGGCTTTGCTAGAGCCCTTCAGGAGTAAGGCTGAAATTATATGGAGAAGAGAATGTTTAATTTAAGCCTAGATCCGAGCATGCTCCAACATTTTTGGGAGCTTCTCAGATCTAGAGCATGAGACGAGTTTAGAGGAGGAGAGCAGACCCCTATTTATATATGCTGTTGACCCCTCCCCTTTACTCAACTTCCGATGTGGGACTATTGTTTTGGAATTAATAATTCAACTTAGTTTGTATTTCATAAAGGCCAAACTTCCATGAATTTTAACTCCCTCACCGTTAAGCTTCGATCTTGATACAACCTATCAAATCGAAGGGCGTTGAACGGTGAACGCATAGGAAAAAATGGCGAGTCAATCGGAGTCCATTTGAGCCTTCAATTGTTCATCCAAAGATCAGCCCAAACATGATTTTTGTACAAAATCCAGCCGTCAAAATCTGCACTCTGCCCTAGGGTTATGTACCCAAAATTGGGGCCCACCATATGGGCCCACTGCACCAAAAGGCTAGACTGGGCGTTGCCCAGGCCTGGACCAGAGGCGCCGGGGCTGGGCGCCCAGGGCGCCTGGCGCCCTGGGCCAGACCGCCTGGCGCCCTGGGCCAGGTCGCTTGGGCCTGGGGCTTTGGGCGCCCAGGCCCAGGCTGTCTGAGCCAGGCGGGCCTGGTGCCCAATCAGCTCTGGGCTGACCAAGTTGTGCTATCTTGATGTATTTGGGCATAACTTGGGCATTTGGCGTCCGATTTGGACGTCGTTCGAACATGTGTTCACACCGGGACATTCCCGTATTACAGGTAAACTTTTCCTCACATTTATTATATTTAAATATTGTCTTAAACAATTTAAGACACATTAAACACCTTTTGCATCATATGCCAAATAGTCCCTATCTAAGCTTAAAATTATCATTGGCATCAAATGCAATTTTCTATCCCTTGCATCAAATGCATATTCTGCCTAATGTTTCTACCTTTTACTAGACGAAGGTTGCACTCTGTGTGAGACCCTACAACCTGACCCTACTACAGGTTGGGCTCAAAGCCCTATACGGCAGTGACCACGAGCAACAGTTGTCGTCCCTGTTTCAGTATCATAATTATGTGGTTGACTCATAAACATGAGTATTGTTGGGACCACCCTGACTGTGTCCGTGATAAATTCTGCAGTTTTAGTTTCTTCGTCAAATTTACGTCGTTTGACTCAAGCCTAGGGTACGGTCAAACTGTTAACCCCAATAGCTTAAAGACGGTTAGTTTCTATCATTCTTTATTCAAATAATGTTGAACAACTTCCAACAAACTCTGGCCAGAGTTTTCACTAAAGACCGAACTAACACTACGACGCTAACTCCCTTTGACCGGGAGAGACGAATCATATCTTGGTCATTCCTCTCCTCGTATGCTTCGAATGTCACCCAACCAAAAACCTTTCGACATGCCTAGCCTCGAAGTTAGCTCAGTGATTTAAGTAATATCGTTCATGCATAGGTTCGTACAATGACCTCAAGTCAAAGACCAACTTGCCTATCATCACTAAGAGTTATCATTGACAGATTTGTCAATCATAACCATATGATAACTCTTGTGGGTCGTTTGGTGAACTCATTCTCCAATGAGCACATGTGTCTCGTCTTCGACTTCGCCAAGTTAAACGATCATGAGATCATCGTCACCGCTATACGGTGAATACTAGGACATAGTGGTCTATCCGATGTTTCGATATCTTTTTCTCGAAACTTCTACGACCACGAACTCTTTAGACTTATGCTACAAACGGTCAAGCATATCTCCATGATCGAGATACTCATCTTGATACATGTTTGACCTTGCATTAAGTCTCAGGACTTTACGTAAGTTAATTTCTAATGATAACTACATTATGATTAACTTAGATAAATTCTTACCATATAACTTACTGTAATTTTGAACTAGATGTTTGTATAGATACACAGAGATAAATTGCCTTGAGGGCATACATCTGGCAACATCTCCCACTTGCATTCATGCCCATTTATCCCAGTATCTCATACTGCATTTACTCATAAGTCTTTCCAGACTTCACGTGGTAGAGCCTTCGTGAGTGGATCTGCTAAAACATCTACTGTATAGACTTAAAGGGTTTTCTATGTTTATCTTAGACCATTCATTTGAATCTCATCCAAATAATTTACTTTGGTCCTTCGGAATCCATTTAATTTTCCTGGATGTTATCCAGCTCATCGTACCTTACGACAATAATTTTTAATAAGTTACTGGTCGTTTTAGATTGTCCATATTCAAAAGTGTCAAACTCTTTTTGACCACTTTGTCAAAAAATATGTTCCAGCCCCTTGATGCCTCGCATGTATTTAACTCGCTCCCACTGACCTTGAAAACTCTCTGGCTAATTCATATAAGTTCGTTTTTCTAAATCATATTTAGATAACAGACTTATAAATGAATGCACCAGTTTTCATAGTCATCTTGAGCATTTACATCAAGTTCGGTCCGAGTAGATCTGTACACATCTGCTGGCGAGACAGTTTCATCATAATCCATTTATAGGAATCAGGATGAAAACGTTCTCAACCAATATAAGCTGTACTTCACTACTTTCCCTTCTGCACCAATCTTCTAACTTGAAGATTTACTTGCAGATATTAAGAAACAATTTCTTTGGGTACATAAACTAAAATCCATACTTTATTTACGTGCACAGACCTATTCTGATTGTATCGAGTTATTAATCGGAGTCACTACTCCGAATTTCATCTTAGAAGTTGACTAAGCCATCATCAAATATGATGTCTAACTCGACTTTTCGGCTCATGAGACTCGAGTAATCTTTTAACTTCCTAAAGATTGATTTAATGAATATCTTATCAGGCATGCACCGCACCATGTCTAACAAAGTGTGAGTCATGCTCTTCAACACACCGATGTGTTAAGAGACTTGACCTGAGGGAAAATCACATTTTCTTTTAATTTATGCAAGATTTACATAGCTAAGTATTTGACTTTTCGATTTAATCGAATCAGTTCAAATACTTCTGTCATTTTGTTCTCTATTTTATCAGACTTGTGTTTCATCAAGAACACGCATCGTAATAATAATAAGAATGACTTATCCTTGCTAACTTAGACTTGGGTCAGGGTACATCAGCATGTACGAGACTGTGAGTTCAGCAACTCATTCTCCCACTGTCTTACAGAAGGAGTTTTGGCCATCATACCTTTGAGAATAAGGTTCATAAGTGTCCGTAGACTTCATAATACGAGAGGTCAGGCTCCTCTTTATGTGACTTGTGATGCTTAGTCTCTTTGGTACGACCTAGTCTATTTTGCCATATAAGTTTATTACTATCTTGCGTATGCATATATTAACATTTAATATATTATAGTTATTACAAATTCCTAACACAAAACATCGCTTCAGAAGCAAGGTGACGACATTAGTCAAAAATGTGTTAGCCATCTTTTGTATAACAATTATTCTAAAATCGTGACATTCAATATGTCACATTTTCAGTCCCTCCTATTTATGCCTTTACTAATGATAAATAAAACTATCTTTCTCAATTTGACTTTTCCAGTGTGCCTTCTTCCTTTTCTAAATCTCATTTAGATATTAAACGTCTCAACAAAAATTTAAATAGCTATGCAAGCATCGCATGTATCCAAATGCTTGAGCTTTGCAACCTTGAGTGTAGCTCAACAAGTTGCTCGTCTCAAGATCCGGTTGGGATACATAGTCTTGCACCGCTCATGCACTCATATTCGATTCAAACAGTTTGATCGAATTTTCGAACCTTACAGATCGAACCTACTTTCAATACAACCTTGAGTGTGGCTCAACAAATTGTATGGAGAAACTTGTTATTGAACATCGATATGTTTGAGCTGTCCCATATAGAGGCGAGTGATATGTAGCGTGCATTTATTTTGTTGGACTCAGAACTTAATGAAATCATATTCCTTAAGTCTGTCCTTAAGAAGGTCATTTTAATGTCAACGAGAATATAGTTTATTCTATCAATTAGAATTTAACTTGATATTACATTAATCAACCTATTTGACCAATTAGCTTATTCTTTAGAATATTACATTTGGATTTCATCGGTAAACTTAGAACTTACCCTAGTTAATCATATGTTCAACATTAAATATAGGTAGAATGGCTTTTATCTATCTATATCCTCCCACTAATTTTGCGATCATTCTAAGCCTTAATAATGAACGATTTAATCAGATTTAATTAATGGGTAAGAGATCCAATCACCCTGAGCCTAACAACCTTGAGTGTAGCTCAACAAATTGCTTGACTCTGTAATCGATAGATGACTCTTCATCAATCATATCAGATATGACTCTCTTATCGGTTTTTACCCCTAGTCATTTGTGACCATAAGTGTGCTCATCCAAATCATAATGTCTAGTCTAGTCGGACCCTTGTTTTCTTGTCTAGCCTAACTTACGCCGGCGCTCGGTGTATTCACAACATGACGATTTGGGTCAAGTCTAGCCTACATCATTAGATTTAACTTACACCAGCGCTTGGTGTCTTCACGACACGACGGTTTGGATCAAATCAAGATTACATCATATGTATTTAAGGAGTTGGTTTCTACAAGGTTGCCATGTCACAGCTTGAGTGTAGCTCAACAACTGGAACACGGGTCCTATAGTTGCCAACCCCTAAAACAAGGAGGGCTACGGCTAATCTTGAAGAAGATTATTAACGTATTTGACTTAGATATAGTCCAGGATGTCATATAATCATGATTCGCGTCATTGCGGTCTAGCGGAACACGGCCAGGGAGTTGACTAAGCCAGGATCACTTATCCCTTAGACTAGCTCGGGTGATCGAACAAACTTAGCCAAGCACATTAACCGGATCATGGTCCATTGAATGAAGCTTGTCATTTTTATATGCGTGCCATATACTAAAAGGCTTTTATTAACAACTAATTAATCCCATCAACTAGTTGAATCCTTAAATTCAAAATTTTAGGATTTGTTAAAAACTTTTATTAAATCCTTATCAACTATAAGGTTCACGTGCTATCCAAATCATTATTAGGATTTTAATAAAATCATTTACAACGCTTGAAGCATAGTCTATTAATCGTCATTAAAGGGACTACCCTAATTAGGGATTAGGTCTCAAAAGGTTGTTAGTGATTTATTAAACATAGCATGTCATTAAAATTCATTTGATAAATTTTAACGAGTTCTTAATGGCTAACCTAAAAGGGTTGTCTTGTGTTATTAAATAAGGGACAAGAATAACATAGCCATTAAGCATAAACTACACTAATTTTAACGCATAAAAAGAGTGTCTAACTATTTAACAATTAAATAGAAAAAGATTTATCTAATAAACAATTTACATGCATTCTTAAATTTAATACTTAAATTTAAAATTATGATTTTAAAACATTGTATTTTTATCTCATAAAAAACTTGTTTTTAAAGTCATTATAAAATTTGAATGCTACTAAAAAATTTTATCACATAAAATTTTAAAGTATTTAAAATCATTTTTAAAATTATCACATAAATTTAAAAAATTTTAAAAAACATTTAAAAAGCATTTCAATTAATTTTATCGCAGTCCTAGATCATGCAAACTAGGCTCTGATACCAATGTTGGGTTTTGATAACCCTCAGAGCACAAATCTATGCCCGTCCTAAGTCAGACGGACTATAGAGAGAAAAGAATGCAGCGGAAAAATAGATTTGTTAACCTATTTTAACGAAGCCCTAAGGTTGAAGACCCTTAGCCAGGATCTTTGCCAACTTGGGGTGGATCTGACCACCCTAAGAAGGATCTAAACTACTGCGATTAAATTGAAGGAAAGCTAATTAAATTCACATACCCGAAACCTTGCCTTGGTACAGGTAAGGTGTACCGCACCGTCTTCCGAGCCGCTCCCCGTCCCATGTCGAACCGCTCCTTGAACCGCTCCACATCCCGAGGCAAGCAATCCTCTTGTCGATGAGTAAACCACGCGTCGAAGAAAGTTTCACCTGAGTGAGAACCTTCGCCAAGATTTCGAATCGGATCCGAACCCCTTCATGGCTTTGCTAGAGCCCTTCAGGAGTAAGGCTGAAATTATAGGGAGAAGAGAATGTTTAATTTAAGCCTAGATCCGATCATGCTCCAACATTTTTGGGAGCCGCTCAGATCTATAGCCTGGGACGAGTTTAGAGGAGGAGAGCAGACCTATATTTATATAGGCGGCTGATCCCTCCCCTTTACTCAACTTCCAAATGTGGGACTATTGTTTTGGAATTAATAAATTCAAGTTAGTTTGCCTTTCATAAAGGCCAAACTTCCATAAATTTTAACTCCCTCACCGTTGAGCTTCGATCTTGATACAACCTATCAAATCGAATGTCGCTGAACGGTAAACGCGTAGGAAACAACGGCGGGTCAATCGAATTCCGTTTGACCCTTCAATTGATCGTCCAAAGATCAAACCAAACATGATTTTCGTGCAAAATCCAGCCGTCAAAATCTGCACTCTGCCCTAGGGCTCTGTATCCAAAACTGGGGCCCACCGTGTGGGCCCCACTGCACCAAAAGGCTAGACTGGGCGCTGCCCAAGCGCCCGGGCGCCCAGGCCCTGAGCGCCTGGCGCCCTGGGCCGGGCCCAGGCAGGCTGGGCACCCAGGACCAGGCAGGTTGGGCCTGATGCTCAGGGCTCCCAGACCCAGGCTGTCTGAGCCAGGCGGGCCTGGTGCCCAGGCAGTTCTGGGCTGACCAATTTGTGCTATCTTGATGTATTTGGGCATAACTTGTGCATTTGGCGTCCGTTTTGGACGCCGATCGAACATGTGTTCACACATGGACATTCCCGTCTTACAGGCAAACTTTTCCTTGCGTTTATTATATTTAAATATTGTCTTAAACAATTTAAGACACATTAAACACCTTTTGCATCATATGCAAAATAGTCCCTATCTAAACTTAAAATTATCATTTGCATCAAATGCAATTTTCTATCTATTGCATCAAATGCATATTCTCCCTAATGTTTCTACCTATTCCTAGATGAATGTCGCACCTGTGTGAGACCCTACAGCCTGACGCTACTACAGGTTGGGCTCGAAGCCCGATACGGCAGTGACCATGAGCAGCAGTTGCCATCCCTGTTTCAGTATCATAATTATGTGGTTGAATCATCGACATGAGTATTGTCGGGACCACCCTGACTGTGTCTATGATGAATTCCGCAGTTTTAGTCTCTTCGTCAAATTTACGTCGTTCGACTCAAGCCTATGGTACGGTCAAACTGTCAAACCCAATAGCTTGAAGCTGGTTAGTTTCCATCGATCTTTAGTCAAATAATGTTGGATAACTTCCAACATACTCTGGCCAGAGTTTTCACTAAAGACCGAACTAACACTACGACACTAACTCCCATTGACCAGGAGAGACGAATCCTATCCTGGTCATTACTCTCCTCGTACGCTTCGAATGTCACCCAACCAAAAACCTTTCGACATGCCTAGCCTCGAAGTTATGTCAGTGATCTAAGTAACATCGTTCATGCACAGGTTCGTACAATGACCTCAAGTCAAAGACCAACTTGCCTATCATCACTAAGATTTATCAGTGACAGATTTGTCAATCATAACCATATGATAACTCTTGTGGGTCGTTCAGTGAACTCATTCTCCAATGAGCACCTGTGTCTCGTCTTCGACTTAGCGAAGTCAAATGATCATGAGATCATCGTCACCGCTATACGGTGAAGACTAAGACACAATGGTCTATCCAATGTTTCGATATCCTTTTCTCGAAACATATACGACCACGAACTCTTTTAGACTTATGCTATAGACGGTCAAGCATTTCTTCGTGGTCGAGATACTCATCTCGATACATGTTTGACCCTGCATTAAGTCTCAGGACTTTACCTAAGTTAATTTCTAATGATAACTACATTATGATTAACTTAGATAAATTCTTACCATACTGCTTACTATAATTTTGAACATGATGTTTGTATAGATACACGGAGATAAATTGCCTTGAGGGCTTACATCTTGTAACATGAATTGTATTGAACCTGTAGATAATAAGGCACTCTCCTAGCAGAGAGAGTGATCCTTTGTACGAATAACCTGCGGAGAACAAGGCAGTTTCCTAGCAGAGAGAGTGATCCTTTGTACAGATAACCTGCTGGGAATAAGGCATTCTCCAAGACAAAGAGAGTGATCCTTTGTACGGAATTGTCTTGTGCACTTGGGGTTGGATTGGGTTGAGCGGTCGCAAGGTTTAGAGGGTTTGGCCGCCCTCTAACCTTAAGGCATTAACCCTAGACACACACACATTGTCTTGTCTTGTCTTGTCTTATCTTGTAGCCGGTAGCACACGCTACGGCCATTTCCATGCCACGTTTACTTTCTTGCACTGTCTTTTACTTTTCTGCCATGTTTACATAAATTGCCATGCTGTCACATCCTATAAATCTTCCATGTTTACATAAATTGTCATGCTGTTGTTTCTCATAATCTGCCATGTAAACAACATCTAATAACTGTCTTTAAATTCCATACACATTGCCTTGGGTCGTCTCACTTTGACTTGCAGACCCTTGCTGACATACACATTGGATCTGGATCCTAGCCTGGGGGGTGAATAGGCTAATAAAAAATTCTCGCGTAACCCACGAGAAATCACATGCAGTTAAAAGCACAAGCAGAGTAAATAAGAGACAATCACAGGGTACACATAGATTTACCCTGGTTCGGTCGCACCAACGACCTACGTCCAGCCCCAAGCAAATTCTAGTATTAATACGTTTCTTCTGTACACCTACAATGGTGTCCTAGCTGCAACTCCCCATCTAGACTGTACCACACTCAACAAAGTGCAGAACTCTATCAACCTAGTAAATGCGTATCTTGACTGCACCAACACGTCACGACCCTCTTGTCTAGCCCCAACCAGACAAGTCCCAAATAGAACACAAAAAGCTGGTAAAGTTTCCCCTACAGAGATCGTTACACTAATACATGAATATAAAGGAGTAAAAAGTTTAGAAATGCTCAGTTCGTGTCCGTGTAGTCGTCTCTGTCAATCAGCACGTCGTCAACTCTAGTCTGACACAAAAGTGTCTCGATCTGACTCCTGGATGTCAAGTTGTAGCTCTTTGAATTTTAGTGCATAAATAGGTCTGTGCATAAAGCGATCACAGTTCAAAACTTTTAATCCTCAGTCTATGCGTAAAGAAACTCCACTTAAATTCCTTATCCACGTGCAGCGGCTTATTCTCTTATCGTTCGCCGATAGCAGTTCTCTCCGACGCAATGTTAGGGCATGCAACAAAAAGAATGCTGGCTGCGACGTCTTCACGGTGGTTATGATGATACGGCGGCGGCTGCTCTGACTTGCCTCGACGGTGGGAACATGGCATGCAGCGCTGCTCTTGAACTTCAATGACGACTCGTCCAACGATGGCTCCTTTTCGATGTCTTGGTAGCAGCTTCTCTGATGACTCTCTACGGAGACAAAGGCATGGCACTTCCAACGGTGGTGCTCTTCATTTTCTTCGATTGCTTGAGGTCCCGTCTACATCAGCGCGTCGTTCATTACTTCTGTTCGCACATCAGGGCTGTTTCGAACTTGGGCATTCAGCGGCTTCGATGGCGGTCTTCATCCAGGGCAGCGACTCCACAGCTCCTCTCCGACATGCAGTAATTCAACGGCGATGAGAGCTCTGGATAGATCTTCAATCGACGGCAACGGTGACTTCGGATGACTCCGGTGGTAGCGATGAGCTTCGCGTGGATGCGACGGCGTTCATGATGGTGATGGCTCTTCTGCAACAGTAACGACGATTCGAACGGAAACTAGGGCGGCTACTCAGGTGCAGGCTTCGACGTGTAGTAGTGCTTCTCTGTGCGGTAATGAGATGGGTCGACGTCTCCTTTTGTCTCTCCTTGCGTGAGATGAAGATAATCAAGTCTAGGGCTAGATGATTTGGTCGTGGAGAGTTTATGTTAGGGTTTTCTTTTTGTAGCCACAAGGTAGAGGATGGGGTTTTAGGCTTAAGGATGCATGAGTTGAAGCGTTGGAAGAGATGCAACAATAAGATGTGCAATTGAGGTTTTCTTTTGGCCTCCTCCTTTGTTTTGGCTGCTCCTTTGTTTATTTTTATTGCCGCACATCTTTCCTCTTGATACGAGGGGTTTAAATAGGATGCTCTTAGGGTTTTATGGGGTAGGTTGCGGCTTTAGGAGGCTTGGACCAAGTCTAACACTCATTTTGGACCAAGTTTGACTACTCTATACACTACCATGACTTGGTCACCACCAATTAAGAACACCAAATTGGATCAAGTCCAAAAGCCCATGGAACCCAACTTCCTCCATCATATTGACAGAGTCATCTCTTAGTGGAATTACAGGCTAGCCATCCTGAAACACACTTAGCACACATGTTAAATAGCAACACACGTTTGTCATCATCAAACTAAAGATCCTAGATCGTTGCTTCCGACATCCCCCATTTGATGATGACAAACCCATAAAAGATTTGAGCAAATAAATGTGCATGTGTGAAGTGTGATGTAATGCAATATGATGTATACAACAATGAGCAAGCATTACTAGCTTGCACAATTTACCAAAGTGAAAAGCATGCTCCCCCTATTTCCAAGTATCATCAAGCTCCCCCTTCAACCAATAATACCATATTATGTGACAACAATACCAAATCTTTTTATCTTTTTCTCCCCCTTTTGTTATCATCAAAAGTGGATTAATGAAGTCATCATATATCACAGGCACAAATAAAGTATTATTGAGTATAACTAACACTTGCATGTATTTTCCATAAAGTAGACAATTCAAATTCATTGAAAATCATAATGTGGACTTCACCACCAATGTGTATGTGTGATAATATAAACATTGAAGTACATACGGAGATTCAATTTAGAACATCAACCAAAACCAATCCACATTTTCTATTTACCATGAATATCACTAGGATTGATTTTTTCCACCTCATTAAAAATGAGTTCAAATTACCAAACCCCAAAACATAGCCTGTAAGGACTCTTAGATGTGAGGTTGGCATTGCTTGACGAGTAATATACACCAACGCTAAAGATTACCCATAAAGCATATGTTGGATACTTATGGGTAGTGTATTTGCCATGAATTGTATCCATTTTTCATACAGAGCAATTTTCATTATTATTTTTCATATTCATTTTGTACTCAATTTTTATTCATGGCAATACACATCATATCCCTTAGATAATTCAGATTCATCCTACATTCACTTTCCAATATTCATAAAAAGAATCTCCAAACGTACTAAAAGTTTAGTATTCGTGGAAGTGCACATGTAGGTGTAGAAATCAAATTAATCATTTCATGAAGTATGTCATGGCTACTTAATGGATTCTAACATGCGCATGTAGCTATAGCAATAATACAATGATTTCTACAAAGGACATGAATAAACATTCAAAAAATACCACTTATAATGAATCATAAAGAGGTATTCATTAAGCACAATTTTTTTTTATTTTTGGTTTTTCATTTTTTTGGTTTTCTTTTATAAGGAACTAAAAACAAACCTGAAAAGCAAGCAAACGAGCACACAAACAAAAATTAAGTCATGCACATACAAAAACTATGAAGGTATGCAATGAATGCAAAGAGGAAACAGAAATATACCTTCGCGTCGCTATTTGACTAAGAAGCTAAAAGAATGAAACTTTCAATTTAATGCTCCTCGCCAAATCTCCACCTCACCTACATGAAAAGTGTTTAAGTGTGACCTTGGAATCCAACAAGGTCCACTAGTGTTAGTCATCAAAGTTTTAGGAACCCACACTTGTTTAAACTTTATGTTCGTGTTCCTAAACTTACAATAATAGAATGTGTGACCAACACTATCACAAGTAAAGCACTTTGCATGCATATTTTTCACAATAGAGGGCATATTGTGGAATTTCTTGAATTTGGGCTTTTCAACTTTTTTCAAACCAAATCCAACTCCTCTTCTATTATTGCCATATAATTGATTTTCAAGTATGGTATCCAACGAATGTTTACCAATTGAAAATTTTCTTAATGACAATTCTAGATTAGAAACTTTGGATTTTAATAATTTATTTTCATCCACAAGCAAGGTGCATTTACTTAGAAAAGCTCTCTTGTTTTCCTCCTTCTTCTTTTCAAATTCATCCATTTTCCTTTTAAGTTCGTTATTTAACATGCACAACTTACCATTAAGCTCTCTAATCACATCGTCTTTTTCAGTTTTGAGCTTAATCAGATCCTGCTTAAGCATGCTAAATTCATTCAATAAGGAATGACAAGAGAGACAAGTAGCTTTTTCATTAAAGCATGATTTTTCCTTTTTCATTATAGCAATGGTAGAATCACGTGCAGCAAGTTCTTCTTTAAGAATGTCAGCTTCTTCAGAAATATCACACTTTTATTTTTGTAATTTAAAGCTGGAATTCCTATAATCATTTAACGTGAGTTCTAGCTGATTAATCTCATTTTGCATTCATTTACAAACATCTAACAATTCAACTTTAGTAAAGGAATTTACCTCATCGCTCTTTGCCATTAAGCAGAGGGGGGTGAAAGCTACAACCTCCTTAGGCTCATCCTCTGCTTCACTATCCATGTCCCACGTTACCATTTTTTCTTTTTCTTTATCTTTAGCAACATGAGCAGTCTCTTGTCTGCACTGCTTCACGAAGTGTCCCTTTTTCCTGCATTTAAAACATTCAACTATATCAGTAGAATCTTGTTCGGAAGAATTTCTATTTGAATTAAAAGGGTTAGAGCGAATGAACCTTTTATGCATTTCTGATCTTTCTTGAGGAGTCCTGACTTACTTTCTGAAATTTCTGACCATCAGCGCTATCTCATCATCATCATCTTCTTCTTCGCTAGCTTTCAGAGCAAGTGGCTTTGAAGATTTTTCCTTCTCCTCGGGTTTCTTTCTATCTTCAATATTTTGCAATTCAAGCTCATGGGACATTAAATTACCTATCAAGTCCTCCACCCACATCTGTGACAGATCTTTTGCTTCTTGGATGGTGGTGACTTTAGGCCTGAAAGAGCTTGGTAGTGCTCTTAATATATTCCTCACCTGTTCAAGGCTAGAATATGGCTTACCGAGCGAGCTAGACTTGTAGCCGATGTTGGTGAATCTCACAAACATCTCTGATATGGTCTCTGATGGTAGCATGCAAAATCCCTCGTACTCTGTGCTCAGAAGTGCAAGTCTAGACTCCTTCACCTGTGACGTTCCCTCGTGCGTCACCTCCAATGTATGCCATATTTCCTGCGCAGTTAGACAATGTGAGATACGATTGAATTCAGATTTATCTAATGAACAAATGAGAGCATTCATAGCTTTAGCATTAAGAGAATAAAGTTTCCAATCATTGTCATCCCATTTATCATCAGGTTTAATCATCTCAACATTTTCAATTTTAACGACAGGTGGTTTATAGCCTTTCCCAACAATTTGACAAGCTTTATAATCAATAGAAATTAAGTAGATTCTCATACGATTTTTCCAATTAGCATAATCTTCTCCATTAAATCTAGGGGGACGTGCTATAAAATGACCCTCAGCAAAAGCACTATCAATGGGATCCATGGTCAATCCTAGGCTAGATCCTAAAACATGCTCTGATACCATTTGTTGGATCTGGATCCTAGCCTAGAGGGGATGGGGGTGGGGTGAATAGGCTAATAAAAAATTCTCGTGCAAACTACGAGAAATCACACGCAGTTAAAAGCACAAGCAGAGTAAATAAGAGACAATCACAGAGTACGCACAGATTTACCATGGTTTGGTCGCACCAACAGTCTACGTCCAGCTCCAAGCAAATACTAGCATTAACATGTTCCTTCTGTACACCTACAATGGGGTCCTAGCTCTAACTACCCACCTAGACTATACCACACTCAACAAAGTGCAGAACTCTATCAACCTAGTAAATGCATATCTTGACTGCACCAACATGTCAAGACCCTTTTGTCTAGCCCCAATCAGACAAGTTCCAAAATAGAACACAAAAAGCTGGTAAAGTTCCCCCTACAGAGATCGTTACAATAATACACGAATATAAAGGAGTAAAGGGTTTAGAAATGCTCTGTTCGTGTCCGTGTTGTCGTCTCTGTCAATCAGCACGTTATCAGCTCCAGTCTGACGCAAACGGTGTCTCGATCTGACTCCTGGATGTCAAGTTGTAGCTCTTTGAATTTTAGTGCACAAATAGGCCTGTGCATAAAGCGATCACAGTTCAAAACTTTTAATCCTCGGTCTGTGCGCAAAGCAACTCCACTTAAATTCCTTATCCATGTCAGCGGCTTATTCTCTCCTCGTTCACTCGACAACAGTTCTCTCCGACGCAATGTTAGAGCATGCAGCAAAAAGAACGATGGCTGTGACGTCTTCATGGTGGCTATGATGATACGGCGGCGGCTGCTCCGACTTGCCTCGACGCTGGGAACAGGGCATGCAACGATGCTCTTGAACTTCGACGGTGACTCGTCCGGCGATGGCTCCTCTCCGATGTCTCGACAACATCTTCTCGGATGACTCTCTACGACGACGAAGGCATGGCACTTCCAACGGTAGCGCTCTTCGTTTTCTTCGATTGCTTGAGGTCTCGTCTACGTCAGCGCGTCTTCGCTGCTTCCGTTCGCACGTCAGGGCTGTTTCGAACTAGGGCATGCAGCGGCTTCGACGGCGGTCTTCTTTCAGGGCAGCAAATCCACAGCTCCTCTCAGACGTGCAGTACTTTAACGAGAGCTTCGGAGAGATCTTCATTCGACGGAAATGGCGACTTCGGATGACTCCGGTAGTAGAGATGAGCTTCGCGTGGATGTGGCGGCGTTCACGATGGTGATGTCTCTTCTACAACAGCAATGACGATTTGAACGGCAACTAGGACGACAACTCAGGTGCGAGCTTAGACGTGCGGTAGTGCTGCTCTGTGCGGTAATGAGATGGGTCGACGTCTCCTTTTGTCTCTTCTTACGTGAGATGAAGATAATCAAGTCTAGGGCTAGATGATTTGGTCGTGGAGATTTATGTTAGGGTTTTCTTTTTGTTGCCACAAGGAAGAAGATGGGTTTTTAGGCTTAAGGAAGCGTGAAGTGTTGGAAGAGATGCAACAATAAGATGTGCAACTGAGGTTTTCTTTTGGCCTCCTCCTTTGTTTTGGCCGCTCCTTTGTTTATTTTTGTTGCCGCACATCTCTTCCTCTTGATACGAGGGGTTTAAATAAGATGCTCTTAGGGTTTTATGGGGTAGGTTGTGGCTTGAGGAGCCTTGCACCAAGTCTAACACTCATATGGCTTGAGGAGGCTTGGACCAAGTCTAACACTCATTTTGGACCAAGTCTGAATACTCTGTACACAACCATGACTTGGTCACCACCAACTAAGAACACCAAATTGGACCAAGTCCAAAAGCCCATAGAACCCAACTTCCTCCATCATATTGACCGAGTCATCTCTTAGTGGAATTACGGGCTAGCCATCCTGAAACACACTTAGCACATACGTTAAATAGCAACACACGTTTCTCATCATCAAACTAATGATCCTAGATCGTTGCTTCCAACAATACATTCATGTTTTTGGAATGTATGTCAGATCACGTGCCAGAGTATCGGGAGGACTTGTTTGAGGCGCCCGACCTAGAGGGTCAGGAGTTCGCTGTTGATGCTGAGTCACTCCTTATGGAGGAATAGAGACTAGTAATGTTGCTGTTTTTTCTTTTAGTTTGCTTTTGTACTTTGTAGTAGGAGCTTGTACCTTGCTGTAGTTTCTTTGGCCATACAGAGGCCCTTTTGTTTACATTTCAGGTACGAACTTCTGGATGTGGTTAATGAATGAAGTAATGTTTTTATTGTTCTGAATACATGCAAGAATTCTATGCGGTAGTTGTCACAGACGCTTAATGAACTCTAGCTTCATCGCTTTAGTTCAAGCGGGCCTTAGTAACGTTCTCGCTTCCGTTGTTTTGGGAAACGGGGCGTTACAGGTTTTAGTGGTGGCCCATACAGGTCATGCATTTGCAAAACTCAGAACAAGAGAAATGCCATCATTAACCAAAACATCTAGAATTACCTCGTACACGAAATTTACCCAAGCTAGTATCTTTTCTCAGCATAATAGAGAAACACAACACTAGGATTATAGGAAGATTTAGTTAGACACACATGCTTGTTAGCTAGACACCTTTGCTAAGACTTGGTATTATCATCTTAGGAGTCACCTTAGTGGTTCTCATCCAGCTCTGACCCTATTAGATTTTAGAGTTCTTTTTAGTCGTTCACTCGGACCTATCAATTTCGGGCCCAGTAGAACGTAGTAATCATCACATCTGTGCAAGTCAAACCTGAGAAGCCTGCTATGGTTAAAGATTTTGATGATATCTTCCCAGAAGATATTTCTGGATTGCCGCCTGATTGAGTGTTGGAGTTCGGCATTGATCTTATGCTAGGGGATCAATCGATTTCGAAGGCGCCTTACCGTATGACTCCTGCAGAGCTTGCAGAGCTACGTGAGCAATTGGATGACCTGTACAGAAAGGATTCATCCATCCCAGTATCTACTTGGGGTACACCTGTTCTGTTAATCAAGAAGAAAGACAGATCGAGAAGAATGTGCGAGGATTATTGGGAGTGGGACGAGGTCACGGTGAGGGATTAGTAACCGTTACCTCGCATCGATGACACCTTCGATCAACCCGGTGGATCACGAGTTTCGCGAAGTTGGATCTCAGGAGTGGATACCATCAGGTGGACGTCTAGAGGGAATATGTTTCCAAAACAGCCTTTCGGACCAAGTATGGACACTGCGAATTTGTTTTCATGCCATTCAGTGTGACCAACGCCCTACAGTATTCATGAATCTCGTGAATCTTATATTCTACGAGTTTCTGAATGGAATCTTAACGATATTCATAGATAATACATTAGGTGTTTTCGAAGGGCGAAGAGGAGTAGGTTGAACATCTGTACATGCTATCAGGGACTGCCCTTACCGTAACAACAAGCCGACGACTATTGAACCTTCTGGGTCTACACAGCGTGGACCCCCGGCTCAACAATATAAGGCTTTTGAACAAGTGAGGCAGAACCAGCTGAGGCGTCAAGCATTCGCCATGACAACCGTAGAGGCTGAGACTGATGAGCAAGTGATTCCGAGCAATGCCTGACCTTTCCTTTATAGTATATGTATAGTAGATCTATTAGTATTATATTGTGATGTCCATAGTGTATATATAGCTAGCATGTGTGGACCCATGTGTGTGGATCTCTGTGTCACACTCATATATGAGTGTGCTTCCCCTTAGTATACCAGTATATTATGGTTGTCTGTAGTGTTATATGCATGTGGAGTGTTATATGTGATACTTATGTAGTTGTATGTATGGTATTATAGTGCAATATTTATATATATATATGCATGGATAGCTATATCACTATAGGAATATCTGTGCGTATTAGAATTAGCGGTTGACTATCTACTTGGGGTGTATGTGTTATGGATGTACCTGTCAATGTTTGAAATTGTATACTAGCTAGTAAGGTTATGTGTTTATTGAGTGCAATGTACATGATAATAGGGTGATTATAGTTTGGTGTACATATCTATGGTATGATCTATATATTAGTGTGTATGGGTGTGTGCTCATGCGTGGATAAGTAGGTGCTTAGCTATGGGTATATATACCTATTGTATGAATATGTGTGATTTACTTCTCCTACGAGATGATGTATGTGCATGTGTATACCAGGAAGTATTATATTTGTAACTATGTATGGATGTGCGTATGTAATAGTACTAGTCATAACCCGTGCCCGCAGGCACGATTCATTTAACATTTCTTCTGCGAAATCTTTGTTCCCCGAAAAATTATTTACACATCCAAAATTTAACAGAACAATAAATTAGCCTAAAAATATTTAGCGGCACGGGCACCTTCGACGCGGGCGTCTTCGGCGTGGAACAACAAATTTGGTGTTGAACAACAAATTTGGCGCACGCGCCTTAGGCGCAGAGCAATAAATCTTTGTAAAAAAATTTAGCGCGGGCGCCTTCGGTGTAGAACAACAAATTTAGCGGGCGCCTTCATCGCAAATAAACAAATTTAGGGGGCGCCTTCGTCGCATGCATCGTACTTATTTCCCACGCGAAATCTTTTTTCCCCGAAAATTATTTCCACAGCCAAAATTTAACATAACAATAAATTAGCGTAAAAATATTTAGCGCCACGGGCACCTTCGGCGCGGAACAACAAATTCGGCGCAGGCGCCTTCGACGCGGAACAATAAATTCGACGTCGAACAACAAATTTGGCGCGGGACAACAAATTAGCGTAAAAAAATTTAGCCGGGCTCCTTCTGTTATTTTCCCCCCGAAATCTTTGTTCCCCGAAAATTATTTTCACAACCAAAATTTAACATAACAATAAATTAGCGTAAAAATATTTAGCAGTACGTGCACCTTCGGCGCGGAACAACAAATTCGGCGCAGGCGCCTTTGGCGCAGAACAACAAATTCGACGTCGAACAACAAATTTGGCGTCCGCGCCTTTGACGCGGGACAACAAATTAGCATAAAAAAATTTAGCGGGGCGCCAAATTAGCGTTAAAAAATTTAGCAGGGCACCTTCGGCGCGGGAGCCTGAAAAACAAATAGCAGTGTTTTTACCCTAATTTGTTGTTCCGCTAAATTGTTTTACACTAAATTTTTTATTTTGTTTAATTTAATGGATCATGATTCTCCACAATCTTTCACAAGGCACTTTTAATTTCAAAGTTTAAGTTTCCAATGCACTTTCCCCCCAACTTTAACCTCCACAATCTTTCCCAATTCCCTTTTCCTCCCAAATTTAATTTCCACTCTTTTCCAAGGCACTTCTAATTTCAAAGTTTATGTTCCCAAAGCACTTTCCCCCAAAAAAATTTCACAAAATCCAATCTCAACCATCGATTTACCAAGATCAAATCTCAGCCACTCTTTATCTTGTCCTAGTCAGCCCTATAATTCAAAAAACGCTGTCAAATGTATAATAGATATTAGATTTATGTAAATTTCTATGGTTGTGGATATTTGGGTGATCCAATATATAGTACATATGGTTATGTTTGTGTAGATATGAGGTAAGTGTATAATAGTGTAAGTATGTGTATGTGTGTAAGTGTATGCATATGAGTGTGCACTGCTTTTATTATGATGTATGTATACTTGGGGTAGAGTAACCTTAGTGCCTTAGTCCACTCATCAAATAGTTGGCCCTATTCAAGGAAGTCTGAAGACGGGCTTGAACTTAAGGCGGGTATATTGTGATGACCCTAATATTATATATATAGTAGAGCCTGTCTATTGTTGTGTGCTGTGCAATATATATTGTGTGTATATGCACGTATATAATGATATGTATTAGGTGGTGTGTGTAGCGTTTTACCTAGTGTGTGTGAAGTAATTGTACTATTGAGGCATTATTGGACCGAATACGATTATACTTATGTATTAGTATTGAGTATGGTGTTTATATACTATGTAGTACTATATGATCGAAGATTATAATTGTATACATATGGTGGTGCATGGTGTATTAATAATAATGTGGGTGTGCAAGGTGATGACACACTTGCAGTTAGTAAGTTGATGTGTGTGTATATTAAAGTGTTTGCCTTAATTATGAATGTACTGTATGGCGACTTTGTATTAATTGGGTTGTGTTATAGCTATGGTATATTCGTAATGATGTTGATATGAACTGGAGATGTACGTGTGTGTATTATTATTATTGCTAGCGTGGTTGTTAACTATTATTACTAATAGTGTCACTACTATTGTTATTAATTATTAGTGTAGTATTGTTGATTGAGCATTTACGCAGGATCACATAGTTGTTATTTATTGGTAGAGGGTGTGCAGTGGGGGAGAGTGTGGTGCACGTATATCAAGAGAAGATATGCATGAGCTCCATCCTTACCTATTTCCCCGCACCCTAGTCGATAGAAATTCCGAGGATGGAATTTTCTGTAAGGTGGGTAGAATGTAACGGCCACTTTCCGTCGCACGTATTCTCATACGTATCTATTTAATGTATTGGTTTATGCACGTATTTGCACCTTAATTTTTATTATATTATCCGTAGTCCGAACTCATGATTGGACCCCGTATTCACGACCCTCTCAAAGGCGCGGTCGCCGCGGTATGTTGTTTTTAATTTTTGGATACTAAGCGTAAAAGTGGTATTATTTTATTATTGATAAAATTAATTTTTTATCTAAATATTTATATGTTTAAGATTCAAACTGTAAAACTTATCTAACATTATATACTTTTTTAACTAATTATTTAATAACCAAACGATTAGAAAATCTTTCAGGATTAAGTTTTTAAAACAACTCATTAACATTTCGTAACAACCATACACAGACCCAAGTGTTCTCAAGCCTTCCCCATGTTTCTCTCTCTCCCCTCAACAAACCATGCAACTGAACCCCCTTTTCATGCGGTCACCCATCTCCCCATATGCATGCCGTTAACTCCCCCATCTTTTTGCACTCACACGTTCTCTCTCTTCTTTCCGCTTCATAAGACAATGTCCTCTTCATTCTTTGTTACAAAACCCATCAGCCTCCTTCTTCTTCACTCTTTAAATCCTCCTTCCTCCCTGTCTCTCCCTCCAAAGGACCCAACAAAACCCCCCCTCAACTCCGATCCATCAGCCTCGCTCTGCCTCCGCCCCCGTTCAAACAGCCCGATGTGGACCCCGCCACATCCGCCACATCACCACAGTGCCCTCGACATCTCCCCGAGCCCTTCCTCTCCCCTCCAGCAACCCTCACCGGCGACCACCAGCACCCTCACGAATGGTCGTCCCCTCTCCCATTCCCAAAATCATAAACCCTCTCATTCGCCCCCGTTCACTACCAGCCCGCCTCCGAGCCTCCCCGTCGACAGTCATCTACCTTGCGCAACCCCAGTCGCTGCACCCTTCATCTCCTGCAACTCGTCAGTCCTCCCTCCGATCACATAACATCCCGCCACCCAGTCTGATCAGCCCCGCGCCCCTCTGCCCTCTTCACACCGGCAGCCACCCCCAAAACCAGCCGAACTACTCTCTCCTCTCCCCCACCACACCATAGGCGTCCCCTTTCTCCAGCCACGACCCCATCCCCACAACCCCTTTCCTCCCGACAGCCCGACAACCCGCGTCCCCCTCTCCTACCTCCAAGCAACCCAGCGTCTCCTCACCTCCCTACTGCAAGTTCGCCCCGTTCCCCGACCTCAGCCACAAGGCCGGCACCGCCTTGCCGTGACACGTCGCCATCCGACCATCCCACAACGAACAACGAGAGCAGCACTAGGAAGCTTCACCACAGAACCATTCGTTTATTTGCAAAACGCTCGTCAACACGAATCCACGACACACGTTATCACCAGAAACAGGCAAGTGTGCTTACTTGCATTGAAACGACCGCGTTAGGCCATTACTGTATTAGTTTGTAAAAATATGAACAAGAGACCTAGACGTGAAATGATAGCGTCTAGGATACGCTCACGACAGCTTAGACTTGATGACGAAGTCTAGGCTCAATATGCTATAACTGCCATATGATAAACATCTTAAAACGAACATGCATCATTCTTGCCCTGCCATGTAACTGTATGCATGAATACAAATTGTATTGAGCCTGCGGGGAATAAGGCACTCTCCTAGCAGATAGAGTGATCCTTTGTATGGATAACCTGCGGGGTATATGCACTCTCCTAGCAGAGAGAGTGATCCTTTGTACAGATAATCTGCGGACAATAAGGCACTCTCCAAGATAGAGAGAGTGATCCTTTGTACAGAATTGTCTTGTGCACTTGGGGTGGGGTTGGGTTGAGCGGTCACAAGGTTTAGAGGGTTTGGCCGCCCTCTAACCTTAAGGCGTGAACCCTAGAGACACACACATTGTCTTGTCTTGTCTTGTCTTGTAGCCGGTAGCATACGCTACGGTCATTGCCATGCCACGTTTACTTTCTTGCACTGTCTTTTACTTTCCTGCCATGTTTACATAAATTGCCATGCTGACTCATCCCACAAATCTGCCATGTTTATATAAATTGCCATGCTGTCGTATCTCATAATCTTCCATGTAAACAACATCTAATAACTGTCTTTAAAGTCCATACATCTTGCCTTGGGTCGTCTCATTTTTACTTGCAGACCCTTGCTGACATACATTCATGTTTTTGGAATGTATGTCAGATCACGTGCCAGAGTACCAAGAGGACTTGTTTGAGACGCCCAACTTAGAGGGCCATGAGTTCGCTGTTGACGCTGAGTCACTCCCTATGGAGGACTAGAGACTAGTGCTGTTGCTGTTTTTTCCTTTTAGTTTGCTTTTGTACTTTGTAGTAGGAGCTTGTATCTTGTTGTAGTTTCTTTGGCCATGCTGAGGCCCTGTTGTTTACATTTCATGTACGAGCTTCTGGATGTGGCTAATGAATGAAGTAATGTTTTTATTGTTCTGAATGCATGCAAGAATTCTGCACGGTAGTTGTCACAGACGCTTAATGAACTCGAGCTTCATCGCTTTAGTTCATGCGGACCTTAGTAACGTTCTTGCTTCCGTTGTTTTGGGAAACGGGGCGTTACTATGAGCGTGGATCCCAAGCTCAAGCGTCCAATCAAGTTTGAGGCGCCTGGCCGAGTTGCCCCCTGTTCGAGCCTCCTCCGACCGAGACGAAATCTGGTTAGATCCTATCTGACAGAGCCTTAAACTTCATAGAGCTCGTCCGACCTAGCGTTTGACCAAAAAGTGTCATGGAGATCCGACTGGTCGGTCGTCGACCAAGTGTCCGACAAAACGTTCATCCTTCGACCAAGCGCTCGTCAACCCTTCAAGACGAAGATGACCCAAGGGTGCCTGATATCTGACGTTGTTCGACCATCTGAACTGAAGATGACACAAGGACATCTCAGATCTGACGTAGTTCGACCCTCTGAACTGAAGACGACCCAAGGACACCTCAGATCTGACGACGACCAAAGGGAGCTACTGATCCAACGAAGATTGGACATTCGATCGATCGAGTTTCCGTCATTTAAGCTCATGTCATCTGAGATTAGGCGTTTGAATGATCAAGCTAGCTCCCAGAATCCGAGCTTGGGCATCCAAGCGACCACGACTTCAGCCAGCCGAGCTTCGCCCGAACAAAGACCAGAGCATCCAAGCTCACTCATTCTCTGAGCTCTGATCAACCTTGCCGAGTTAATGGGGGGTTGACTTGCCAATTTGCAATATGTTCTGGATCTCGGTAGCCTGAAATGCTCCCAATAAATAACTTAAACTCACTGCATGGTCGACACAAGCCGAGTAACTCCCTATGCGTAGCATGAAGATCTCCTCCCAAACAAGGAGTATAGGCTTTAGTGGAAGTTCGAAAAGCATCTCACCACTGCTTGTAGAGATACAGGGAAGCCGGGAGACGAGCTATTGTGAAATGCAGACACTCTTGATGACATTGCTACCGAGCTTCCTCTCTCTGGGTGCTGTCCGAACTACCAAGCTCAAAGCTATCAGTAGCTGAGCTAGACCCTGCCCCCTCCTTCGAGCTTAGGTTAGTGGTGGTGCAATTTCAATCATGATGTGCCGGCAAGCCTCAAGCATGGGCTGATGAAGGGGCGATCTCAATCTCAATCTCAATCTCAATCTCAATCTTGTGCCTCTTCCAAGCTTGAACAATTCAACCGCAGATGTTTGCTAGATTCCAAGTGCCCGATACCTCGTCTTGACAATGGATGGGAAGTAGAAGGGCCTTCCCTCATCTGCTCTGTAGTTGTGTTAATTTCTTGATTTTGTGTTCCACAGGCTTCGGTCAAGGGGGTATCCCCTCAATCGACGCTCTGCGCAATTGGGAGTTGGTCTCTTGGGCTGTCTAGTTTGGCATCGCTGCCACCTCGAAAGCGGTCCCAAGCTCAAACGCATGCACATTCTCTGAACGGAGCAATTAAGAGAGAGTCGAAGGGAACCAGAGTTTTCTTGCCCCGGTAATTCTCGACCGATCCAAGCTTGTCGACCCAACAAGGCCCCAGATTCGGCGATGCTCAACTAAAACGAGCCTTTGGCCATAACCAAGCACTACAAAGATGCGAGGCATTGGCGACCAAGGATCCTCCAAAAATCTGCTAAATTGCTTTCTCTATTATAATATTTACCCATTTCAATTAAAAGCACGGGTAAAAGATATGTGCATATGACCTCACATATTTTCTCTCCCTTAAAGATGCAGAGCACATGACGCATTCTATTACTTGATCGCTAGGGCACTGTCAATTCTGAAGGCATGAGAGCTCAGCAAGACCATCATCTGAGCTTCTTAGGACATCGACAGCATTATCCGAGCCTCTAGATTCGAGCAAATTGTTGGCCTCCAAGCTCTGAGGGGGCCAACTTCCGTTTAAGCATCCTCCAGATTTTTCGAGATGCACCCCGACTGAGCTTGGAAGACAAGGAGCTTAATCAAAATTGATGTGGTCGTTCGCCTTAGCTGAGCTTCACCCAATCAAGCAATCAAGATGTGGGTATCATCGATCCAATACAAATCACACCAAGATGGCACCAGTGCCTAGCATAGATAGCCCTGAGATGCATCAAATATCGGATCGAGTTATCGGCCAAAGGTTTGGAGCGACGACCAAGCTTGAGCTCATGCCAAGTTCATGATGTTGGAGCATGACCCCTATCAAGAGGGCTACTCTTGCCTTTACCAAGTTTGGCTTCTCCATTAAGACACCACTATACCAAGCCACTTCCCGAGCTCCAATATCTGGGGGCCAACCTCTGTCTGGACATCAGAAATTTGTTCCGGGCATTAAAAGTTTACCTGAGACTTATCCAAGCTTCGAGCTCCGAACCAGCTCGTCGAGTTTCTTTCAAAGCCGATGATGCTAGCCATCTTTAGCCATGGAAGATGGGAAACCACTACAGGTCGTTTCTTTCCATCCCTACTCCAATTACAACTTAAAATAACGGGAAATGTTTTCTGGCAAATCCTTTCTTTAAACACTTTCTCCCACCGGTGAGATTAATTTTGTACTCATGGTCACCGAAAAGAATGCTTCACAGGTCAAATGCGACTCTATGAATACAATTCCCAATCGATCTTGTTGTGTCTTCCTCGCCAAGGTCACCTCAGCCTTGATTTTTGACATCAACATCCACGTCAACCAATCAGACGGAAGCAAACACCTGATGTGAAGATGGCCTATCTTGGGCGAGAATGACATATCCTGGGCGAGGATAATCCAAGCAGGAGGACCAGAACGACACTCACATCATCGATCGTAAGTCGAAGGGGCCATCCCCTCACAACCGAATGATGCACCTCGTCATCAGTCGTAAGTCGAAGGGGCCACGCCCCTCGCTACTTAATGACTCACCTTTGTCATCGATCGTAAGCCGAGGGGTCATCCCCTCGCCACTAAACAGCCATCGTCGTTAGCCGTAAGCTGAGGGGCCATGTACCTCGCCGCTGAACGACATCCTTGTTGTCGGCTGTAAATCGAAGGGGCCATGCCTCTCACAACCGAACGACCCACCTCATTGTCGGCCATAAGACAAAGGGGCCACATCCCTTGCCACAAAATGTCCCTAATCATCGGCCATAAGCCGAGGGGCACACCCCTCACTGCCGAACGCCATCCTTGTCGTGAGCCGTAAGCCGAGAGGCCATGTTCTTCCCACTGAACAACCATTGTCATCAGCTCTAAGTCAAGGGGCCATGCTCCCTTGCCATTGAACGGCATCCTTGTCGTCAGTCGTAAACCGAGGGGCCATCTCCTCGCCACTTAACGACCATTATCGTCAATCGTAAGTCGTTGGACCATGCTCCCTCGCCACTGAACGACATCCTTGTCGTCAGTTGTAAACCGAGGGAAATCTCCTCGCCACTGAACGACCATTTTTGTCAACCGTAAGTTGAGGGACCATGCTCCCTTACCACTGAGCGACATCCTTTTCGTATCCATAAGCCAAGGGGCCATCCACTCGCCATTGAACGACCATTGTCTTCAGCCGTAAGTCGAGGGACCATGCTCCCTCGCCATTGAACGACATCCTTGTTGTTAGCCGTAAGCTGAGGGGCCATCACCTCGTCACTGAACGGACATCGTCATCAGCCGTAAGCCAAGGGGCCATCCCCTTGCCACTGAATTGCCATCGTCGTCAGCCGTAAGACAAGTGGCCATGCTCCCTCACCACTAAATGCCACCTTGTCATCGACTGTAAGTCGAAGGGGCCATTCCCCTCGCAACTAAACGACCAACCTCCATCATCGGCAATAAGTAGAAGGGGTCAAGCCCCTCGCAACCGAACAACCCACCTCGTCGTCGGTCGTAAGTCGAAGGGGACACACCCTCGACACTGAACAACTATTGTCGGACGCTGTAAGTCGAGGGGCATGCTCCCTCGCCACTAAACGACATCTGTGTTGTCATCCGTAAGCCAAGGGGCCATCCCATCTCCACTGAACGACCATTGTCTTCATCCGTAAGTCGAGGACCCATGCTCCCTTGCCACTAAACGACATCCTTGCCGTCAGTCGTAAGTCGAGGGGCCATCCCATTGCCACTGAATGAACAATGACCATTGTCTTTAGCCATAAGTCGAGGGGCCATGCTCCCTCACCACTAAACGACATTCTTGTCGTCAGCCATAAGCCGAGGGGCCATCCCCTTACCACTGAATGACCATTGACCATTGTCAGCAGTCATAAGTCAAGGGTCTATGCTCCCTCGCCACTGAATGACATCCTTCATCGGCCATAAATCGAGGGAGCCAAGCCCCTCGCAACCGAACAACTCTGGTCGTCAGACATAAGCCAAGGGTCCATCCCCTTGCCATCGAACGACCCTCGTCGTTGGACATAAGCGGTGGTCCATCCCCTTACCACCGAACGACCTTCATCGTCAGACGTAAGCCAAGGGGGCACCCCCTCGCCCCCAAACGACCCTCGTCTTCGGACGTAAGCCGAGGGGCCATCCCCTTGCTACTAAACGAATGACTGTACGAATGAAGCCCGATTCCTCGCGGGCCAAGCAAGCTAAGCAATCCAGGCCGACTATGCAAATGTGGGTCATACTTTGAAGACATCACTAGCCGATCCGCTGACATGACATGACCTCAACTAAAATCCGAGGGTCTGCAACCATTGCTTGCCAGCTATAAGTCAAGATGTCATTTTCCTTGCAAGCCAACCCAACTATTCGACCAAAGTTTATCCTTCCTCTTGATTAACACATCACCCGATCTCTTCCCTTACAGTGGTTGAGCTCTGGCGATGGGGGCCATTGTTGATACATGGGTCCGGCCCACGGATCGAAGTTATATAAATGTAGAAAGGTGAAGCAATCTTGAAGAAGTGAGTTTCGGCCTAATAGCTCGATAGCCCTTCTGTTACACCTTATGTGGGCTGTCGTATTTGGGCCTTTGCCAAGCCAACCAACTGCGCATTACTCTTGGTTTGAATGAGTCAACTCACACTTCCCTCATAAAGAGCCATCTGTGAGGGAAGGTTACAACTTCATGATAGCCCACCTCAATAGCCATGAATTAAGCAATTAATGGCTAAAATGATGGTGATGGTTACACTCTATGATGGACCAATGCAATAGCTACTAATTGAGCAATAAAGGGCTCTATTCATGGAGGGAGTTATGTGAAGAAGGTCACTTAATGAGGGAGGAAGTTACAAGTCAAAATGGGAGATATAAAAGTCCTAAGGGAGAAGGAAGAAGGGGGCATAGATTCTAACAAGAGGTTAAGTGTCATATTACAATATAGATTACTCTTTATTTTGCTCTTGACTTTCCTTCCACTAGGAACTAACTTGAGCGTCGGAGTGGAATCAGTCGGGCCCAAGCCCTGACCCCTTGACAATTTTCTTATGGTGCAGATCTAAGGAGATATCACGAAGCTAGGCCAGGTCCATCCGTGGAGTTCAATCCTAGCTCACATTGACCTAGAAACTCTCATTCACGGGTCCCACTTCTTAGCCGGCGAAGGGTCCTCTCATCGAAGGCATCCTTGTCATTCCACCTTTACTGGAAGGCGAAACCCATCCGTCAACAGTACTCTCTCATCCCCTATAAATAAAGACCTAGGGTCTCCCCAACAAGGTACGCTTCATAACACGTTATCAACACATTCTACCAACTGAGAGAAAGAGAATGGATCGTTGTGAAAGCCTTGGCAGACGACGGAGGATCGAAAGATCATAGTTGCTCGGACATTTAGGAACCAGATCCAAACCTCGCCAGGCGTCTCAGATGTCGCTAGATCTGAAGGTCGGATATAGAGGTATTCATGCAAATCAATAAAATCTTATTTTTTTAAATCATGATCATGATGCATACAACATCGATCTTGTAAAATCGGACAAGAAAAAATCGATTTTTATTCTCCATATATCAAAGACGATGGCTTTCTACCGTCAATCCTTGGGAAGAACATCAAAAAACCCTCTATTTTAGGGTTCGTAAAAAAAATAAAACACAAAAACTAAAACTAAAAACCTAACCCATGGCCCCATCGGCAGCAACCCCGTGTCCCCCCAACTCAAAAAAAATTAAGCTTGTGCCATCTTCAATTAAAGAAAAATTTTAAACTGCATGTGGGCTAAAGCCTGCAGCTCTGCTGCGGGCTCGACCCACCACACAAAAAATTTAACACTGTGGACCAAAGCCCATAGTGATCTGTGGGCTCAGGCCCACATGCAGATAAAAAGGGCAGCTTTTTTCACTATGGGCCTAAAGACCGCAGCCCAGGCTGTGGGCCTCAGGCCCGCAAGCCATGAAATGTAGTGTTAAAAAGGGGGGATGGAAATGATTTTGAAGAGGGGCTTTTCTAGGGCCAAATAAATAAATAAAAATATGGAAAAATAGGGGATAATATGTGGATTTTTATATGGGCAAGTGGGGTCTTTTGGAGAATTTTTGGGGCATAAAAGGTAATTTTTCCTTTTTACCAAACAAAATATAATATGGCACCATTCAAATTTATTTGAATTGACCCATATATGTACAATTGATTTATAGCATATTTTAATATATGATGCCTATTTATGGATCATATGTATATGCCTTGCATCATACTTTTCTGCCACATTTTCTCTGTTAAATTTATGCTATGTTGTGCAAGCATTAACTTAATAATTATGAAGATTCTGCCACCATTCTATCGTTAGTTATCTACCCAACGGTGTAAGACATTGCCCCGTGGTCTGAATAATTATTAAGTATTAAATTTGATGTATTTATCCTTCTGAATCTGTGATGCCTGTGATGCGTTATAAACATGTTTTATGAGCACAGATTTTTCATGAATGGCTAATTGTGGTTTTTGATCGAATGTTTAGTCCCACTCCTGCAGTTTTCTTTTTCATTTAGAGAAATTGCAGTGAGGAAAAATATGTAGTGTCCAAGACTGATGAACATTTCCATGGAGGCGGAGCCCACTCTTGAAGATGAAGATTTTCAATGGGACCCAAGTGCTTTACAAAGTTGTAATTTTCTCCTTCATTTGTGTAAAATGGACTGTAGTATGGACTTTGGGACATTATTTTTATGTGGTGACTGGCAGATCCATGCAATTAGCTTATTCATTTAAAATTACATCTTCATGAAAAAGCTTTTCGGTATTATTAATTCATGTAAAATTGTGCTTTTCTAAATAAAATGGTAAAAATCGTAAGCATTGATTTCGAATTACTGGATGCATCAGGGAAAAATTATCTCAGCTGGCGGCTTGATGTTAAATTCCACTTGCGAGCTAAATCCCTCATTTCTGCAATTACAAAAGATGTAACGACGACAGATAATGAAAAGACACAAGCCATTATATACATTTGTCGCTATGTAGATAAGACCCTAAAGGCTAAATACCTTACGGTCGAGGATCTATTAGAGCTGTGGACTGCCCTTGAGGATAGATATAAACATCTAAAAGATGTTATACTCCCAAGGGCACGTTATGAATGTGATAACCTGAGACTTCAGGACTTTAAGTCCATAGCTGAGTACAACTCAGCTCTATTTAACATCACCTCACACCTGAAGTTGAGTGGTGAGTAAGTCTCAAAAGATCGCATGCTGGAAAAGACGTACACGTCTTTTCCTGAAAAGGATGTGATACTGATGCAGCAATACCGTGAATGAAAGTTCACCAAGTATTCTAAGCTATTGATATATTTACTCATGACTGATCATAATTGAGAGCTTCATTTGCCACTCATAACATGCTCCCCCTTGCACAGCCCCCTCCCAGAAGCTCACAATAAAAGGAAAGGAGATCTTCTTCCAAAAAGAAGAAAGACAATAAAAGGAAAGAAAATTTTCAGAAGGGTGGACCAAATAAAAAGGCCAGAGGACAAGTCCAACAGTAAAGAAATGAAGGGAGGCAGAAGTTCACATGGCACAGAAATGACAACAACAGAAATAATGCACCCCCACCTAGAAAGGATTGGGAAGACCAATGATATAGCTGTGGCATTAAAGGACACTGGTTCAGAGTGTGCAGAACTCCGCGGCACCTCCAAGATTTGTACAAAGAAAGTTTGAAAAGGAAAGCTGAAACAAATCTGGTGACCACCCCTACTCCAGTCCAGTTCACTGATGAAGACTTCGAAATTGTTTGATTAGCTATTTTATCTTTGTTTGAAAAACATTGTCATGAGAGCTATTTATGTTTTTCAGTGAAGTATTCATAAATTAGTTATGATTTTCTGAAAAATAAATGTGCATATATGCTCCAACTTTTAAAAGATAGTGTGCCCTCATGACTGCTTATAGTAGACAGTGTATTAACACATACGATCCTTCAATACAAATGCTATTTTCATAGCATTATACCATATGAAAGCCCAGTAAATACAATATCAAGGCCATCAAACATTATTTAAGGTTCAAGGAACGCAACACCGTTGCTCCCAAATGGCACAAAAATAAAAATAAAGGATGTATTATTCTCTCTGAATTCAAAAAGAAACTTATTAAGTTTCAAGAACATCCGTTTAAACGGATTCCAGTCAGAAACTACAAATGTAAACAAAAAGGAATATTTGTAAAAGACGTATCAAGAAAAAGGAACTAAATCCATACTTGAGCGTTTTAAGAGCCTTTCGTCAGGCCTATACCATACAAAGATTCAAAGAGAGGAAGCAAATCTGATAGAGCACCTGAAGTGCCCGATATCAGCCAAGTTTCTATTTTGTCATGATAGAGTTGGCCACCCTGGATCAGTTATGATGCACCGTATCTTATCCCAATCCTATATGCATGACTTGAAGAACCAGAAGATTCATCAGAAGGGTGAATTCCCTTGCATCAACTGTTACAAGGAAAAATTAATTACAAGGCCATCACCACTAAAAGTGGACAAAGAATCTCCAAGCTTCCTCGAAAGATTACAAGGAGATATATGTGGACGAATCCATCCCCCTAGTGGGCCTTTTTCGGTACTTTAAGGTATTGATAGATGCATCCTCAAAATATTCATATGTATGTCTACTATAGACCAGCAACCTAGCTTTTCCAAAGCTATTGGCACAAATAATAAATTTGCGGGTGTATTTTTCACAATATTGAATAAAGAAAATCCTTCTGGATAGTGCTGGGGAATTTACCTCAATGTCATTTCAAGACATTGCCAATCAACTGGGATAGAAATTGAACATCATGTGTCACATGTTCATATCCAAAATGGGTTGGTAGAGTCATTAATAAAAAGACTCGAATGGATTGCACATCCATTACTAATGAAATCCCAGATTGTCGGTGACTGCATGGGGACATGCTATATTGCATGATGCTTCGTTGATAAAAATTAGACCCTCTGGAGGTCAGAGTCTTTCTCTAATGCACTTGCATATGGAATACCACCGAAAATTTCTTACCTAAGAATTTTCGGTTGCGAGTTTATATCCCCATATCACCACCGCATATGAAAAAAATGGGTCCTCAATGTCGTCTAGGTATCTATGTAGGCATTGATTCACCTTCAATAATAAGATACTTAGAACCCGTCTGGGGGACGCATTAAAGGCACGTCTTGAAGACTGTGAATTTGATGAGACAAACTTCCCCAAATTGGGCCAATATACTGCAAAATCTGAAGCAACACAAATAATATCGTGGGATACAGAATCATTGACCCACTATGATCTGGTAACAAAGCAATGTGAAGATGAGATCCTGAAGATCCTACAAATATAGAACACTGTTCACCAGTTACCAGACTCATTTACTTACAAACAGAAGATTGTCAGATCATACATCCCTGCTGCAAATACTCTAGCTATGTTTGACATCCTCGAGAATGGATGTAATCCACCAGCAGCAGAAGTGGTTGTTCCTCAACTAAAAAGAGGCAGACCACTAGGCTCCAAGGAGAAAAAAAATCCAAGAAAAGGAAAACTCCTGAAGGTCTTGAGACAATACTACCACAAAACAATGAGCTCATGTCCATACCCTCATCCCTCCCAGAATCCCATGAAATGGCAAATCCGGGAGAAATTGAAATGAAATTGAATGTTGTGGTTACTGGGGATGTGTTGGACAGAAAGAACATAATTGTCGACAATATATTCACGTACCATATTGCCACATACATTGAAAAAGTGATGATAATTATATAATATCGTTCCATACTCCGTTGTTCAAATGTAAATGTAGAGATTTGCCAAATATGAAACGAGGCAATAAAAGATGAGATGGACTCATTTATGAAATGTGAAATGTTCGTACCTAAAGTTCAGACACCAAAAGGTGTCAAACCTGTGGACATAATAAGTATTTCATAAATAAGAACATAAATATATAAGTACAAAATCGTATGCTATAAGGTACAACCTATAGCTCAAGGATTTTTCGCTGAAACTGGGGAATAAAACAACTAAGATGAGCTAGACTCACTTATATAAATGATGCATCAGATTTCCCAGTTATAAATTGCGAATAGCTTACGATTTGGCAAATGAAATTTTGGATATGCTGCTATTGGTTGTTGTGACAACATTGTAAGGACCCTAGCTATGAGGAAAACACTAGAAGGGGGTGGAATAGTGTTTATAAAATTTAAACGATAGTTATACCAATTTAAATCCTTAACCAACAATAAATGCGGAAATATAAATTAACCAAAAATGAAACAAGCTAACTCAAAGAATGTTTCAAGGGTTCGGATTACCCAAGTCCAATCCCGACTTGTTCCCGGTAATCCTACGTCTCTTCCACCCGGATACCACCAGATACTCAAGTTAGAACCCTAACTTGAGGTTTTCTTTAAACTCACTTGTAGTAACCCTACAAGTATAATCGAACAACAATTGATGTCCTTGACTCCCATAACTTGGGATCAAGCAAACCCACTCTCACAAACCGAGAGTGAAATTGAAATACGAGATAATGAATTCGAAATGAAAAACACTTACAAACACATATGCCTTGAAGTAGAACTTGAAGGAGCAAATGTGTGTGTGTGTGTTGATGTCTCTTCCAAGATGAGAGAAAGCCCCTGCACTTGTCTTCATCAAATCTTAAAGCTCAGATTTGGTTTAAGTGGGAAGACAAGTAGAGATTTATAGGACTTGAGACTTGAGGAAGAGAGAACTTGAGAGATTGAGCTTAGGAATGAATGCAAAGTATTCAAGAGTTCAAGAAGGAGATCTCCAATGGAACAGTGAAGTCTCCATATTTTCCATCTTTTCATAGCATCATGTCATTGCATTTCTGTCATATCCGCATCCAAATCCTGTATTTTCATACGATACTGCGCTTCTAACGTTATATTCGAGTTTCGTAGAGCTTTGTGGATTTTCAGGGATTTTGGAGCGATTCGGAGCCATTTTGGGACATGGACACACCCGGCACGTCCGTGATGCCATTGGTGAGGCTCCACAAGGGTTCGTCGAGGTTTGGAAGCATATGGAAGGACAAGAGGAGAAGCGAGCAAGAGAAAGGAGTCAAAGCCCAAAGCCCATGCAGCTTTCCCAGGAGACTCGACCGAGTAGCACCAGCTACTTGATTCGGGTTCAATATTACATATTTAACCCCCCATTTAGCCCTATTTTGTGCTCATGTGATGCTATATTATTTTCTAATACATACGTATTTTCTACACCAACATTTATTAGAGAAAACACCTTATTTGAGCACAAAACAGCAATTAATGGAGTATTTCTGCACTTTTTATATTTTTCCTAGCATTGTCTCGATCTCACCATTCCAACGACTATTTATTTGTATTTTTCTGAGATCTGTGCTAATTACTGTGTATTTTTGAATGCAGAATACCATTTAAATGGGTAAATACGCAAATAAATACGTATATACGGTCGGCGGCCAACCAGAGCTTGACACGTGGCGCTAATCTGGCCTTTCCCGCTTCATCGGACGACGATCAGAAGCTGGCAACGCGGAAATTCATGGGCCGTTCGATGCGATCGAACGGCCCACAACTCGCCCGCCCGAACGCTGATTGCAGCGGAGAACGGCGATAGATCGGGCGACGTGGCAGCACGTGGACGGTCGATTGGAGATCCAACGGTGCGCATCGCAGCGAACGAGAGCGGAGCGGGCGAAAGTTAAGGGCCTACGTGGCTTAATCCGAGCCGCGAGTATTAGATCGAACGGTCATCATTATTCCGAGCGGTATTCGAATACGAATTCGGTGCGGGCCGTGCACGAGAATTGGCGCACACGTGGTGCTACGACATCTAATCCCGCCTTGATCCGACGGCCCGTATTTGCTGCGGTTATTGTATGCGGGTTTGGGCGATATTGGGTGCGGATTTAAACCCGTTAAGCCCCCAAACCCGCAATGCCTATTATATAAGGTATTTCTAGGGTTTTTGGGCGTATTCAAGCAGATTTTGGCGTATTTTGAGCGTATTGGAGGCTCTAGGAGCCGTATTTCGCCAGGGAAAAATTCTGTAAAATTCCAGAGGCTATTTTCTTATTTCCAGAGAGTTTTGGTGTCTAAACTTGTAGATTTGGTGATAAATTTCTTAACTTCTACTCCGTATTTTGGTGTTTTCTATTGTATTTTGCTATGAACTTGAAGTATTTGGCTATGAAACTTGTTTATTCTTGCACCATGAGTAGCTAAATTGTTATTGTGCATGGTATGGCGTAGTTAGGGGATATGATGCGTGTTTATTTGGTTGTATTCCTTGTACTAAATCGTTAAACGGCGTTAAAGTTGTAATCTTTGTTCGTAAATCGTCTTTTTCATCTTCCAAAAGAAGTGATTGAGTTGATGATCGCCCCAAAAGGGTGAGTTTTGATCTCCCCAAAAGGGAGTTTCATATCGTAGTTTTGATCTCTCCAAAAGAGAGGTTCATATCGTATTATAGCTTTAGCGACGATCTTATTGAATATTGTGATTTAACCCCCAAAAGGGCATCTTCCGATGAATTGCTCCCAAAAGGAGAATTCATTGAGTTATATTGGGTATTTTCCGATGAATTGCTCTCAAAAAGAGAATTCATTGCGTTATACTCGACAACCAAATTAATACGAATTATTGATTCTAACGAACCCATACCATGTGCATACTTTTTATAGATATTTTCTTACTCGATTTTCCTTGTTCATATTGCTCACGTGTTCACATCACCGACATTGCCATCATCATTGAAGTGGTTAGTTTCTTTTCGTAGGCTTTCTATTTGATTTGAGTCGTGGTTGCAATAGATTTCCTCCTGAGGATTCGACATCTGGACTCCCAGATTATATTACTTGTACGGACTCTTGCGCTTGAGAGAGAGCACCTTTTTGGTCCCACCAAGTTTTTGGCGCCGTTGCCGGGGAGGAATGGTTTGTTACCATAGTTTATTTCATTTAGAGGACCTTCGGTGAGATCTTTCCACTTTACTGTACATAAACTTTTTTTATTTTATTTTAATTTTTAAAAATGGAATATATGAATTTCTATTGCACAAACAATCTGTATGATGCAAGGTACGCTAATGCACACAAACATAGGATGGAGAAGCTCAACATTGTTAATTTTAATCAAACTGACTGTGAAACTTTCTTTCAGGCCTGGAGGCGGTTCACAGATATAGTATCGAGCTATCCGCAGCATGGGTTCACAAATGAAGAGCTTATGGCGTCCTTTCTAGATGGACTACGACCACAGCTGCAGGAATTCTTGGGAGTCATGACGCCGACAGAGGCGTGGCAATACATGGAGTCTCTGCAAGAAAAAGAAGAAACCATGGAAGAGACTTCAGAGTGCGATTCAACGGAGCCTTCGTGCCTCGATCAAGGGGAGCAAAGCGTAGACGTACCTTTGCAATCCTTTAAAGAGGACGTTTACTTGACTATTCAGACACAGGAGGCCACATCCCATCAGTTCCAAGAGAATTTCCTTGCTCGGAGTCGGCAGATTCAGAAATCCTTTGAAAAACTTAATTTGATTGCCGCTTGCTTAGAAAAAAATAATTATTTTAAAATTAAACTTCAAGAATCTAATACGAGTTTATCTACTATTGCAGATACATCGAGCGAGCCATGTCACGTTGAGGACACAAATATAAATATCTACATGGCAGAAAGTGTGTGTAAAAGAGAGGACGAGCTAGCAAATTTGGATGAACGAGAGGAGGAGATAGCTAGGGACAAGGATTTTGAGATTATAGCTATGGAGTCAGAACCATGCCCTCCTCCAGTTTTGTCCCAAAATCATTTACCCCTCTCCACATTGATCGAGCATCATACCGAGAGTAGTGCATATCTTTCAGGGAGTAGTCGTCAACTTGCTTTAATTCATTTCAACTATTTTGATGAATACATTTGGAATATTTTTATTAAGAAGAATCTTAGACTAAAATGGATTGACGTGACTCATCTCTTGCAGGAAACATGTGGACTTCTTATAGAGATGCTGGGAGTTACGTTGCTGGGATCCAGTTTAGTCGTTGGAGGAAGAATACTCGCCGAGGAGAGCAAGGAGCAAATTGAACAACTTCCTCCACAATTAAAGATTCGGGATCTGCCATTTGATCACGGTGTGTTCTTTCCAGTAGTGTAGTTTTTATATGCTTTCTAGGTTACTTGCTTGAATAAACTCGTACCCCTTTCGACATTGAGGACAATGTCCATCTTTAGTTGGGGGGTGTGTATTATGCTTTTTTTTAGAAGAATAAATCACCAAATCTCATCATTTTTAAACTCCTTCACATGCCTCAGATACGGATGATTACGCATTAATTGAGTTCTAAAAATTGTTTATGGCTTGATTAAATTATTTTCCCTTCATGGAATTACCGTTAATATGCTATTCATGAAAACTTTCAATTTCCATGATTAATATCTCGAAATAGTTTGAATTTATTTCATGCATGCAAATGTGATGAAAAAGCTTAAGTATACATGATTTATTAAGAAAAGTCTTCAAGTTGAAGAGGAATATGGCCATGGTTATTAATGTTTATGTTCGAAAATATGGGTGTTGAGTTGCTTACAAAGAAAAAAAGAAAAGAAAAGAAATGAATGAAAAATGAATGAAGAAAAATGAATGAATAAGCATGTCACTAATAAATAACTTGGTTGGCTCGAGTAGTACAGTCTGAGGGGTCCTTCTTGGCCTAATGCCCTATTATCGTCTGATTTGGGAGCCATTGACCGGAACCTCACTCATTTGATGGAGCGATCCAAGTTATACTTTTTTCTACGAATGTTGCTTGATGCGCGTTACGCAGTACTAATAAAAGAAAAGAATGGTGAATATACTAAGAAACTTCAATACCCATGATTTGAATGAATGTTTTGATAGGCCAATTCCTTGGAAACACGAAAACTAGAGAAAAACGACGTGTTATACTTTCGCTTGCGCAAAACTATGCTTGTATGTTATTTATTCATACTAAATTAGAGAAAATATCATGTGATTGATTTTGTTCATGGATGTGTATATTGATGGTCAAGATCATGTTGGAATGCGTATTATTGAGCCATGCCATGAGCAATTTGAAAGAATTTATTGTTTTATTAATCATCTGTATTAATCGCTCTTTTTGCTAGAGACTAGCAAATCGCTAGTTGGGGGGTGTGATTCGGGTTCAATATTACATATTTAACCCCCCATTTAGCCCTATTTTGTGCTCATGTGATGCTATATTGTTTTCTAATACATAAATATTTTCTACATCAACATTTATTAGAGAAAACACCTTATTTGAGCACAAATCAGCAATTAATGGAGTATTTCTGTACTTTTTATATTTTTCCTAGCATCGTCTCGATCTCACGATTCCAACGACTATTTATTTGTATTTTTCTGAGATCTGTGCTAATTACTGTGTATTTTTGAATGCAGAATACCATTTAAATGGGTAAATACGCAAATAAATACGTATATACGGTCGGCGGCCAACCAGAGCGTGACACGTGGCGCTAATCTGGCCTTTCCCGCTCCATCAGACGACGATCAGAAGCTGGCAACGCGGAAATTCATGGGCCGTTCGATGCGATCGAACAGCCCACAACTCGCCCGCCCGAACGCTGATTGCAGCGGAGAACGGCGATAGATCGGGCGACGTGGCAGCGCGTGGACGGTCGATTGGAGATCCAACGGTGCGCATCGCAGCGAACGAGAGCGGAGCGGGCGAAAGTTAAGGGGCTACGTGGCTTAATCCGAGCCGCGAGTATTAGATCGAACGGTCATCATTATTCCGAGCGGTATTCGAATACGAATTCGGATGCGGGCCATGCACGAGAATTGGCGCACACGTGGCGCTACGACATCTAATCCCGCCTTGATCCGACGGCCCGTATTTGCTGCGGTTATTGGATGCGGGTTTGGGTGATATTGGGTGCGGATTTAAACCCGTTAAGCCCCCAAACCCGCAATGCCTATTATATAAGGTATTTCTAGGGGTTTTGGGCGTATTCAAGCAGATTTTGGCGTATTTTGAGCGTATTGGAGGCTCTAGGAGCCGTATTTCGCCAGGGAAAAATTCTGTAAAATTCCAGAGACTATTTTCTTATTTTCAGAGAGTTTTGGTGTCTAAACTTGAAGATTTGGTGATAAATTTCTTAACTTCTACTCCGTATTTTGGTGTTTTCTATTGTATTTTGCTATGAACTTGAAGTATTTGGCTATGAAACTTGTTTATTCTTGCACCATGAGTAGCTAAATTGTTATTGTGCATGGTAGGACGTAGTTAGGGGATATGATGCGTGTTTATTTGGTTGTATTCCTTGTGCTAAATCGTTAAACGTCGTTAAAGTTGTAATCTTTGTTCATAAATCGTCTTTTTCATCTTCCAAAAGAAGTGATTGAGTTGATGATCGCCCCAAAAGGGAGTTTCATATCGTAGTTTTGATCTCTCCAAAAGAGAGGTTCATATCGTATTATAGCTTTAGCGACGATCTTATTGAATATTGTGATTTAACCCCCAAAAGGGCATCTTCCGATGAATTGCTCCCAAAAGGAGAATTCATTGAGTTATATTGGGTATTTTCCGATGAATTTCTCTCAAAAAGAGAATTCATTGTGTTATACTTGACAACCAAATTAATACGAATTATTGATCCTAACGAACCCATACCATGTGCATACTTTTTATAGATATTTTCTTACTCGATTTTCCTTGTTCATATTGCTCACGTGTTCACATCACCGACATTGCCATCATCATTGAAGTGGTTAGTTTCTTTTCGTAGGCTTTCTATTTGATTTGAGTCGTGGTTGTAATAGATTTCCTCTTGAGGATTCGACATCTGGACTCCCAGATTATATTACTTGTACGGACTCTTGCGCTTGAGAGAGAGCACCTTTTTGGTCCCACCACTACTCGGTCAAGCTGACACACGAATCCAACAGGAAGAACATGCGCATTCTACTCGACCGAGCAGCCTACTCGACCGGCGACATATGGACCCCAAACTTCCAGATTTTCAGATTTTTGCGTGGGGGTCCACCCTCTATGTATTTAGGACATTTTTCCTGATGTTTTAGGGAGATTTTTAATTATTTTTAGAGAAGAGAGATTTAATTAGTTATTTTTAGATCTAGGGTTTTGGATTGAGCCATCGTTGCAAAAGATCGAATTTTTATTGTCTCTTGCACCTTGGAATATGTTGGAGTTCATTTATTTTCTATTGGGTATCATTCTCTCCCAGTTTTGGTATGTAAGATTCTCATTTCTTGCTTGTTTTAATTTCTACAATGTTTTACATGGTAAAAACTGCATTTTTATTTGTTCTAATTGCTATATGTGAGTAATCTTCTGTATGGCTGATGGGTTAGACCTAAGACTCTAGGAAAGAGATGTAGATCTGGATTTCTAGGTTGTGTTGGAAATAAAGGGGGAGTATTTTGGTCGATCCACCCAAATCTCTAGGAGAACTCGTATTGAGATCATGCCCACGGTCGGTGGAATTGATTAGCTTAAGGAGTTTCCTTGGGATTTAATTAGGGATTTAGTGGATCCAACCAAGGCTCGTGACCATGCCCGGCTCGTGCCTTGACGGGATCCATCGACGAACTATATCACTACATTGACGGCTACCACCATTACGTCAATGAGAGCCATCGAAGTACCTCGAAGCTCTAACCCACGAGAGTAGTTTGAGCTGAGAGACCAACTCCATAAACCCGATGGAACGTAAGAATCCTCTTCTAACATCGACCTCCGATGGTCCTAGCGGTGATCTCGAAGGTCCTAGATTCTTTATATTAAACCAACAACATCATCAAACAAACAATCCTCCAATCGACTGCTATCTCATGTTGAGATCTAGAAATAACCTGAGACTCCAATACACTGTCACTATCCCAGTGGGATTCGACAACCTTTAATACTACAATTTGACACTGTCTGCTTGCGGATAGAACCTAGAGTCGACACCTAGGAACCATACAGCGCCTGGCGACTGTGACACTGCCAGGTGGATTTTAGGTGTAAGTTCTAGGCGTGTCAAGTTTTTGGCGCTGTTGCCGGGGACATTTACGATTTAACTCAGTTTAGTTTTATTTTGAAGAATCTGCTAGCGAATCTTATCATCTCCTATCCTTCCACCCTTTTATTTTTATTCTTTTTTTATTATCATCTTGCTACTCATGATACTTTCTGAGTTTTTTGTGCATGATTACTCGCTTCGGAACAGCTAATAAAGGACTACTATTTGATCCTGAAATTGAGAAGACAACAAGAACTCTCAGAGCCTCGACTAGGGGATAAACCCCCTCTGATCCTATGGCAGAAAATTCCGCCACTCTGCCTCGCACTGGGTCCATCCGTGACCACATGAAACCGAGCTTCGGGAACAATTCTTCCATTCTGAGACCCCATCTGGCGGCAAATAGCTTCGAGATAAAGATCGGGCTCATAAATCTGATGCAGTAGGATCCCTTCCATGGGAACCTGCACGAGAACTTGAACCATCACATCGACACTTTTCTGGCAAAGTGCAATACGTTCAAGACTAAGACGTGAGCAAAGACGCGATAAAGCTAAGGCTCTTTCCCTTCACTCTAAGGGATAAGGCTTCGTATTGACTATGGGCCCACCCGTCTAACCACTTCACTTCGTGGGAGCAACTGGCGCTTGCTTTAGTAGACAAATTTACCCACCATAAAAAACGGTGAGGATCAGAGGAGCTATCTCCAACTTTAAGCAATTACCACAAGAGTCGCTCTACGAAGCCTGGGAGAGGTTCAAGGACCTTTAGCATCAGTGCCCACATCATGGGATCCAATCTTGGGATCTATTACAAATCTTTTACAATAGGCTACAGCCCAGTACGAAGATGATCATTGATGCCGCCGTACAAGGTGCCCTTATAGACAAGTCAGCAGATGAGGCAATTGACCTGCTAGAACATATGGCGGCAAATAACCAACAGTGGAGCGAGGAGCGCACCATTATTACCAGGACTCCAGAGGTAAAAGCTGTTAGCCGCCTCGATTCTTACATTGAAACTTTGTGCAAGCAGGTGGTCAGGATCGAACAATGGTTGGATGCCATTCCAACAACTACCATCGCTCCAGCTTATCATCCTTAAGAAGAATATGGGGAGCAAAGCTACGTTCCCAATGAGGGGCCTTATAACGTAGCCGAATCATCAGAGCAAGTACAATATGTACAAGGAGATGTGCGTAATCAGTGGCAACATCCGGCCGCAAGGAATCACCCTGGATTGTCATATGGAAATCTAAGTGGAGGGCTACAGCCTCCACAGTTTCAAAGGCACCACTCCCTCCTCCTCAACAATAAGGACCGTTGCCACATCAGCAGCAGAGCGGATTTAGGCCATCTGGGCCGTATCGACCACCGGGCTCCCAATTCAACTGCCCGCCTCAGCAAAACTATGCACCAGTGCAACCACGTTCCAGTCTGGAGGCCACCTTAGAGTCGTTTATGAGAGGACAAGTAAAGGTCAATCAAGACACGTCTGCTCAATTTAAGAACATCAACACGTCACTTAACGAGCTAAGAGGTCAGATGGCCTAATTACTTAAGCATCAAGGGAGGTTGCCTTCGCAACCGGAGCCGAATCCAAGAGCTCAAGCTAATGTCGTGGTCTCAGTTACCACGCGATGAGGAAAGATAACCGACGTGGTGATGGTGCTGGTTACAGACAAGGAACAAGTTACATATGAGGACGTTCCTATTGGCAACGATGAGGAAGAGGCTACGGATGAGCCTATCATGAACAAAGAAAGGGAGACTTCGCCTTCCACCTTACCCACCATCACACTGACACCAAAGGACGATGCAACTACTTCCAGTAAGCCATCTCCTAAGGATGCCGCCAAGGATAAGGGAAGACGACCCCCTTTGCCCTATCCACAGAGGCTAGATTTAGCGAAAATGGAGAAGAAGTACGCAAAGTTTACGGAGCTTCTGAAGGGCATTCAACTCAATATCCCTTTTATGGATGCAATTACAGAAATTCCTATCTATGCAAATTTTTTGAAAGACCTCATCACCGGAAAGCGGAAACAGGAGGAAGTGAAGCTTTTGGAGGATTCAACTTCCATCATAAAGAACCACCTCCCGAAGAAATTACCGGATCCGAGAAGCTTCACAGTGCCTGTCACGCCCCGCTTCCCAAAATGGACGGAAACGAAACGTGACGAGGCCCGCTTAGGCCAGAGCTTTAGAAGCTCGGACCCAATAAGCGTCTGTAGAGGTACCATTTTAAAAATTATTTCAGGTTCTTGCATTATTATAGTTCGAAACAACAAAAGTACGTAAAGGAAATTATTATTCACTTACATGAAGAAATAATATCCAACTGGTACAAAGTCTAAAAGAAGCCTAAGCATGGCGACACAAGTTCCAAGACAAACCGAAAAGTAGTACCCTCGGGAAGTGGCGACTAAAAGACCTCAAGGTCTGGTCCTCATCAGGCACGGACTCTGGATCAACGTCCTCGGCTCCTCATACTCCAGCGAGTCTGCCTCGTCCACGAACTCTGGCTGAACACCTGACGTACATCACCCAAGAAAAAGGAACTGTACGTCAGGTAAAGTCTACAAGAAGGGTTAGACTTTACTGCAAGTGCACCGAACTTTAAACAACGGTTTACTGGTTGATTAACATGCTGAGGTTCTTTTACACAACATTTTACTGGTTGATTAGCATGCTGTGGTTATAACAGGGTAACACAACAGGAAGTAACGTAGCAGGAAAGTAAAACGGGACAAGTAGTAGTCGTAGCGTGTGCTACCAACTACGGGGACTAACCTACAGGTGTCAAGACAAGTCAGGACGTGGCGGGCCAAGACATGACAAACAGGACGGGACAAGACAAGACAAGTGTGACACGAAGGGTTCACGCCTTACGGTTCGAGGGGGATCAGACCCTCTTGCCGTGCGCACGCTCAACCCTACCCCAACCCAGGAACTCAGGACAAGAAGTACAGGGATCACTTCCGCTAGGAAAGCATCCGAAACACCCGAAGGCTTTTTGTGTAACATGGATCACTTCCGCTAGGAAAGCATCCGAAACGCCCGCAGGCTTTTTGTATCACGGGGATCACTCTCGCATGGAGAGCATCCGAAACGCCCGCAGGCTTTTTGTATCACAGGGATCACTCTCGCATGGTTAGCATCCGAAACGCCCGAAGGCTTTTTGTGTAACAGGGATCACTTTCGCTAGGAAAGCATCCGAAACGCCCGCAGGCTTTTTGTATCACGGGGATCACTCTCGCATGGAGAGCATCCGAAACGCCCGCAGGCTTTTTGTATCACAGGGATCACTCTCGCATGGAGAGCATCCGAAACGCCCGAAGGCTTTTTGTGTAACAGTCACGGGGATCACTCTCGCATGGAGAGCATCTGAAACGCCCGAAGGCTTTTTGTGTAACAGGGATCACTTTCGCGGAGGAAAGCATCCGAAACGCCCGTAGGCTTTTTGTGTAACAGGACACGACATGACAAGTGTAGGGAGTTGTTATTCTAGGGTGTCCACACACACGCACACACATGATAGCCCTACAGTATCAAAAATTGTTGTCGTCAGGCTCAGACTTCGTCGTCAAGTCTGAGCCGTCAGGAGTCGTCCCGGACGCTATCATTTCACGTCCAGTTCTTTTTGTTCACAGTTATCAGTTCTAACCAACTAAGGCCTAAGCACGGCTGAAAGTGCAAGTGGGATACACTTGCCTGCGATGGCGAGTGTGTCGTCCGTCCAGAGCGTCTCGTCCAGGTGTCACGTCTGCGGTGGTCCGTCTGAAACAGTGTCACGGCGACGGTGTCAGGTCGCGATTTTCAATAATCCTATTTAGGTTCATTTCTAGGTTGTTGGGACTACCCTAATTGTCAAAGTCACAATTTTGATGTTCAGTCCTATTCGACGATTCTATCCTATGTGCGCAGTCAAAAAGTCCAGTCGTCGAATCTACTGTTTCACAACGTTTTAAGGGTGCAGAAAATAAATTTAGTTACAGTTGTCTGATTTTAGTTAGGTTTTCGGTTTCGCTACGGTGTGGGTTGTGCTACGAGTTAGGGGGACCAACCTGGTGTGAGGAACACGCATTTAATCTGGCGTCGAGTCTGAAAACGGTGGCGGTGCTCGTGTCCCCGACTGCGGGTAGCGCAGTGGAGGTCGTCCCGGAATCGTCTCAGGATCGTAGCGGCTGCGGGTAGCGCATCCGAGATGTCACGGCACAGGGACGGCGTCGGAACCGCCTTGGTCGCGAGTTGTGCAAAGAAACGGCAAAGGAATCGCCTCGGTTGCGAGTAACGCAACGAGGCGGCATGTGAATGGTAGCGGTAACGGCCACGATGCCAGAAGATCGTGAGCCCTGCGGCATCAACAACGTCTCGACTACGGGTAGCGTAGCCAGACACGCTCTGGTAGCGGACTGAACGTGAGGGCAGCGGGCGAAGATAGTGGAAAGCGATCGGGGAGTCAAAACAGCGAGCACGGAGGATCCGTGGGCAAGGAGCGTCGTCACAGGCGCCTAAACGGCTACGGAAAAAGCGGACAACCGGGCGAGTCACGAGAGCAGCCCGTGATCAGTGGAAACGGTGATGAAGAGCCGCGTGACAGCGAGAAGACGGGAAACAAAACCCCGGGGGTCCAAAACAGCGAGCGGATTTGGTCGAACGTCGAGCGAGGAGATCATCGGGGCATTGCACGGGGATCAGGGTCAGCCGCACCGGCGGCTGCTCGCAAGGGGATGCGGCGAGCGGTGCCAAGAGGGAGTCTTGGCGGACTCATCGGCTGCGTGGAGGGTCGGAGGACGGTAGCTGCCGAGGCCTGGGCGGCGTGCAGCGGGACTGGGCGGGGAAAACAGGCCGGAGTGAGGTCCATGAGGTGGCACCGTCAGCGGCTAGAGGGTGGCGAGCTGAGATCGTCGGAAAGGACAGAGGGCGCAGCCTGGAGATGGGGATGTCGGCCTGGGGGGAGCTCGCGTCGGAAGGAGGTGAGGTGATCGAGGGGCGTTGCCGGCGGCGCGAGGGGTTCGCGGGGGCGGTGGATCGCCGCGAGGTCGGTGCGGCAACCGAATCGCGACGGGGCGAACGGAAACAGGCGGGTCAACGGCGATTGGTCACCGGCGGCTCGGCGGCGCCTTGCCGTGGATGCGAGAGAGGGAGAAACGGGAGAGGGGGAAAACATGGATTTGGGGGTTTATTTTAGGGGGGGCGGCGGCTAAGCAATTTGGGTTTAGGGTTTTTTTAGGGTTAAGGATTAAATTATTATTAATATGGTATAGATTAACTAAGTAGACATAAGATAATGGTTGAATGGGTGAGGGGCAAGGGGTAGAGGGTGTACAGGTTGGGTTAAGTCTAGAGGAGGTTAGGGAAACATCTTAGGGAAAGATTTAAAACGATTTGATGAGAGATTTAGCCAGATTTGGCTAACAATTTTGAATTTCGAAATTGATCAGCGCAATTCAACGGTCCAGATTTATCCGGGCGATATCTTTCAATCCGGGCGTCAGAAAAATAATCCGAAAATACCGGGGCGATCGTGGAGACGAGACACACAGATCTACGGAGCCCGATCGTGCGTAACGTCTACCAAAATTTCACGTAAAATTGGGAACGGCGTTTTGAGCCAAATGACTAAAACGCCCCTATTATTCAAAGTCGTTTTGCGAGAAAACGAGCCGTGTAACGACGTTCCCAAAAATTACAAAAGAATCCAACACTCCGAAACGATCGCAATGGCATATCACATCGCACATGCCAGAGTTCGGAAGAAAAAAAAAACCAAATAGAATACGTGCACGATAAGGCACGTGCACGCAGGAAATACGAACGGTCGGAAAGCGGCCGTTACAGTGCCATGCTCTCCAATTGGAGGTATCCCTATCAACCGTGCATTGATCGACTTGGAAGCTAGCATCAGCTTGATGCCGCTCTCCATATTCAAAAGGCTGCAAACCAGAAGCGAGTTGGAGCCTACCAACATGTCCATACAACTGTTGGATCATTCAATTACATATCTGGTAGGTATTGCTAGAGATATCATTCTGCAAATATCGCCCGGATTATGTGTGCTGGTGGATTTTATTATAATGGATATACCAGAGAGAGGGAGTTTCCAACTCATACTTGGTCGTCCTTTCATGGCGATGACCGACGTCCTGATAGATGTTCACGAAGGGACTCTCTCAATGAATGTGGGTAATATTGAAGCCCAATTCTAGTTGCAAAAATCCATGGAGGAGCATGTCCAAGAAGAAGGAGCGAGCTATCTTGAACTCTTAAAAGATGATGCTATATGTGACTATACCACTGAAGGGGTCATGAAGGACCCAGTGAGGACTAGTGTTGATGACGATGGCGACTCCATCTATAACAAGGCAGTTGTTGCCTATCTTCATGTGCTTGATGGGGAGCCCCCGGATGACTCATTACACCACCAAGAGCCGGAAGCCATCAACCACGTAGCTGCAGAGAACCATGGAGAGGAAGCATGACAAATACCGCCACACGGTATCATTAGCAAGCATGATGCGTGCATCTTTTATGCGCCCAATAACCATTGAAGAACTTCGGGGAGTCGAGCTCATGACTCAAAACAAGCGCTTATCGGGAGGCAACCCGACTTTTTATATCTTAGATGTTCTTTTTCAATTTTTGTTTTGCTCTATCTATCCCAGAAAACCAAGTAAAAATGCTTTCTATTCCATAAAAATGCAAAAATATAAAAATCTTACAGGTTCTTCCTTCCTACATGTTGAACGTTGAGGGGAGCATGCAAAATGATGTATTGAATGGAATGGATCCAGGAGAAGAGCAATCGATAAAAGAACAAGCTTGGGGGAAAAGAATTACAAGTGACTCGACCTAGTAGGCACCTACTCAGTCGAGTAGAAGAGAGTGCATGAAAAGCAAGGAAAAATGGCTTTCTGCTTACGCGGCCCGAGTAGCACTTACTCGGTCGAGTAGCCGCTTACTCGATCGAGTATCCATCTGCTCGATAGAGCTAAGGGAAGCACAGAGAAATGGTGAAAAATGGCGTTCTTCCTACGCGGCCAGAGTAGCCCCTACTCGGTCGAGCAGCTAAGGGAGTATTCTAAACTTCAATTTCGATATATTTTATTTTCTGACTCGACCGAACAGTTTCACTGCTCGGCCCGAGTAGCGGGAGCTTTATTCATGCAGGGCCCACGTTCTGATCGAGTCGGGTTTATTAAAACCCAACTCAACTTTATTATACCCTAATCCTATCCGTTTTCCCCAAATTCCGCTGTAAGAGCATCCCTAACCCCCTCACCTACTCGACCTGAACTGCTGTCACCGCCGTCCCCTCTGCCATCCGCACCACCATCCGCACCACCATTACGGTTCGCCCTATTTCTCTCTCACTTATTTTCTTCCTCCCTACACCTATCTCCCTCTATTTCTGTAACGACTGGTTTTCGTGCGATTGGATTATCTATATTAAAATATATGTTTTGGTGGATTTTCTCCTCATGCGTGGTTTTCGTCTCCGTAGCTTTTATTTTCGATCGATTCGTCGTATTTTCTCGTTTCTTCCTTAGGATCGTCGATTTCGAAGTATGTCATTCGTGACGGGCTTCATAACGGTCGTATTTTACTATTAGATCAAGCCTAGGAGTCTTAGGGATCGATCCTGGGGCCCCGCGCTCCGTATCGGAACTTTTGGTGCTCATTAGCCGGTATAAGAAGGGGCACCGACCGACTAGATGACGATCCAGTCGGTCGGTAATCCTTCTTGGACCGACTAGTTGGCTTTCTAAATTTCTCAGGAGTTACTGTTTATCGTTAGTCGGTCTAAGAACGTTCATCGACCGACTAGATGCTAAACTAGTCGGTCAGTATTTGTTCATGGACCGACTAATTCTAAATTCTATTTTCATTCAGAAGTTACTGTTTACACTTAGTCGGTCTGCGTTGGTCGACCGACTAGTTGCCAAACTAGTCGGTCAGTGGTTGCTCTTTGACCGACTAGTCTGTGTTAAAACCCTAATTTCTGGGCAGCCGCCAGCCTAACCTATTTATACCCCTCCCAAACGTTTCTTCTTCCTCCCTCACGACCCAAAACCCTAAAATCGCCCACATTAAGCTCTCATCTTCCTCCAAGCTTCATTCCTTCATCCCAAGCCCTAGATTCATCATCTAAACCCTCCATCCACTCATTCCACCTCTCATTTTCCCCAAATCCCCATCAAATCCCCAAAATCCCCCCCCAAAAACCCTAATTCTCCAAACTTCTCCAATCTTTCCCAGATCTGATCCTAGGGTTCTCCGGAGTGTTTCTTCCGCCTCCTCTCGGTAAGAAATCGATTCCCCGTTTTTTTCATAACCTATGTATATTTTTATGAAACCCTAATAAAAGTTTCATGTTGTTTGATGTTTGTTTCCCCATAGCAGCGATTTTCCCCGTAAATTAGCATCCGTGAGACGAAGTGGTCGTCATCCCCGGTGCTAGGCAAGTGAAACTTGCCACTTAGGGTTTAGGCCATGTTTTAGGCCATTTGCTTGTTGTAGGCGTAAAAGAGGCTAGGCGACGAAATGATACTCGCCTAGGCGCAAATTGGGGAACTAGCTTGACAACGAAGCTAGTTCCGACATTTAGCATGTTGCACAATTACCATGTCATGTTTACTTTCCATTAACGGTACGCAAATTAATTGTCATGTCATTGCATTCTTTAAGTGTTTCTGTGATTGCGTAGCTTTGCTACAAATGCTTGTGTTCCTGGCTCGTGTTCCAGAAGCGGGCCATGTGTTGGTTGATAGCCAATGCCCGAATTGCGTGTTTCCGGCTAGGTGCACCCCTACGCCAAATGTTTAGGAATGCGAGCTCATTGTGCGGGGCAACTCCAGGCTCACTAGCTGAGCTCATTGTGCGGGGACCCCAGGCTCCAATCCGTGTGGGTATTGGGGGTAAGAGTTAAGCGACCATTCAACTGGGAGTCTGCCCGATCAGCAACTGCAGTGGTAAGGCGTAAACTCTGGGTTTGGGGTAGTTGTTAAGCGGCCACTCAGCGAATGTGAAACCATTCAGCTGTAAGGCGTAAACATCTACAAACAACGTGACTAGTTAATTGATTGAGATTGTTAGTAGCGTGGCTACTCTTGTCTTGTCCCGTTGATTGCTCTCTCGTACAAATTGTCTTGCCATGTCTTGATTGTGCACTCATGTTATAACTGCCATGTCATGCATACTATAACTGCTAGGTTGCTAGTTGCCTTACTTTCAGTTTCCTTGCCCAAGTCTTTTAGACTTGCTGACATGTGCCCCTTTACTCTTTTGGGTGACACATGTTAGATCCCGAGCCTGAGTACCTTGTTGAGGACGAGGTGTTTGCTGACGCCGAGCCCGAGGTTGTGTTTGACGGGGAGTACGTGGACACTGGGGACCAGTCCTAGTGTCTCCGTTGTGTTTTACTTTTGTTTAGACAGTTGTTTTGTTATCGGTGCGTAGCACCCATACTTTGTTATGTCGTTTCTTTTGTTGGCCTTGTTCTGGGCCTTTAGACTCTTTCTTTTAGCCTGGTGGCTTTTCTGGATGTTGGACTTATTTTCATGTTGGACAATTATGAGATGTGAGATTTTATTTCAGTCTCTCCTTGCGTTATTATTGTTATTCCGTTGTGGTTACAGGGACCTGCTTATATTTTATTGATGCTTATCGGGTTTGGGGCTTCACAGCTCCACTCTCGTGCGGACCTTTTCACGTCTCGCCTCCATTTTAGGGAAGCGGGTCGTGACAGGTTTTAGTGGTGGCCCATGCAGGTCCTTCTGTAACTGCGATTTTTGGAATAGCGATAATAATATTAGAATGTCCAATAAACTAAGTTCGACATCCGAGTCATTAAGCTCTGAGTCTAATTTTGGCCCGTTTCTCTGGCACTAGATGGCTAGGAGACGTCAGACCCGCGCTGGTGGTGGATCTGCTCTGAAGGCTTGCTATTTTTGCGGTAAGACAGGGCACCTCAAGGGGTCGTGCAGAAGCTTTCTAGGTCAGTGTTTGATTTGTGGTGGTGCTACTCATTCGGCGAAGGATTGTCGGCATGCAAATCGGCTGCGGAAGGCGTCGGATGGAGTTCCGCAGCAGCAAGCACCGGAGGCTGGGCCGAGTCGGAAGGTGTGCCATCATTGTGGCAAGATTGGTCATAAGAAGGAACAGTGTCGGAAGCTTTTGGGCCAGTGTCTGGTTTATGGGGATGCTTCCCATGTCGCGAAGGATTGTCGGCATGCGGGTCCGCTGCGGAGGGCGCCTGTTGCGGCACAGCCATTGCAGCAGCGAGCGTCTGTTCCTGCTGGTCGTGGGGCAGCCCTTGTTCCACAGAGGCAGGCTTTTCGGCAGGCTTTTCCGCTGAGGGGGCAGGCTTCCCCGATGGCGGTAGTTGAGGCTGAGACTGTGGATGGGGTTATTGCAGGTAACCCTCAGTCTAGTTACCTTCTTCCTTTGACAGTCTTGTTTGTTTGAACATGTTTGGTTGCTTGAATATGTTATGCTGCTAGAATTGAGTTTGATTGCTGGGTTGGTTGTTGAGTGTGATTTGGGTTGCACGTTTCTGGCACGAGGCCTCTTGACTCTGGTGCATCAATGTGCATTGCATCCTGGTGCTTCGTGTAGAAGCAATTCTTGATGGCCCCCTTTTTCCTTAAATATTTAATTCCTTCCTATTCGATCGAGTTAAAATCCCTTCGTAGATTTTGAAGTCTATTGGTTGAAATTTTTAATCTCGTAGCTCTTGCTAACCAGTATTTCTCGTATTTTGGTTTTAAGAGCTTTACTACTATTTTGATTACTTTAGAATATCTTCCAAGATAAGTAGAACTTCAATTATTTTCATATATCAGTTCTAGGTTCGTTGAACTCGTACTTTAAGGTCTTGTATAAATCAGTTGTTTGGCAAATCCGGGTCCCTCTAAAAAGTATTTTAAATGATATTTATTTGGAATTTCTCTTCAGTTTTCAAAACTTGTAAGCATTTGGCATGGGCCTAAATTTTCACACTATAGTTGATCGGGTTTCATTCTTCGAATTTCAAAATTTCACCGAAATATTATATTAAGCTACTGCCGTGAAATATTTCCGGACCTCTCCGTTGCAAATCTTGACTTTTCTGAAGGCATCCTTTCGACTTCCTTTTTCCTAAGTTTAAATTCGTTCGAAATTTTAATATTTATATTTATGCTTCATGCTCCTTCGTTGACTTAAGGATCTCTAAAACTTTTGTCAAAAATTTGGATTACTAACCCATTGTATTTTGCCAGTCTATACCTTCCGTACCCATGAAAATACCTTGTCCTTTCTTATATAAATTTTATTCTGAACTGTATCTTTATCTTTGCCCAATTCGATTTATAATTTTCCTTATCTTACTTATGCCATACAATTGACTCATCGCGTTTCCTTTAATATACTTTTCAAGTTACACATGATTTCAGCTTTCAACCAACCAAGGATATGTTCAACATTTTCTCTATTACAATTTTTGGGAAATTACGTCTTCATAACTTTCTCACGATCTAACCCTTTCATAATGTGGTTTAAAGGCTTATTACAAATTTTGACAATCCTACTATTGAGTTTTCCGTCCACCACACATGCTTTTAGAATGATTTCTAAACTAAGTTGAATTTCGAATGTTTTCATATATCCGTATTAGGCTCATTAGCCCGTATGTTAATAGCTTTGTGTAAAACGATTTCTATTGGCAAATCCTGGTTACACTAAAAGGTAGTTCAACATTAATTAATTGTTTGAGTTTTTCCTGGCTTAAAGACTTTGTAAGTATTTGGCATGAGTTTAAAATTCTTTCGTTAATTTAATTTCGTTTCAAACTTTTGTCAACATTGTTAAATCACTGCCGTATAATATTTTCTAAAACTACGTCCTTAATGTGCGTATGAACGCCCTATTTCCTTTCATAATGATTTCCGTTAAACCAATAAACCATTTCCCCTTATTATGTGCATTCAACTCAAACTTATTTCTAACAACTGATTTTATCGATCTTCAAATATCGTTTTTACGGAGGGGAATTCCGACTTTTCAAAATATGACTGTTTTATACCTTTAGTGTCTTTGACCTTCGCTATTCACATATCTTTTCTGAAAACTTATGAGAGTAATGTTTACATCTTTTCCCCGCCTAAACATCCACAATTATACCTCCGTTCCACTTGATCCATTTACCTCCTTGTCCTCGCCCTACCTGAACCCATTTTTACGATCTTGTTTCGTTGCGCCATCTAATCTTGGTTTCCTTCCTTCTGCCTAGTTATTCCTCTAGTGTTCGCCGTTATTTACGTCGCGTCAGTTAGTAGTGGGTCCTTAGACTTTTGGTGATGTTGTCGTAGCGCATGTGCCTAAGTTGAATGTGTAGGCTTGTAGAGTGTACCCCCCCTATAGCATGATAATGTTTGCCTATTGTGTGATATACATGCTCAGAGTTATTCATGATATTATGAAATTGTAAGTGTGTTAATATTTATGGATATGTGCGAGGATATCTATACCACTCTAGGGGCGTCTATGTATATAAGATTCTGTATTGGAATGTCTGAATAGGGTGTACGTAGTTGGAGATACTTATGATGGTTGAAATAATATGATTGGTGAAACCATATGTATGCTGGGTGTGATAATAATGGGTGTACGTATAGTTAAAATAGGTAGGCCTATTATGTGACCTATGTGTTGCACGCGTGGGTGTGTGCTCGTACGTAGTTACGTATTATGCGTAGACGTGAGTAGTTATGTAATTGCTGCGTGAGTATATATGTGATATATATATGGTAGTAGAAATATAATTTTGATTGGTATTGCTTGCTATTTGGATGTCGAATGCGTGTATACCATGAGGTATACACGGCTATTGCATATCTTGACTAATGGATGAAGTAAGTGTATTGGTGTGCCAATTATAAGTGGATGGATATGGTATGAAGATATACGATGCTTGGGTGTGACTGTAGGTAAATACTTTCGTTAGGGAGAGTATTGTGATTATAGGTGTGCTGATGTTTGTAATAATATCATGGTATATGAAGTGATTGAAATATGGGATATTACCTGGTTAAGTATTAAGGGTGTTTGACATTTAGATATGTATGTGGTTATGCTGGTAGACGTGTATGCATTAGATAGTATTGGCATATGTATGAATACAATGTTATGTATATGGAATTATTCTGACATGATTTTGAGTCTCACTCAAGCTTGAGCGGGTACACACTATGTACATTGGTGTATTGTATGTGGTTGGTGTATAGTGATGGATGATGTATGTATAAGGTTAGGATTGTTTGTGCCGGTGGTGTTACGCACACGATTGTGGGTGGCTACACCAATATATAGTTATGTGAGTTGGTTTTGTGGTATAGTTTTCACTAATGACTTGGTTGCGTGAGTATATGTGCGCTAGCTAAACTAGGTGCTTAGATGTGCTAAGCTTATAGTGGTGTGATTGGTATATATATGAATGAAATATTGGCGTGTATGGGTGTGCACCATGCACGGGTAAGTATGTGATAGTTATAGGAATTGGTGACTGTGGTATGTGTGGTGTGTCGTGATTATAACTATAGGACTATATACGGAGTGATAATATGATGAAATGTGTGCATGCATTTGAATGACTATAAATTGTGAAATTATAATGATTGTGAATGTATATTAGGTATAGTGAACTAGTTTTAACAATCGTATGGTGTGATTTCGCATGTTGATTGTTTGGCGCATACTAGGAGATATAGGGACTAGTGTACTCTTATTGTCTTGTCCATAGGTAGTTACCTATACGTGTAGATTCCGATGGTATTTTCTAGTGTGAAATTATTCTCATATAAGTAAAAGAGACTTGGTTATTTTCGTATAGTGTGTAATAAGTGTTTTATAGTTATATAGAATATACTTGCCCATACGAATGATTTGAAAGCGTGAAGGGAGTTGTTTGACTATAATAAGTGTAAGTGTACCTCGTGCGTGAATATATAATTATTTCCGTGGTGTTAATAATTGACTGCCTAGAGTATATATATAAGCACTTGAAATGAATGTACTTGGTTGAAATTTTGATGTGATGTTGATTGAGGGTAACTACTAGGGTGACTAGATGTATCTATCATTAGCAAGTCCGAGGACGGACTTTATTCTAAGGTGGGTAGGATGTAACGACTGGTTTTCGTGCGATTGGATTATCTATATTAAAATATATGTTTTGGTGGATTTTCTCCTCATGCGTGGTTTTCGTCTCCGTAGCTTTCATTTTCGATCGATTCGTCGTATTTTCTCGTTTCTTCCTTAGGATCGTCGATTTCAAAGTATGTCATTCGTGACGGGCTTCATAACGGTCGTATTTTACTATTAGATCAAGCCTAGGAGTCTTAGGGATCGATCCCGGGGCCCCGCGCTCCGTATCGAAACTTTTGGTGCTCATTAGCCGGTATAAGAAGGGGCACCGACCGACTAGATGACGATCCAGTCGGTCGGCAATCCTTCTTGGACCGACTAGTTGGCTTTCTAAATTTCTCAGGAGTTACTGTTTATCGTTAGTCGGTCTAAGAACGTTCATCGACCGACTAGATGCTAAACTAGTCGGTCAGTATTTGTTCATGGATCGACTAATTCTAAATTCTATTTTCGTTCAGAAGTTACTGTTTACACTTAGTCGGTCTTCGTTGGTCGACCGACCGACTAGTTGCCAAACTAGTCGGTCAGTGGTTGCTCTTTGACCGACTAGTCTGTGTTAAAACCCTAATTTCTGGGCAGCTGCCAGCCTAACCTATTTAAACCCCTCCCAAAAGATTTCTTCTTCCTCCCTCACGACCCAAAACCCTAAAATCGCCCCCATTGAGCCCTCATCTTCCTCCAAGCTTCATTCCTTCATCCCAAGCCCTAGATTCATCATCTAAACCCTCCAGCCACTCATTTCACCTCTCATTTTCCCTAAATCCCCATCAAATCCCCCAAATCCCCCAAAAACCCTAATTCTCCAAACTTCTCCAATCTTTCCCAGATCTGATCCTAGGGTTCTCCGGAGTGTTTCTTCCGCCTCCTCTCGGTAAGAAATCGATTCCCCGTTGTTTTCATAACCTATGTATATTTTTATGAAACCCTAATAAAAGTTTCATGTTGTTTGATGTTTGTTTCCCCATAGCAGCGATTTCCCCCGTAAATTAGCATCCGTGAGACGAAGTGGTCGTCATCCCCGGTGCTAGGCAAGTGAAACTTGCCACTTAGGGTTTAGGCCATGTTTTAGGCCATTTGCTTGTTGTAGGCGTAAAAGAGGCTAGGCGACGAAATGATACTCTCCTAGACGCAAATTGGGGAACTAGCTTGACAACGAAGCTAGTTCCGACATTTAGCATGTTGCACAATTACCATGTCATGTTTACTTTCCATTAACGGTACGCAAATTAATTTTCATGTCATTGCATTCTTTAAGTGTTTCTGTGATTGCATAGCTTTGCTACAAATGCTTGTGTTTCTGGCTCGTGTTCCAGAAGCGGGCCATGTGTTGGTTGATAGCCAATGCCCGAATTGCTTGTTTCCGGCTAGGTGCACCCCTACGCCAAATGTTTAAGAATGCGAGCTCATTGTGCGGGCCAACCCCAGGCTCACTAGCTGAGCTCATTGTGCGGGGACCCAGGCTCCATTACGTGTGGGTATTGGGGGTAAGAGTTAAGCGACCAATCAACTGGGAGTCTGCCCGATCAGCAACTGCAGTGGTAAGGCGTAAACTCTGGGTTTGGGGTAGTTGTTAAGCGGCCACTCAGCGAATGTGAAACCATTCAGTTGTAAGGCGTAAACATCTACAAACAACGTGACTAGTTAATTGATTGAGATTGTTAGTAGCGTGGCTACTCTTGTCTTGTCCCGTTGATTGCTCTCTCGTACAAATTGTCTTGCCATGTCTTGATTGTGCACTCATGTTATAACTGCCATGTCATGCATACTATAACTGCTAGGTTGCTAGTTGCCTTACTTTCAGTTTCCTTGCCCAAGTCTTTTAGACTTGCTGACATGTGCCCCTTTACTCTTTTGGGTGACACATGTTAGATCCTGAGCCTGAGCACCTTGTTGAGGACGAGGTGTTTGCTGACGCCGAGCCCGAGGTTGTGTTTGACGGGGAGTACGTGGACACTGGGGACCAGTCCTAGTGTCTTCGTTGTGTTTTACTTTTGTTTAGACAGTTGTTTTGTTGTCGGTGCGTAGCACCTATACCTTGTTATGTCGTTGCTTTTGTTGGCCTTGTTCTGGGCCTTTAGACTCGTTTCTTTTAGCCTAGTGGCTTTTCTGGATGTTGGACTTATTTTCATGTTGGACAATTATGAGATGTGAGATTTTATTTCAGTCTCTCATTGTGTTATTATTGTTATTCCGTTGTGGTTACAGGGACCTGCTTATATTTTATTGACGCTTATCGGGTTTGGGGCTTCACAGCTCCACTCTCGTGCGGACCTTTTCACGTCTCGCCTCCATTTTAGGGAAGCGGGTCGTGACAATTTCTCTCCCTCCCGTCCAATTTCACCCCCTCCGCCCCGGCCATTACCGGAGCAACGCCGCCGGCACCTCCCAAACCCCTGTTCCACTACCCCCCCCTCTCCAATGCCTCTCCCCTACCCCCTTTCCTATTAAAACCCCCCCGCAGCCCTAGGGCAACCAGGTTTACTCGGCCGAGCACAATTAGTGCTCGGCCGAGTCATCCACCTGCACCCCCTCCCCGTCCGACCTACTCGACCGAGCACAATTACTGCTCGATCGAGTAAACCTCCCATCACGACATCCCTACCGCCTGACCAACTCAACCGAGCATAGCCTGTGCTCAGTCGAGTTTCCACACACGTCTCCCCCTACATACTACTTTTTCTCCCACTGATATTATTTTCTCCTTCTATTTCAAGTACATTGCGCCTACTGAGGAGGACACGTCTCGGAGCAGCTTGGAGGATACCTCGGATTAGAAGACAGGCACGTGCCCGATCACATCGCTCTTGTCGTGATCGTCATGTTGGTACACTCTACCCTCTCTTTATTTTTATTCTGACACACTCCGCGTGCCTGTAGCACAATGCCTCCTTGCACTAGGGGGAGGCAGCCTACACCTGCACGGTGTGGGAAGAGGAAGGCCACTGACGCCTCCTCTTCTCGACCGGCACGCCGCACTGGCCGTGTCGCTTCACACACCATCGAGGAGTACGCGGGCGATTCTTCATCCTTGTCTGACTCCTTCGACTACACCACCACCCTCCCATTCGCTGTACTACCCGCCCACGATCACCCACCACATTGCCCACACATCCTCGCCACTTCCGTCCCCATCCACACTACTGCACCACCCGCCCCTCCCGCCCCTCTGCCGCTCTACCACCGCAGGTGCAGACATTCGGCATCACCTTTTGGGACGATGCGCACCGTGACTGCTTCGTGGCACTGTCGCAGTAGAGGATCGTTTCCACACAATTCATCCACCTCCCCACCCTCCGACGCCTAGGACTCTTGCATGGGGTCCATTGGCTTTACCGCACCATCGGTTTTGACCGACTCCTCGCCTCCCACACCCCCACTTACACCCGTCTCACTCTAGAGGCGTTGAGTTCCATTGCACGCACCCCCGGCGGGCGATGGAATTAGCTTCAGGCCGCTGGACCACGACTTCGTGGTCACATACGCCCAGATCTGTGCTCACTTCCAATTTCCAGCCGTCCATGACCCCCGCGCCGCCTTCTCCCCAGACTACGAGCTGGCCACGTTCGATGCCTCTGCTTTCTAGCATCACATCACTGGTCTAGACCGTTACCGCCCCAGTTAGGTGAAGGCATCGTGCATTGTGCACCCCTTGCCTTCGCTATGCCCAGCGACACCTCGCCACCACCATTTTCTGCAGGCCAGAGGTCAGGACCATGTCCCTACCCGGGCTTTCCCTGTTGGATATGGACGACATGAATACGCCCATGAGGGGATGTATGAGGGTATACGGACCTCAGATGTCGCGTGCACGAAGGCGTGCACGAAGGGAACCTTTTCTCGTGTGAAAAGGACCACTCGATAAGTGGAAAAAGCCACTAGATAAGTGGAAAAAGTCACTTTATAAGTGCATAAATGCACTTGATAAGTGAATGAAGAAGAGGATAAATGAATGTGCTAATATAGGCTAATAAGCTTATAATTGGTTATTTCCTACAATAACCACCCCTAAAGCCTATAAATAGGACCCAAGGGTAAGGCATTCATTCCACACTTTCCATGCCATAAGTTTGCAAAAGGCATCTTATGTTCTTCTTCTCCCTTCAATTAAAATCCTCTTCTAAATAGAGATTTAGGCGGTGAAACTCTGCTTCGATCCTCCGTGACGAAGTACCGACCGTTGTGGTGAATTCGAGGGTGAAGTTCAGAGACTACGGTGCCGCATACGCAAGCGTAAGTCTATGTTATTCGATCCTAACATCGTTGTTTTGACAGGATCCTACATTGGTATCGGAGCCATACGGGTTCGCCCCGGTCAAACCGCCGCCCCGTCGAACCGATGAACGAGGCGTTTGTTGGATATTGGACTCCCCGGATTTGGTTTTGGATGATGAACAAACATAAATATAATATGAACTAACACTTTGTGAGCGCAGTTATGGAGATCGTCGCCAAATTCACATGAATATCAATAACGACGTCTCAAGACTTCTCAAAGCACGTGATCGTATGCCTAAAGCTTCGTTGAAGCTTATGGACCTATTTAGAAGTCATGAAGATTCGATTGAAGCTATTGAAGACGGTATCGTCAAGTTTATTTAATAGTCTTTAAGCTTCTTTCGTAGAATGTTAAGCCTTGAGTAGGTCTTACGTTTTAATTCTTCATAACGCTCATATCTTAGCTCTAGGATCTTAGTAGAAGTCCATACAATTCTTCCCGAAGCTTCACGCTTCGATTCGGGACTTCTTGTGCATGTTAGTTGGTTCAAGAAGAAGAACTGACCGACTAGATGGTGATCTAGTCGGTCAGCCAAGCTTCTTGGACCGACTAGTTTCAGTCAGTTAATTCTTAGCTCTTTACTGTTTACAGTTAGTCGGTCTAAGTTGACTCACCGACCGACTAGTTTGTGAACTAGTCGGTCAGTGATGCTTCTGTGACCGACTAGTTGAGCTTTCCCTGAACATGCACATTTTAACCTTGAGCTACTGTTTATCATTAGTCGGTCTGTGCTCATTGATCGACCGACTAGTTGATGAACTAGTCGGTCAACTTTCCTTCTTGGACCGACTAGTTTAGTTTACTGTACATGCCAAATTCTTCACCATACTTACTGTTTATCGTTAGTCGGTCTATGTTCATTTGGTGACCGACTAGTTGGTGAATTAGTCGGTCAACATTTGTTCTTGGACCGACTAAGTACAATTCTTCTCAGACTTCAGTTTTATCTGTTAGTCGGTCCACGTTGAGTAACCGACCGACTAGTTGTGAAACTAGTCGGTCAGCTACTCTTCTTAGACCGACTAGTTCCTTAGTCTGTACTTTGATCTTTTCTCAGTTTACTCATTAGTCGGTTTACGTTAATTGACCGACCGACTAGTTGATGAACTAGTCGGTCGGTGGTTGTTCTTTGACCGACTAGTTGGGTTCAGAAAAGAGCCGTTGGAGCTTTAATTGAAACGTTTTTCTCTCTCTCTCTCTCTCCTCTATCCTATATATACTTGTTGGGCTGCATTCATTGCTGCCAAGGCTGATATTAATGCAAGTTTAGAGATCAAGAGAAATCAATCCAAGCTCATTCAAAGCTCATTCCCTCCATTCAATAATCTCTCCTAACTCTTACTTCCAAAGAGAGATTCATTGAGTGTGAAGCCTTCCAAGCCAAGTGCTTGATTCTAGGTCACCAACATCCCCAAAGCTCTCCATCGCTGATCTACATCTTGGAGCTAGGGTTTGGTGCCACTTCTTCCCCAAAATCATCCTTGCCCTAATTCGTAAGCAATACCCAAGGCATAGGTATTTTGTTCGGTAAGAAGTTTTTCTTATTTCATTTCATATTTGATTTGTAAGTTTCACTCTCGGTTGTGAGAGTGTGGTTGTGATCCCGGGTTGTGGGAGTCACAAATTACATTTTGTATGATTTGACTTGTGGAGGTTTTTCACAAGTATTTCATAGTGGAAATCTTGAGTTAGGGTTTCTAACTCAAGTATCCGGAGGGGATCCGGGTGGTTGGGACGTAGGATCACCGGGAACAAGTCGGGGAGACTTGGGTGGATCCGAACCCAGTAACATCTCTTGTTTGCGTTGTTAATTTTGTGTTGTCATTCAATTTAAGCTTCCGCAAATTGATTTGGTAGTTGTTTGCATTATAATTAGGAATTATACTCCTCGTTATTTTTAAAGTACTATTCACCCCCCCTCTAGTACTTGTGCAGTAGCTTGTAGGGCATTACATTTGGTATCAGAGCCAGATACTTAGCTATGTCTGCCAACGACAACAAGACCGTGCGTCCACCTTCCAACTATGACACCTTCAGAAACCGTGAAGGAGCATCTTCGGTGATGGAAGGACATTCCTCTACGAGGCCTCCATTCTTCAACGGTACCAACTACGGGTACTGGAAATGCCGGATGGAAACCTTCCTCCGGAGTGCGTCTCTATGGAGGACTACAATGAAGGAATACATTGAACCCAAAGAAGAAGACTTTGAGAAATGGACTACCGCGGAGATCGCCGCGGAGGTAAGCAATGCCAAGGCAATGAACGCCTTGCAATGCGCATTGGAGCCCGAGGACTTCAATAAGATATGCACATGTAAGAGTGCATATCAAATTTGGAACTCCCTCCTCATTCTACATGAAGGGACGAGTCGGGTAAGAGACTCTAAACTCGTAGTTGTAAACAAAGATTACGAAATGTTTCATATGCAACAGGGCGAGAAGATGAAGGAGTATTACGCTCGCTTCGTCGACATCATAAACGAGTTAGAGGCTCTCGGCAAATCCTACACCCAAAAGGAGAAGTGTTCGAAGCTTATCGAAGGACTTCCTTCTTCTTGGGAAAAGCACACCTTCGCCATCGAGGAAGGTAATGACATGAACAAGTACACCGTAGTTCAACTAATGGGTACTTTAATGTCATACGAGGCACGCAAGGATAGCAAGCTCAAATTGCAGGAAAAGATGAAGTCCTACCTAAAGCAAGACGAGCCAAAGAAGAAGGCCATTGCTTTCAAGGCCGCTCCATCCACATCCACATCAACCGATGATGAAGACTCGGAAAACGAGTTGGACTTGGAGTCCATGGCACTCATGGCCAAGAAGTTCAACCGTTTCTTCCGAAAAGGTAACTATAAGAACAAAGCTAAATTTGGTTCTTCTAACGCCTCTTCCTCTCCTTTGTGTTTCAAGTGCAATAAGCCAGGACACATGAAAGCGGAGTGTCCTCTCAACAAGCAAAAGGAGAAGTGGAAGGCGCCAAAGTATGACAAGTCCAAGAAATACAAGAAAGGAAACAAAAAGGGACTTGTCGGAGCAACGTTCACCGAATTCGAGGATTCCTCAAGCGGAGAGTCGGACGATGAGCAAGTGGAGCAAGCGCACATGTGCTTCATGGCAAGAGAGGAGCATGATCAAGTATCCTCCTCTTCCGATGATAGTGATGACGAAGGCAACGATGAGGTAACTATGGATGACCTTAGGAATGCTAACTCTCAACTATGGTCAAAATACACTAAATTAGTAAATAGATATACTAAAGTAAAAGATGACCTTGCTAGCATTCAAACCTCGCCTAAGACTATCATCACCAACAACGACACTGTTGTTGAAGAGTTAAGAAATGAGATTGTTAATCTCAAATCTAAACTTGAACATGTTAGCATTGAGGATCCGGAAGAACATAAGATAGCGGATTTAACTTCTCAAAACTCGACTTTGAGTATTGAGAACGAGAATCTTAAATCTCGTGTTTATGTGCTCACATCGCAAATATCCACTTTGGATACTTCTTTGCGTTCTCTCAAAGAGAAATATGAGAACACATTGGGCCGAATCAACGAATTCAACAAGGGTAAGGGCCATTTGGATAATATCCTAAAAGACTTACTCCCGGCCAAACACCACATTGGCTTGGGGTATATGATGAGAAATTCTTCCAAGTCGGTCACTACTTTTGTTAGGCCAACTTCCGAAGCCTCAACGAGTGGGAGCAAACATTCTATTGGGAGTTCATCTTCCAATGGTGCTTCCACCTCGTCCACACCCTCTTTCGGAAAGAAACCCACTTTGGGTGGACCTCCAAAGAAGGGGCATGCTTATATGTACACCAATACCATGCCACGTAGGAACACACGTCCTACTCCACCGGCTCACACATATGATGATTTTTATGTAACACATTCTCGGGCACGTGCACACAATGTGAGACACCCTCATGCATGTGTTCCCTCACATGCATATGTTCACCCACCTCATCGTATGAATAATTCTCGTCGTGCACCATTCCATCATGTCCCGTATGCCTATCCACAACATGCATCACGTAGAAATCAACGTCGTATGCATGCACCCAATAGGATGAGGGCTCCCAAGATTTTCACAATTTGGAGCCCAAAGGACACAAGCATGGACGAAAAACAAATGTATATGAATGCTTATTTTTCGGATGTTGTGCATAGTAGAAATTATGTGGGGAAGTCTAAGTCCAATTGGACTTGGCTTCCAAAGGTCTAATCTTTTGGACCCAATGACCTTGGGTACCATGATATGAAATTCTCTATCTTTAGGTACTCAAGGAAAAGAAAAAGAAAAGGAGCAACAAATTTAAATTTAGCTCCAAGGGAAATTGGATACTCGATAGCGGGTGTTCAAAACACATGACGGGTGACGCTAGTTTGCTCTCCGGAGTGGTTCCCATAGCAAATGAAAACCGCGTCGTATTTGGAGGCAACGAGAGCGGAACCATCATAGGTGTTGGTAAAGTGGGTAACCCTTCTAAACCCCTAATTAGTGATGTTTATCTTGTTAGTGGTTTAAATCATAATCTTATTTCAATAAGCCAACTTTGTGACAAAGGTTACAAAGTTAGCTTTGCGAAAGGATTGTGTCATATTTTAAGAAAATATAATGATAAATTATTATTTTCCGGCACTCGTCATAAAGATATTTATATTTTGGATCTTCCTAAGTCATATGAACAATGTCTCGTTGCCAACACAAGTGAACAACACTTATGGCATCGACGCTTTGGACATGTGAACTTTGGAACACTATATAAGCTTTCAAAATTAAGTTCCATTAAAGGTTTTCCGAAGCTTGTTTTTGAAAAGAAAAGTTTTTGTGATTGTTGTCAACGTGGCAAGCTTCCTAAATCTTCATTTAAACCTAAGAAAAGCATTTCTACTAAACGGCCACTAGAGCTATTACATCTAGACTTATTTGGGCCAACTAGAGTTGCCTCCTTAGGAAATGCAAGATATGGACTTGTCATCATAGATGACTATTCAAGATTTACATGGGTATTTTCATTGTGTAATAAAAATGAAGCTTTTGAAAACTTCACAATTTTTGTCAAGAAAGTCACTTAGGAACCACCATTGTCACTATTCGTAGTGATCATGGAGGTGAATTTGAGAATGAGTCTTTTGAGACATTTTGTGATGAAGTTGGTATTACTCACACCTTCTCTTTCCCTCGTGCACCTCCTCAAAATGGTGTAGTTGAGAGAAAGAATAGGACGCTAGTGGAGTGTGCTCGCACTATGCTTGATGATAGCCAACTTGGCCATCGATTTTGGGTGGAAGCGGTACACACCGCTTGCTATGTGTTTAATAGAATACTTTTGAGGCCCGGCACTAAACAAACTTGTTATGAATTGTTGTTTGGTAGGTTGCCTCAAGTTAAACATTTTCGTGTTTTTGGTTCGAAATGTTTTATTAAGAACACGTATGGTAGTTTGGACAAATTCGATCCAAGATCCGATGAGGGGATTTTTGTTGGATATTCTTCGCGTAGCAAAGCCTACCGGATATTCAACAAACGAACCTCAACGATCGAGGAGTCGCTTCATGTCTCTTTTAATGAAGGATTTGTTCCAACTAGAATTTCAAATGATAATGATTCTATGGATGTTTTATGTGATTCATTTGATAGTTCTAAGTCTTATGATTCTATTGATTCTATTGAGACTAACCCAACTAACGAAGTTGTTGAGAATGTTCCTAGTGATCAAGGTATTCCCAAACGGCTTCATACCGTTCGTGACCATCCTCATGAGCAAGTCATTGACAATATCTATGATAGTGTCAAGACGAGATCGCAAGTGAACTACTTCGCTCATTGTGCCTTTGCCTCCTCGATAGAGCCAAAGAATATTAATGAAGCATGCGAAGATAGCGCTTGGATCTTAGCCATGGAGGAGGAGCTCATTCAATTCGAGAGAAATGAAGTTTGGGAGCTTGTTCCATTGCCATCGAAGAACCACACCGTCATAGGGACAAAGTGGATCTTCAAGAACAAAACCGACGAAAACCAAGTCGTCGTCCGGAACAAAGCTCGGTTAGTTGCTCAAGGCTATCGACAAGAGGAAGGTATTGATTTCGAAGAATCCTTCGCTCCGGTAGCTAGATTAGAATCAATTAGATTATTATTGTCTTTTGCATGCCATAAGGATTTTAAATTATTTCAAATGGATGTTAAAAGTGCATTTTTAAACGGAGATGTTGTTGAGGAAGTTTACGTTTCTCAACCTCCGGGCTTCATAAATGAAAAATTTCCAAATCATGTTTTTAAACTAAAGAAAGCGCTTTACGGCTTAAGACAAGCTCCTCGAGCTTGGTATGATCGCCTAAAGAATTTTCTTTTGGATTTGAATTTTAAAATGGGAGAAGCCGATTCTACACTTTTTGTTAAGCATGCGAATAATGATATAATTTTAGTTCAAATATATGTTGATGATATCATTTTCGGTGCTACTAACTTTGCTCTTTGCGAAGAGTTCTCTAATGTTATGAAGGAACAATTTGAGATGAGCCACATGGGTGAGCTCAAGTATTTCTTAGGTCTCCAAATTCGCCAAATGGACGATGCAATCTTCATCCACCAAACGAAGTATACGGTGGAATTGCTAAAGCGATTTGGAATGGAGAGTGCTTCCGGGAAAAAGACTCCAATGAGCACGACTACGCATCTTGACAAGGATACGGGCGGTAAGGATGTAGACATTCGTCTATATCGAGGTATGATAGGTAGTTTGCTTTATCTTACCGCAAGTAGGCCCGATATTATGTTCGCCGTATGCGTATGTGCTCGTTATCAATCTCAACCTAAGGAATCTCACTTAGTAGCGGTAAAGCGTATTTTTCGCTATCTAAGTTACACTTTAGATTTTGGATTACTTTATCCGAAATCTAGCACATATGAGTTAATCTCATATAGTGATGCCAATTATGTGGGATGCAAATTCGACAGGAAAAGTACTAGTGGCACTTGCCATTTTATAGGAAATTCTCTTGTCTCTTGGTTTTCCAAGAAACAAAATTCCGTATCACTTTCAACCACCGAGGCGGAATATATTGCCGCCGGTGCCGCGTGTGCTCAAGTTCTTTGGATGAGACACACACTTAAAGACTTTGGTATAAATTGTGATACTTGCCCTATCATGGTTGACAACCAAAGTGCAATATGTCTTTCCAAGAACCCGGTACACCATTCCCGTTAGAAACACATAGATGTCCGACACCACTTTTTAGATGATCATGTTGCTAAAAAGGACATCATTTTAGTGTACGTTGAAACCCAAAAGCAAATCGCCGATATTTTCACGAAACCCCTAAAGGAGGACTCCTTTGTGCGGTTGCGTCGAGAATTGGGGATTATGGGTGAATCTGAGATATAGGATTCATGTTTCATTCAATAATTTTGCATGCTATTATATTTGGCAATATCTCTTTCATGCTAGAATTATTGGATTTTTCGGGAATTTATGTGATATTTTGATTTTTCGTTCGATTTGTGCGTAATCGTCAAATTTTGAGTTTTCGATGTTTAATGGGGTAGTTTAGATGATTATTGAGAGTTTTGAGATATATCGTCCAAGCGTATTGTGGAGAGAAATTGATTTTCAAATTTTTAACTCTTTAGTCGGTTCATGTTCAGTGACCGACCGACTAGATTGAGAACTAGTCGGTCAGTAAATGAACGCAGACCGACTAAATCTTGTCAGTATATCTTGGATTCAGCCACTGTTTACAACTAGTCGGTTCAAGCTCATTGACCGACCGACTAGATCGTGATCTAGTCGGTCAGTGCTTGAACTGTGACCGACTAGTTGTGCCAGGGACTGTTTGGTCTTTTGCGATTTCGACCGACTTAAACTCGATCTAAACCGATTAATTCTCACTTTAGTCGGTTGATTTTTCTCTCCTCCAGCTCGAAACCCCGTCCTCCCTCTAACCCTTCGACTTCCGATCGATCTCCGGCCATTTTCCGGCCGTCTCCGTCGATCTCCACCGTCGGCCCCTCCTTCTAGGTGATTTCTTCTCCTTCTAGGGTTAGATTTCCTTTCCTAGAGCTAGGGCTTGCTCGGTTTCTAGGGTTCTTAGGGTTTATCTTTCTTTTTCGGCTAGGGCTTCTACTTTTGATCATCTTGTGCCGTGTCTTGCTTCGACTATGGCAAGAACACGTATTCCGATCACTCCGTCTAGCCCCTCTCCGATGACCGTTGATCCAAACCCTTCGGATCCTGAACTTCCAACCCCTCCGAAACGTCGAGCCAAGACCACCCAACCTTCGTCGTCTTCGCCTCCTCTCAAGAAGAAGAGGACGACGACCGCTAAACCTAGAGGTCAACCGAAACCCAAACCCAAGCCTAAGCCAAAGGCCAAAATTCTTGCCTCTCCTTCTTCGTTCCATACTCCTACCGATTTCGATACGGAGTATAACCCCGAGACCGAGACTCATAGGGAACCCACTCCTCCTATCCATCCCGAGTCTAGCACCCACCCTCGTACGTCTACCCGAAAGCCTAAGGGAAAGGGTCCGATGCCGGTGGGCGGTGTCGATATTTCGTTGTGTCGCGACGACCCGTTGTGTCTCGCGGCATACAACCGTATCGAACATTGCCCGCTGCTTCTAGAGCATTTCGTCCAGTTTAGCGACTTTATAGGGTTAGCTGATCTTCTCTCTTCGTCGGGTCTCCTCGATTATCTTCGATATGACTCGAAGGCGAATCCTCACCCCTACCCTAGTTTAGTGAAGCTTTTCTATGCGAATAGGATCCGGGGTCAGTACGATCAGACCCACTCTGTTGAGACGACCGTTTTAGGGACTCCTATAGTCCTCACAACGGAAATCTTAGGAGAGATTTTGGGTATCTCTTCGTCTGGCCTTCTTCCCTCTGATATCTCGGTTGACGATATTTCTTCTCTTGATCAGACCATCCTTTCAGAGATTTTCCATCAGATCCCTCCTGCCATGATTGGCGTGCCATCTAAATCATTCAAGCCTAATGCGTGGGTCCTAAATCTGATTCTGAAGTCGTGCTTGCTTCCCAAGTACGGCTCCTCATCTTTACCATCCCAGCCATTTTTGAAGCTTATCTATGCGATCTTCATGGGGAGCTCGATTAATTGGGCTCGAATTATACTCGATAAGATTGACTCTTTCGAGTGTATTCGAAAGTCCAATAAATCGGCTCATATCCCATTTCCTTGCATGTTGACCCTCGTTTTTCGTCATTTTCGTGTCACGTTGCCTCGTGACGATGAGCATCCCCTTGGTCCTCCCCTGAATGCGACGGCCGTCAAGAAATCTCTTGCGGCGCTTTGTCACGTTCAGAGGACGACACCTTCAGCGTCTGCCCCTGCCTCTGCCAGTGCCTCTGCTACTCCCGTTGCCACCCTTGATGATGTCGTCCGGATACTTCTTCGTCACGAGTCCCGCTTGGCTCGTACCGAGGAGGTAGTCTGCCGTATGGCTCGTCAGATGGGTGTTGAGCTTCCTCCTTCCGTGTCTGAGGATGAGGAGTTAGATGAGATGGCTGAGGAGGACATTGAGGAGCTTTGTCGTGCTTCGACTCGTGCCCCCGAGGGCACTTCTGCTGGTACTGCTGCTGGTGGTGCTACCTCTTCCGGTGCTGCTGTTGCTGCTACGTCTGCTGGTGCCCCCGAGAGCACACCTGTTGCCACCACTCCTGTGGTGGATACTCCGACTGGTGCTCCCGAGGCCACTACGGTTGCTGCTTCAGAGGTTGCCACTTCAGTCGTCTCTCCTGCTGATCTTCCAGACGTTCGTGCTGATCCAGTCACCTCTTCTGCTCCTGCTGAGCCTGCAGTTGTTTCTGATCCTCCCGCTGCCTCTTGAGTTTCTTCGAGGCCTCTCCTGATACTCATTGGATGATATATCTAGTTGTGAGAGATGTTGGGTAGGATAGTGTGGGTGGCTATGTATTTTGGATCATTTTGATGTTTTGTTTTGATATCTGTGCTGATGTATTTTGCATTCCGACATGATGTATTTTTTTGTGATGATGTATGATGTATTTTTGTGCCCCGATCTGTCGATCGTCGGTGTGTATATCGGTGATGTACTCTGCTTCATGCATTATATATATATATATATATATATATATATCAGTTGACATTTCATTATTTTGTGCAATGTGTAATTTTTATGTCTCTGATGTTTGATTTCGTCGCTCGACGATATTCACTTGGTTTAATAGAAATTTCTTCTATGAAAACATAGAATTGTTTTCCATGCACTAAATTAACCAAGAAATGTTGATATTGGATAGTGTATTCCATAACTCAATCCGTTAAATTGATTTGAGTTTTGATGATTTCGTTTTATGATTTTTCGACTTTGGTATCTTTGACACACCTTGATTCAATTTGTATTTTTCTCTTTGGTGTCACTTGAACCTTCGTCGTATTCTACGACTCCCGTGCTTTTTAATTTGAGGCCATTGTTGTTGTCGTTGTTATCCTCCCGCTCTTTTTGCTTATGCCAAAGGGGGAGAGATATAATGATGTGCCAAATGAAAATTTAAAGCATTTCTCCAAGAATCTAACTTGATGTGTTAGATTCAGGGGGAGTTAAGATATATAAATGGATTTTCAAATCCGATATTTCAATAACCTTCATTTGGTATTTCAATAATTCAACAATCGATTCTCATTTAATATACTTCACTCGTCTGCTTGATGCGTATCATTTTTGTTTAAATTGGAATTAACGTGTCATCAATGCAGGGGGAGTAAGTAAATTTCATTTGAATTATTATTTTTGATTATTATTTATGTTGGTTTGTCATCACCAAAAACGGGGAGAATGTTGGATATTGGACTCCCCGGATTTGGTTTTGGATGATGAACAAACATAAATATAATATGAACTAACACTTTGTGAGCGCAGTTATGGAGATCGTCGCCAAATTCACATGAATATCAATAACGACGTCTCAAGACTTCTCAAAGCACGTGATCGTATGCCTAAAGCTTCGTTGAAGCTTATGGACCTATTTAGAAGTCATGAAGATTCGATTGAAGCTATTGAAGACGGTATCGTCAAGTTTATTTAATAGTCTTTAAGCTTCTTTCGTAGAATGTTAAGCCTTGAGTAGGTCTTACGTTTTAATTCTTCATAACGCTCATATCTTAGCTCTAGGATCTTAGTAGAAGTCCATACAATTCTTCCCGAAGCTTCGCGCTTCGATTCGGGACTTCTTGTGCATGTTAGTTGGTTCAAGAAGAAGAACTGACCGACTAGATGGTGATCTAGTCGGTCAGCCAAGCTTCTTGGACCGACTAGTTTTAGTCAGTTAATTCTTAGCTCTTTAATGTTTACAGTTAGTCGGTCTAAGTTGACTCACCGACCGACTAGTTTGTGAACTAGTCGGTCAGTGATGCTTCTGTGACCGACTAGTTGAGCTTTCCCTGAACATGCACATTTTAACCTTGAGCTACTGTTTATCATTAGTCGGTCTGTGCTCATTGATCGACCGACTAGTTGATGAACTAGTCGGTCAACTTTCCTTCTTGGACCGACTAGGTTAGTTTACTGTACATGCCAAATTCTTCACCATACTTACTGTTTATCGTTAGTCGGTCTATGTTCATTTGGTGACCGACTAGTTGGTGAATTAGTCGGTCAACATTTGTTCTTGGACCGACTAAGTACAATTGTCACGACCCGCTTCCCTAAAATGGAGGCGAGACGTGAAAAGGTCCGCACGAGAGTGGAGCTGTGAAGCCCCAAACCCGATAAGCGTCCACAATACATAAACAGGTCCCTGTAACCACAACAGAATAGCAATAATAATACAAGGAGAGACTGAGATAAAATTCACATCTCACAAATATTGTCCAGCATCACAAATAAGTTCAACATCCAGAAAAGCCACCAGGCTAAAAGAAAAGAGTCTAAAGGCCCAGAACAAGGCCAACAAAAGCAACAACATAACAAAGTATGGGTGCCACGCACCAATAACAAACAACTGTCTAACAAAAATAAAACGCAACGGAGACACTAGGACTGGTCCCCAGTGTCCACGTACTCCCCGTCAAACACAAGCTCGGGCTCGGCGTCAGCAAACACCTCGTCCTCAACGAGGTACTCGGGCTCAGGATCTAACATGTGTCACCCAAAAGAGTAAAGGGGCACATGTCAGCAAGTCTAAAAGACTTGGGCAAGGAAACTGAAAGTGAGGCATCTAGCAACCTAGCAGTTATAGTATTAAGTAATGACATGACAGTTAAGCATGATGCAACAGTTTAAAAAGAGAAGCAAGCATGCACAATGTAGCAAAAGCTACCAAATCACTAATCACTTATCATTTAACACTTATCACTTATCACTTATCACTTAGTGCATAGAGAGTCCACCTGCTGGCCAGCTCGTGGCTCAGGCCGCTTATCTCTACCACTATTAATCACTTGTCACTGGTAAACACTTAGTGCATAGAGAGTCCACCTGCTGGCCAGCTCGTGGCTCAGGCCGCTTATCTCTATCACTATTAATCACTTGTGCACTAGAGAGTCCACCTGCTGGCCGGAGTGGCGGATCAGGCCAACTCGGGGCTCAGGCCGCTTATCTCTTACCCCACCCATATGTGTCGAGCGTTGGGGTTTCCAACTCACTAAGCTTGCTTCTGGAACACGAGCCAGGAATATAATATTGTAGCGTGCGCTACGCAATCACGATGAATAATCACTATGCAAAGACATGAACAGATATTTGCGTACCGTTAATTTAAATTAAACGTGACAGGCAAAATGCAATGACATGAACATATTCGCGTACCGTTAATTGAAAGTAAACATGACATGGTAATTGTGCAACATGCTAATAGTCGGAATTAGCTTCGTTGTCAAGCTAATTCCCCAATTTGCGCCTAGGCGAGTTTCATTTCGTCGCCTAGCCTCTTTTACGCCTACAACATGCAAATGGCCTAAAACATGGCCTAAACCCTAAGTGGCAAGTTTCACTTGCCTAGCACCGGGGATGACGATCAACCTCGTCACACGGATGCTATCTACGAGGAAATCGCTGTTTAGGGGGAAACAAACACCAAACACATGAAATTAATTAGGGTTTCACCAAAATTATAAATAAGTTATAAAAACAACGGTAGATCGATCTCTTACCGAGAGGAGACGGAAGGAACACTCCGGGGAACCCTAGGATCAAATCTGGAGAAGATTGGAGAAGATTGGGGAAACTAGGGTTTTGGGGGATTTGGGGATTTGATGGGTTTTGGTGAGATTTTGGGGAAGATGAGAGGTAGATAGGGTAGATGGATGGTTTGGATGATGGATTTAGGGCTTGGAATGAAGCATTGGAGCTTGGAGGAAGGTGGGGGATCAATGGGGGCGATTTTAGGGTTTAGGGTCGAGTTGGAGGGGAAGAAAACGTTTGGGTTGGGTATTTATAGGCTAGGCTGGCGGCTAGGGCAAAACTAGGGTTTACAGCACTAGTTAGTCGGTCAAAGAACAACCACTGACCGACTAGTTTGACAACTAGTCGGTCGGTCGACCAACGCAGACCGACTAAGTGTAAACAGTAGCTGCAGGTGAAATTAGGATTCTAGAGTTAGTCGGTCCATGAACAAATACTGACCGACTAGTTTGGAAACTAGTCGGTCGATGAACGTTCTTAGACCGACTAAGAGTAAACAGTAACTGATACAAAAATAATTTGATGAGTTAGTCGGTTCAAGAAGCATTGCTGACCGACTAGTTTGCAACCTAGTCGGTCAACCAACGTTCTTAGACCGACTAACGATAAACAGTAACTCCTGAGAAATTTAGAGAGCAAACTAGTCGGTCCAAGAAGGATTGCCGACCGACTGGATCGTCATCTAGTCGGTCGGTGGCCCTTCTTACACCGGCTAATGAGCACAGAAAAGTACCGATACGGAGCGCGGGGCCCCGGGATCGATTCCTAAGACTCCTAGGCTTGATCTAATAGTTAGATACGACCGTTATGAAGTCCGTCACGAGCGACACACTTCGAAATCGACAATCCTAAGGAAGAAGCGAGAAAATACGACGAATCGATCGAAAATGAAAACTACGGAGACGAAAACCACACAAGAGGAGAAAATCCACCAAAACATATATTATAATATATAAAATCCAGATACATGAAAAGCAGTCGTTACATCCTCCCCAACTTAAGAAAAATTCCGTCCTCGGAATTTCCAAAACTCACGAGTCCGGAAACAAAAGTGGAAAACGCTCTCGCATCTCATCCTCATTCTCCCAAGTAGACTCTCCAGGTGAACCGTGTCGCCACATCACCCTCACAAGATTAACAATCTTGTTCCGAAGCGATTTCTGACGCCTGTCCAGAATCTGCACTGGATGCTGGTCATACGTCATATCGGGGCGAACGGTAATCTCCGAAAAATCCACCGCATGAGACGGATCGCTAATGTATCGACGAAGCTGCGACACATGGAAAACATTGTGAACTCCTTCCAAAGACGGCGGCAAGGCCAAGCGATAAGCTACCTCGCCAACCCTCTCCAAAACGTCAAACGGTCCAATGTATCGCGGGCTCAACTTTCCACGCTTCCCAAAACGAATCACACCACGATTCGGGGAAATCTTCAAGAACACATGGTCACCCGGCTGAAACTCCAAAGGACGACGTTTAGCATCCGCCCAATGCTTAAAACGGTCCTGAGCAATTCTCAACCTCTCCCGAATATTCCTGACGATATCCACGGCCTCCACGATCATCTCAGGTCCCAACAACTCCCGATCACCAACGTCATCCCAACTCAATGGCGATCGACATTTCCTCCCATAAAGAGCGGCGAAAGGCGCCATGCTAATACTCGCCTGGAAGCTGTTGTTGTAAGAGAACTCCACCAAGTGTAGATGGTCCTCCCACGAACCCTTGAAATCCAACATGCACGCCCTCAGCATGTCTTCCAAAATCTGAATCGTCCTCTCGGACTGGCCATCCGTCTGCGGATGGTACGCCGTGCTGAAACTCAGACGCGTACCCAAGCTCTTCTGCAAACTCTGCCAGAACTGAGATGTGAACCTCGTGTCTCTGTCAGACACGATACTCACGGGGACTCCGTGAAGTCGCACAACTTCCTGCACGATTCACGTTACATCACTATCCAAACTAGGAAAAGGAATTAAAGACGGAGAGTAAAAGAATTTTACCTCCATATATCTCCTTGCTAGCGCCTCAGTGGACTGTCCCACTCGGAACGGAATAAAGTGCGCAGATTTGGTCAATCGATCCACGATCACCCAAATCGCGTCATTCTGCTTCGGACTCCGAGGTAGTCCAGTCACGAAATCCATAGTGATGTGTTGCCACTTCCACTCCGGAATCGGAAGCGGTTGTAGCAACCCGGCCGAACGCTGATGCTCCGCCTTCACTTGCTGGCAAACCAAGCACTTGGCTACACTCCGAGCCATGCTCCTCTTCATACCATGCCACCAATAATTCAGACGAAGATCCTGGTACATCTTGGTGCCACCAGGATGCACAGAATACGGCGAACCGTGTGCCTCCACCATCAGCTCCTCTCTGATATCCCCAGCAGGCACACACAACCTGGCTCCAAACCTCAGCGAGCCATCCTCATGAATCAAGAAGTCAGTCCGCAGACCGGCTTCCACCATCTCCCGAATCCTCACCAGCTTCGGATCCTCAGCCTGGCCAGCCTTAATCCGATCCACGATCGTCGACTGTACCTGCATGTACATCAACGAAGAAGCCTCCCCAGGAAGAACAATTTCCACTCCAGACTCGCAAAAATCCTGCTGCAATCTCCACTGCGAGGTCAAAATCATCACCGCTGGCAGCCTACTCAAAGCATCTGGAACCACATTCACCTTGCCAGGGTGATACTGCAAATCAATATCATAATCCGCCATAAGCTCCAACCATCGACGCTGTCGCATGTTGAGCTCCTTCTGAGTGAAAATATACTTCAAGCTTTTATGATCGGTGAAAATCTTCACTTTCTCACTCAGCAAGAAGTGCCTCCAAATCTTAAGAGCAAACACAACGGCAGCCAACTCCAAATCATGCGTCGGATAATTCTTCTCATGAACCTTAAGCTGACGAGACGCATACGCCACCACATGTCCATGCTGATGCAACACACAACCGAGACCCTTGCCAGAAGCATCGCAAAAGATCTCAAATCCACCGCTGCGATCAGGCACAACAAGAATAGGGGCAGTCGTCAACCTCTCCTTCAGAATACCAAAAGCACTCTCACAATCACCCGACCAAACAAAAGCAACCTCCTTCCGCGTCAACCTGGTCATCGGCTCAGCAATACGGGAAAATTCCTTAATGAATCGCTGATAATAACCAGCAAGTCCGAGAAAACTCCGAATCTCAGACGCAGACAACGGAACAGGCCACTCCCTGATGGCCCTAATCTTCTCGGGATCCACAGAAATACCACCTCCAGACACCACATGCCCCAGAAAAGCAACTCGATCCAGCCAAAACTCGCACTTCGAAAACTTAGCATACAAACGATGCTTCCTCAAAATCTCCAACACCGTCCTCAAGTGCGAGGCATGCTCTTCCTCCGACTTCGAATAGATCAGAATGTCGTCAATAAAGATAACGACAAACTTATCCAAAAAGTCGTAGAAAATCAGGTTCATCAGATTCATGAAAACTGCGGGCGCGTTAGTTACGCCAAAAGGCATAACCACGAACTCATAGTGTCCATACTTCGTCCTGAACGCTGTCTTTGGAACATCTCCCTTCTTCACCTTCAACTGATGGTAACCACTCCTCAAATCCAACTTAGAAAACACCCTCGAACCTCCAAGCTGATCAAAAATATCATCAATGCGAGGCAACGGGTATTTATTCTTAATGGTCACCGCATTCAACTCCCGATAATCCACGCACATGCGACGCGAACCATCCTTCTTCTTAACCAACAACACCGGTGCTCCCCACGGAGACACGCTAGGATTAATATAACCCTTCTGCAACAACTCATCCAACTGCTTCCGCAACTCTTCCAATTCTGCAGGTGCCATACGATACGGCGCCTTCGAAATCGGCTGCGCACCCGGAACAAGATCGATAGAAAATTCCAAAGCCCGATCAGGTGGCAAACCAGACATCTCCTCGGGGAAGACGTCGCCAAAATCACGCACCACAGCTGGCCACTCCAGCTCCATCTGCATAGCCACAGCCTCCACCGGCCTGGCCTGAAATCTGATAGGACCAAGCGAACTGCTACCACGACTGAAATCGAATACTGGATGTCCGGGAATCTCGAACACCACCCTCTTCCTCCTGCAGTCAATCGTAGCATAGAAGCTCGCAAGCCAGTCCATCCCAAGAACTGCATCATAGTTGATGATGTCGTGGACAATGAAATCAGCGAAAAGCTCATGTCCACAGACCACCAACGAGCAAGAATTGCAACCACGATGCACCGAGACCATGCCATTCCCTGTAACGATATTCCAACTCTTGGGGAGAGGGGACGTCGACAAGGAATGCCTCTCCACGAAGCTCCGAGAAATAATGCACATCGATGCACCAGAGTCAAAGAGGACTCGTGCAGGAAATGTGCACACCAAAATCACACCTAATCAATCAATTAACAATCAAACCCTAGTCTAGCAAACAAGCAAGTTCAAGCAAACAACATAATCTAGCAATCAAGACCAAATAAGAAAGTAATAGCTAGAATGAGGATTACCTGCGATAACCTCATCCACTGCTTCGCTCTCCGCAGCGGTCATCAGAAAAGCCTGCCTCCTCGGCTGAGCAGCCTGCTGAAAAGCCTGCCTCTGTGGAACAAGAGCTGCTCCATGTCCAGCAGGAACAGACGCTCGCTGATGCAACGGCTGGGCAGCAATAGGTGCCTTCCAAGGCTGCTTCAACCTCGGGCACTCCCTGAGAGCATGGGCGGGATCTCCGCAGGCGATACATTGCCCCAAGAACCTCCTACACGATTCCTTGACATGGCCCTCCTTGCCACAAAAATGGCAAGTCCTCCGAGCAGGCCCTACTGGTCTCTTAAACTGAACAGGCTGGTTCGGCCTGAATCCAGGCCGAACCACAGCTCTCGCCTGTTCCACAGGCCTCTTCCCAGCACCAACCACAGATCCTCTCCTCTGGTTCACGAGCAGCTCCTGCCTCTTGGCAGCTACTAGAACCTTCTGATAAGATTCCCGGTCAGAGGAGGTCACAAAGCTCTGGAGCTCCGAAGCAAGCCCCTGCAGGAACCTCTGAGCTCTCTCCTCAGCGTCCTGCACCATCTTCGGTGCAAACCGACTAAGCCTCATGAACTCCTGGTGGTACATGTCCACCGACGAGTTCCCCTGCTTCAGATCGATAAAACGCTGCAGTATCTCCTCCTTGGCAGCCTTCGGGAAGAACTCACCCTCAAATCTGGCTTTGAAGGTAGCCCAAGCTATCGGCTCCACCAACAACTTCTCCTCTGCATCCCACCAATTCCTGGCGTTATCCTTCAGCTGCCTCTTCGCCAAATCAACCCATCCAGCCGGGGTGATCTTGGCCATCTTCAGATTGTCCTCGACGTTCCGAATCCACTCATCGGCAGCCAGAGGACCCTCAGAACCATCAAAATATGCGGGACCCAGCTCCCGAAATTGCTTCGCTCCTGGCTCAGAGCGAGGGGCATCCGGAAGAACCCGGGCAGCTCGAGCAGGTGGAGCATTCTGGACTTGCAAAAGCACGCCCTACTGCACTTGCATCATCTGGATCATCATCCGCATCATCTCACCGCTGGTGGGTTCCCGCTCAGGCTCCTCATCATGAGGGAGCGCACCACTGCCCCCACCACGGGTGAAACGTCTTCCTGCCATCTAGTGACACGGAAAACAAATCAGATTAGACTCATAGCTTATGACTCGAACGTCAAACTTAGTTTATTGGACATTCTAATGTTATTATCGCTATTCCAAAAATCGCAGTTACAGAAGATGACCTGCATGGGCCACCACTAAAACCTGTCACGACCCGCTTCCCTAAAATGGAGGCGAGACGTGAAAAGGTCCGCACGAGAGTGGAGCTGTGAAGCCCCAAACCCGATAAGCATCCACAATACATAAACAGGTCCCTGTAACCACAACAGAATAGCAATAATAACACAAGGAGAGACTGAGATAAAATTCACATCTCACAAATATTGTCCATCATCACAAATAAGTTCAACATCCAGAAAAGCCACCAGGCTAAAAGAAAAGAGTCTAAAGGCCCAGAACAAGGCCAACAAAAGCAACAACATAACAAAGTATGGGTGCCACGCACCAATAACAAACAACTGTCTAACAAAAATAAAACGCAACGGAGACACTAGGACTGGTCCCCAGTGTCCACGTACTCCCCGTCAAACACAAGCTCGGGCTCGACGTCAGCAAACACCTCGTCCTCAACGAGGTACTCGGGCTCAGGATCTAACATGTGTCACCCAAAAGAGTAAAGGGGCACATGTCAGCAAGTCTAAAAGACTTGGGCAAGGAAACTGAAAGTGAGGCATCTAGCAACCTAGCAGTTATAGTATTAAGTAATGACATGACAGTTAAGCATGATGCAACAGTTTAAAAAGAGAAGCAAGCATGCACAATGTAGCAAAAGCTACCAAATCACTAATCACTTATCATTTAACACTTATCACTTATCACTTATCACTTATCACTTAGTGCATAGAGAGTCCACCTGCTGGCCAGCTCGTGGCTCAGGCCGCTTATCTCTACCACTATTAATCACTTGTCACTGGTAAACACTTAGTGCATAGAGAGTCCACCTGCTGGCCAGCTCGTGGCTCAGGCCGCTTATCTCTATCACTATTAATCACTTGTGCACTAGAGAGTCCACCTGCTGGCCGGAGTGGCGGATCAGGCCAACTCGGGGCTCATGCCGCTTATCTCTTACCACACCCATATGTGTCGAGCGTTGGGGTTTCCAACTCACTAAGCTCGCTTCTGGAACACGAGCCAGGAATATAATATTGTAGCGTGTGCTACGCAATCACGATGAATAATCACTATGCAAAGACATGAACAGATATTTGCGTACCGTTAATTTAAATTAAACGTGACAGGCAAAATGCAATGACATGAACATATTCGCGTACCGTTAATTGAAAGTAAACATGACATGGTAATTGTGCAACATGCTAATAGTCGGAATTAGCTTCGTTGTCAAGCTAATTCCCCAATTTGCGCCTAGGCGAGTTTCATTTCGTCGCCTAGCCTCTTTTACGCCTACAACATGCAAATGGCCTAAAACATGGCCTAAACCCTAAGTGGCAAGTTTCACTTGCCTAGCACCGGGGATGACGATCAACCTCGTCACACGGATGCTATCTACGAGGAAATCGCTGTTTAGGGGGAAACAAACACCAAACACATGAAATTAATTAGGGTTTCACCAAAATTATAAATAAGTTATAAAAACAACGGTAGATCGATCTCTTACCGAGAGGAGACGGAAGGAACACTCCGGGGAACCCTAGGATCAAATCTGGAGAAGATTGGAGAAGATTGGGGAAACTAGGGTTTTGGGGGATTTGGGGATTTGATGGGTTTTGGTGAGATTTTGGGGAAGATGAGAGGTAGATAGGGTAGATGGATGGTTTGGATGATGGATTTAGGGCTTGGAATGAAGCATTGGAGCTTGGAGGAAGGTGGGGGATCAATGGGGGCGATTTTAGGGTTTAGGGTTGAGTTGGAGGGGAAGAAAACGTTTGGGTTGGGTATTTATAGGCTAGGCTGGCGGCTAGGGCAAAACTAGGGTTTACAGCACTAGTTAGTCGGTCAAAGAACAACCACTGACCGACTAGTTTGACAACTAGTCGGTCGGTCGACCAACGCAGACCGACTAAGTGTAAACAGTAGTTGCAGGTGAAATTAGGATTCTAGAGTTAGTCGGTCCATGAACAAATACTGACCGACTAGTTTGGAAACTAGTCGGTCGATGAACGTTCTTAGACCGACTAAGAGTAAACAGTAACTGATACAAAAATAATTTGATGAGTTAGTCGGTTCAAGAAGCATTGCAGACCGACTAGTTTGCAACCTAGTCGGTCAACCAACGTTCTTAGACCGACTAACGATAAACAGTAACTCCTGAGAAATTTAGAAAGCAAACTAGTCGGTCCAAGAAGGATTGCCGACCGACTGGATCGTCATCTAGTCGGTCGGTGGCCCTTCTTACACCGGCTAATGAGCACAGAAAAGTACCGATACGGAGCGCGGGGCCCCGGGATCGATTCCTAAGACTCCTAGGCTTGATCTAATTGTTAGATACGACCGTTATGAAGTCCGTCACGAGCGACACACTTCGAAATCGACAATCCTAAGGAAGAAGCGAGAAAATACGACGAATCGATCGAAAATGAAAACTACGGAGACGAAAACCACACAAGAGGAGAAAATCCACCAAAACATATATTATAATATATAAAATCCAGATACATGAAAAGCAGTCGTTACAACAATTCTTCTCAGACTTCAGTTTTATCTGTTAGTCGGTCCACGTTGAGTAACCGACCGACTAGTTGTGAAACTAGTCGGTCAGCTACTCTTCTTAGACCGACTAGTTCCTTAGTCTGTACTTTGATCTTTTCTCAGTTTACTCATTAGTCGGTTTACGTTAATTGACCGACCGACTAGTTGATGAACTAGTCGGTCGGTGGTTGTTCTTTGACCGACTAGTTGGGTTCAGAAAAGAGCCGTTGGAGCTTTAATTGAAACGTTTTTCTCTCTCTCTCTCCTCTATCCTATATATACTTGTTGGGCTGCATTCATTGCTGCCAAGGCTGATATTAATGCAAGTTTAGAGATCAAGAGAAATCAATCCAAGCTCATTCAAAGCTCATTCCCTCCATTCAATAATCTCTCCTAACTCTTACTTCCAAAGAGAGATTCATTGAGTGTGAAGCCTTCCAAGCCAAGTGCTTGATTCTAGGTCACCAACATCCCCAAAGCTCTCCATCGCTGATCTACATCTTGGAGCTAGGGTTTGGTGCCACTTCTTCCCCAAAATCATCCTTGCCCTAATTCGTAAGCAATACCCAAGGCATATGTATTTTGTTCGGTAAGAAGTTTTTCTTATTTCATTTCATATTTGATTTGTAAGTTTCACTCTCGGTTGTGAGAGTGTGGTTGTGATCCCAGGTTGTGGGAGTCACAAATTACATTTTGTATGATTTGACTTGTGGAGGTTTTTCACAAGTATTTCATAGTGGAAATCTTGAGTTAGGGTTTCTAACTCAAGTATCCGGAGGGGATCCGGGTGGTTGGGACGTAGGATCACCGGGAACAAGTCGGGGAGACTTGGGTGGATCCGAACCCAGTAACATCTCTTGTTTGCGTTGTTAATTTTGTGTTGTCATTCAATTTAAGCTTCCGCAAATTGATTTGGTAGTTGTTTGCATTATAATTAGGAATTATACTCCTCGTTATTTTTAAAGTACTATTCACCCCCCCTCTAGTACTTGTGCAGTAGCTTGTAGGGCATTACATTTGGTATCAGAGCCAGATACTTAGCTATGTCTGCCAACGACAACAAGACCGTGCGTCCACCTTCCAACTATGACACCTTCAGAAACCGTGAAGGAGCATCTTCGGTGATGGAAGGACATTCCTCTACGAGGCCTCCATTCTTCAACGGTACCAACTACGGGTACTGGAAATGCCGGATGGAAACCTTCCTCCGGAGTGCGTCTCTATGGAGGACTACAATGAAGGAATACATTGAACCCAAAGAAGAAGACTTTGAGAAATGGACTACCGCGGAGATCGCCGCGGAGGTAAGCAATGCCAAGGCAATGAACGCCTTGCAATGCGCATTGGAGCCCGAGGACTTCAATAAGATATGCACATGTAAGAGTGCATATCAAATTTGGAACTCCCTCCTCATTCTACATGAAGGGACGAGTCGGGTAAGAGACTCTAAACTCGTAGTTGTAAACAAAGATTACGAAATGTTTCATATGCAACAGGGCGAGAAGATGAAGGAGTATTACGCTCGCTTCGTCGACATCATAAACGAGTTAGAGGCTCTCGGCAAATCCTACACCCAAAAGGAGAAGTGTTCGAAGCTTATCGAAGGACTTCCTTCTTCTTGGGAAAAGCACACCTTCGCCATCGAGGAAGGTAATGACATGAACAAGTACACCGTAGTTCAACTAATGGGTACTTTAATGTCATACGAGGCACGCAAGGATAGCAAGCTCAAATTGCAGGAAAAGATGAAGTCCTACCTAAAGCAAGACGAGCCAAAGAAGAAGGTCATTGCTTTCAAGGCCGCTCCATCCACATCCACATCAACCGATGATGACGACTCGGAAAACGAGTTGGACTTGGAGTCCATGGCACTCATGGCCAAGAAGTTCAACCGTTTCTTCCGAAAAGGTAACTATAAGAACAAAGCTAAATTTGGTTCTTCTAACGCCTCTTCTTCTCCTTTGTGTTTCAAGTGCAATAAGCCAGGACACATGAAAGCGGAGTGTCCTCTCAACAAGCAAAAGGAGAAGTGGAAGGCGCCAAAGTATGACAAGTCCAAGAAATACAAGAAAGGAAACAAAAAGGGACTTGTCGGAGCAACGTTCACCGACTCCGAGGATTCCTCAAGCGGAGAGTCGGACGATGAGCAAGTGGAGCAAGCGCACATGTGCTTCATGGCAAGAGAGGAGCATGATCAAGGATCCTCCTCTTCCGATGATAGTGATGACGAAGGCAACGATGAGGTAACTATGGATGACCTTAGGAATGCTAACTCTCAACTATGGTCAAAATACACTAAATTAGTAAATAGATATACTAAAGTAAAAGATGACCTTGCTAGCATTCAAACCTCGCCTAAGACTATCATCACCAACAACGACACTGTTGTTGAAGAGTTAAGAAATGAGATTGTTAATCTCAAATCTAAACTTGAACATGTTAGCATTGAGGATCCGGAAGAACATAAGATAGCGGATTTAACTTCTCAAAACTCGACTTTGAGTATTGAGAACGAGAATCTTAAATCTCGTGTTTATGTGCTCACATCGCAAATATCCACTTTGGATACTTCTTTGCGTTCTCTCAAAGAGAAATATGAGAACACATTGGGCCGAATCAACGAATTCAACAAGGGTAAGGGCCATTTGGATAATATCCTAAAAGACTTACTCCCGGCCAAACACCACATTGGCTTGGGGTATATGATGAGAAATTCTTCCAAGTCGGTCACTACTTTTGTTAGGCCAACTTCCGAAGCCTCAACGAGTGGGAGCAAACATTCTATTGGGAGTTCATCTTCCAATGGTGCTTCCACCTCGTCCACACCCTCTTTCGGAAAGAAACCCACTTTGGGTGGACCTCCAAAGAAGGGGCATGCTTATATGTACACCAATACCATGCCACGTAGGAACACACGTCCTACTCCACCGGCTCACACATATGATGATTTTTATGTAACACATTCTCGGGCACGTGCACACAATGTGAGACACCCTCATGCATGTGTTCCCTCACATGCATATGTTCACCCACCTCATCGTATGAATAATTCTCGTCGTGCACCATTCCATCATGTCCCGTATGCCTATCCACAACATGCATCACGTAGAAATCAACGTCGCATGCATGCACCCAATAGGATGAGGGCTCCCAAGATTTTCACAATTTGGAGCCCAAAGGACACAAGCATGGACGAAAAACAAATGTATATGACTGCTTATTTTTCGGATGTTGTGCATAGTAGAAATTATGTGGGGAAGTCTAAGTCCAATTGGACTTGGCTTCCAAAGGTCTAATCTTTTGGACCCAATGACCTTGGGTACCATGATATGAAATTCTCTATCTTTAGGTACTCAAGGAAAAGAAAAAGAAAAGGAGCAACAAATTTAAATTTAGCTCCAAGGGAAATTGGATACTCGATAGCGGGTGTTCAAAACACATGACGGGTGACGCTAGTTTGCTCTCCGGAGTGGTTCCCATAGCAAATGGAAACCGCGTCGTATTTGGAGGCAACGAGAGCGGAACCATCATAGGTGTTGGTAAAGTGGGTAACCCTTCTAAACCCCTAATTAGTGATGTTTATCTTGTTAGTGGTTTAAATCATAATCTTATTTCAATAAGCCAACTTTGTGACAAAGGTTACAAAGTTAGCTTTGCGAAAGGATTGTGTCATATTTTAAGAAAAGATAATGATAAATTATTATTTTCCGGCACTCGTCATAAAGATATTTATATTTTGGATCTTCCTAAGTCATATGAACAATGTCTCGTTGCCAACACAAGTGAACAACACTTATGGCATCGACGCTTTGGACATGTGAACTTTGGAACACTATATAAGCTTTCAAAATTAAGTTCCATTAAAGGTTTTCCGAAGCTTGTTTTTGAAAAGAAAAGTTTTTGTGATTGTTGTCAACGTGGCAACCTTCCTAAATCTTCATTTAAACCTAAGAAAAGCATTTCTACTAAACGACCACTAGAGCTATTACATCTAGACTTATTTGGGCCAACTAGAGTTGCCTCCTTAGGAAATGCAAGATATGGACTTGTCATCGTAGATGACTATTCAAGATTTACATGGGTATTTTCATTGTGTAATAAAAATGAAGCTTTTGAAAACTTCACAATTTTTGTCAAGAAAGTCTCTTAGGAACCACCATTGTCACTATTCGTAGTGATCATGGAGGTGAATTTGAGAATGAGTCTTTTGAGACATTTTGTGATGAAGTTGGTATTACTCACACCTTCTCTTTCCCTCGTGCACCTCCTCAAAATGGTGTAGTTGAGAGAAAGAATAGGACGCTAGTGGAGTGTGCTCGCACTATGCTTGATGATAGCCAACTTGGCCATCGATTTTGGGCGGAAGCGGTACACACCGCTTGCTATGTGTTTAATAGAATACTTTTGAGACCCGGCACTAAACAAACTTGTTATGAATTGTTGTTTGGTAGGTTGCCTCAAGTTAAACATTTTCGTGCTTTTGGTTCGAAATGTTTTATTAAGAACACGTATGGTAGTTTGGACAAATTCGATCCAAGATCCGATGAGGGGATTTTTGTTGGATATTCTTCGCGTAGGAAAGCCTACCGGATATTCAACAAACGAACCTCAACGATCGAGGAGTTGCTTCATGTCTCTTTTAATGAAGGATTTGTTCCAACTAGAATTTCAAATGATAATGATTCTATAGATGTTTTATGTGATTCATTTGATAATTCTAAGTCTTATGATTCTATTGATTCTATTGAGACTAACCCAACTAACGAAGTTGTTGAGAATGTTCCTAGTGATCAAAGTATTCCCAAACGGCTTCATACCGTTCGTGACCATCCTCATGAGCAAGTCATTGGCAATATCTATGATAGTGTCAAGACGAGATCGCAAGTGAACTACTTCGCTCATTGTGCCTTTGCCTCCTCGATAGAGCCAAAGAATATTAATGAAGCATGCGAAGATAGCGCTTGGATCTTAGCCATGGAGGAGGAGCTCATTCAATTCGAGAGAAATGAAGTTTGGGAGCTTGTTCCATTGCCATCGAAGAACCACACCGTCATAGGGACAAAGTGGATCTTCAAGAACAAAACCGACGAAAACCAAGTCGTCGTCCGGAACAAAGCACGGTTAGTTGCTCAAGGCTATCGACAAGAGGAAGGTATTGATTTCGAAGAATCCTTCGCTCCGGTAGCTAGATTAGGGTCTTCTGTCATTACGGATATGGCAGAAACTCTCCATGACGGGAAGAACCGACCGTTCATATCGTCAAGCTCGCACTCTTCATGGATGCTGAGTCTCCATTCATAGGGAATGTGAACTCTCTTCATGTGGAGCGTGTAGTTTACGAACTTTAAAGTATGTTATTTTTTCATTTTGGCACACGGCCATTAGAGAATAACTACTTTCTCGACGAACGGGTGCTTCATCGACGAACGGGTGCTTCATCGAGGAAGATGATGGTAGTTATTCCCATCGGGGAAGATGACTTTTGGTGCATGATCACCATGGCCAAATGGGCTATGGAGGCAATGCATCCCCCCTCCCCATATGGAGGGGGTTGGCTACGGCCAAATGACAATGAAAACCACCACGTCGAGGAGGAGGAATGCATGCGGCCAACCCCATGCAAGGGGGTGGCCGGCCATGGCCATATGGGCCACGGCCAGGCCGGCACTGGCCGGCCACTGCCAGGGCCAGGGGGCCCTGGCCGGCCTCGGCCAAGGCCGGGGGCCGGCCAGGCCGGCCCTGGCAGGGGCCAGGGCCGGTGCCCTGGCCTCTACCAGGGCCCTGCCGGCCCTGGCAGAGGCCAGGGCCATGGCCGGCCCTGGCCGGCCTCGGGCCCTGGCCGAGGGGCCAGGGCCCTTGGCTGGCCAGGGCAAAGGCCCTTGGTCGGCCCTTGGCCAGCCCCGGCCAGGGCAGAGGCCCTGGCCAAGGGGGTGCAAAATTGGTCGGTATTGGTCGACCAATCCGGGATTTTTGGTCGACCAATTCAGCCAGAGGCCTTGCCAGTGGTTTCGGCCCCGGCAACCTACAAAGCTAGCCCATACGGGGCCAACGGTAGTCGTCTGCGGAAAAATTCTCCAATAAGGGGGAAGCGCCTGGATCCATACGGGAGCCGGCGATGATAGCTTGCAGAAAAATCCCCAAAGGGGGGGTCCGACCTTGGCACGGCTACGGCTCATCCCCGGTAAATGGCTAGGAAGTGCCGAATATTTCGCTAGTATCATAAGGGTACTAGGTTGAAATATACATTTTTTGAAAAATACGTTTTCATGTTTTTTGAAAAATACGTTTTCAAAAACGCTTTTCCGCTGCGTAGTACTATAAGAGTACTATCGTTTGATAAGTGAGGGGGAAATATTGAAGGATTGTTCTAGATGGTGATTGGAATCGTAGAAACCTTTTCGATTCTATAACAACATCTTCAATATTTTTCGAAAGTAACTTATCAAATTATAAATATCATTCCAAGTGGGAGTTGAAATTAGAACTATCCAAATGGGATATTCTATTATCATTTCAAATGGGAATTATATTTTAAGAATTTTCAATGCAATGTTTTTGCTCAAACCTTCGGTTTTGTGTCTTTTACAGAATTTTAAAAGTAAAATGTCTTCCGCTTCAAAGAATATCGTCGCTGAGTTAAACAGAGGTGAAAAACTCAACGGCGATAATTACAAACTTTGGTCCATCAAGATACAATACGTTTTAGAGGAGCAAGAAGTGCTCGAAACTCTAAAGAACGTAATGATTGAACCCGAGTTGGGCATTACGGCCCAATACAGACGAGACAAGGAAGCTTTTGATGCTTGGTCTCGGAAGAATAAGATAGCTCGCATTACGTTATTGAGCAGTATGGCCAATGACATAATGCGCATCTTCCGAGAGAATGACCTAGCCATGGACATATGGTCCAAGCTAGAGGAGAAGTTTGGTGGCACATCGGTGTCCAAACTTCGTTCTTTAACTATAAGATTTGATTCATACAAGAAACGTCCAGATCATTCCATGGGGAAACATCTACGACATATGGCGAATCTAATCTCAGAGTTAAAGGATGCAGGTCATGTGTTCACAGATGAGCAACAAATCCAAGCAGTCATACGTTCCCTACCAAATGGGTGGGACCAAATGAAGATGCATCTCACTCACAATGAGAGCATCAAGACCTTCAGCGATGTTTCCAAGCACCTCGAATTAGAGGAAGAGCGGCTTGCGGCTGCCAAGCCAAGTGCAGAAGTGCACATGGTTGCTAGTTCCTCACACGGGGGAAAGAAAAGGAAAGATCGTTCGAGGTCTACCAATGAACGTAATAAGCAACCTGAGTCTACCAAGAAACCCAAACATAAGGGTGGGCACAATAAATGGCACAAGAAGAAAGACTTGAAGAGGATAAAGTGCTTCAAGTGCAACAAGCTCGGTCACTATGCTCGTTCATGTACGAGTGGAAGCGACGAGGTAACTTGTAATTATGATAGTTACATATATGTTTCTAGTTCAATATTTCTTGTGGAATCTAATCCATTTTGGATAATTGATTCAGGTGCCACCGATAGCAAGGGACAGACGGTCCTTCGTGGAGTATCACCGGATACCCCAAGGAATGAAGTGGATCTATGTAGGAAACAACACACGTGTTGAAGTGAAAGGCGTTGGGACTTGCAAGCTAGTCTTGGACAACGGCCGCACTCTCCTACTTCATGATGTTCTCTTCACTCCAGATATTCGAAGGAATATAATATCTGTGGTCGTGTTAATGGGTCTTGGTTATAGCTGGTTCTTTCAAAATTGTAAAGTGGACTTGTTTTGTAATAATTCCTTAATTGGCACTCGGTATGTATTTAAAGGATTTATTGTATTAAATACAATGTATGACTCTTCATTTTGTAATGAAAATTTCCTTGTTACAAATTCTTCGACTTATGAGTCTGATATGATTTGTTGGCACGCAAGGCTTGGTCATATTAGACCAACACGAATGGATAGACTTGCCAAACGTGGCCTTCTATCCAATGTTTCAAAGGTTGAAATGTCGATCTGTGAACATTGCCTTGTGGGGAAATCTTGTCGCAAGCCGTTTGGAACCGGCACAAGGGCCGAGGTTCCATTACAGCTCATCCATTCGGACATATGTGGTCCGATGAATGTCAAGACAAGACGCGGAAAATCCTATTTCATCACTTTTATTGATGATTTCACCCGATTCGGACATATCTATTTGATATCCCACAAAAGTGAAGCATTAACATGTTTTAAAAACTATATGAGTTTAGTGTAGAATCAATTAGATCGCAAGATTAAGGTCTTGCGAACCGATAGAGGCGGTGAATATCAATCAACAAGTTTTAAGGAACTTTGTGATGAAAAGGGCATAGTGCATCAGGTAACTATGCCTTATACTCCTCAACAAAATGGTGTTGCTGAAAGGAGAAATAGGACTTTAATGGAAATGGTCCGTTCAATGATGGCGCAAGCTAACTTGCCAATCACCTTTTGGGGTGATGCATTATTAACGGCCACTTTCATTTTGAACCGCGTACCCTCGAAATCAGTTAGCTCCACTCCTTATAAGTTATGGAACCAAAAGTCTCCTGACTTAAACATTTTAAAACCTTAGGGATGTGCATCCTACGCACATATTTCCTCCCATAAGTATGGCA